>CM031941.1:25396161-25539830 GCA_018703725.1 Brassica juncea | reverse complement strand
CGGATAACACAACTATACGGAGGATGCGGGAATCGAAACGAGTTGGGCTGACCGTGATTGGATTGTCCTCGCCCTAGGGCGAAGTGAACTGGATGCGGATCGTCCTCGCCCATGGGCGAGGTGACCACGGTAATGGTCGTCCTCGCCCATGGGTGAGGTGACCACGGTAACGGTCGTACTCGCCCATGGGCGAGGAGACTTGGACGCGATCGTCCTCGCCCATGGGCTAGGTGACCACGGTGCGAGTCGTCCTCGCCCATGGGCGAGGTGACCACGGAAACGGTCGTTCTCGCCCATGGGCAAGGTGACCAGGACGCGGATCGTCCTCGCCCATGGGCGAGGTGACCACGGTGCGAGTCGTCCTCCGCAGTGGGTGAGGTGACCTCGGCACGGGTCGTCCTCACCCGTTGGCGAGGTGACTTCGGTGTGGGGTCGTCCCCGCCCATGGACGAGGTGGCCTCGGTGCGGGTCATCCTCGCCTGTGGGCGAGTTAACCTCGTCACGTGTCGTCCTCGCCCCTGGTCGAGGTGGTTCGGGACGGTCCTTTGTTTCTTCGTAAAATTTCAATGGAAAGTCCGATCTACACGAAACGAAAGCCACTTTGATCTAGACTCAAAGGAGAACAAAAGTGAGCTTTCCCTAGGGAGAGGTGACCATTACAGATGGCGAGGTGACCTCGGTAAGGCGGTCCTCGCCCGTGGGCGAGTTGGCCGGGACAGTGACTTTGTTCTCTTCATAAAATCTCAACGGAAACTCCGATTGAGACAAAAGAAAAGCCATTTATATCTAGACTCAAGGAGAACAAAGCTGAGCTTACCCTAGGGCGAGGTGGCCATTACAGAGGGCGAGGTGACCTTGGTAAGTTGTCGTCTCATTCCTGTCTCTCAGATGATCACTATACATGTCAATGTGTAAGATGAGAATTCCCGAAGTCTTTTGGTTTGCGAAGACACATAAAAGTACAAATATAAATGAAGAGACAAATTTTAAGATCTCGTATCGGGGTGTTGATAATATGCCTTTGAGATGTCAAGATCCAACATGGCTGGGTATAGGGCAAGACCTAGGTTTACTCTCGGACTAAGGCTTTGCGATGACAAGTAGGCTTTCGTTTTGCCTGTTTGCGATTTTAACCTGATTCGTACAGATTTAAAGTCCGCAAAATGTCATCGGCTTATATGACTTGTATTGGCACGAATCGAGCTACTTCCAAAGACCGTTTAGAGGTGCTAACCGAAATTTCGGATTTCTTGTATAGCGCGCTATGTTATCCTTGTCGGATGTAAGAGAGGCTATCCTTTCGAGGGCGGCTAATGTCTGTTTAGGACGTTAGAGTTCGTTTGTTGTGATCAGCAACAACCAAATGATACCATTTTAGAGGCATGTTACCGTTTAGAGGCGTGTTTGTATGTTTTGAGTTCCTGAGACGAGAATTTCGTCTGGAATGTTTTGAGGAAAAGAATGTCCTTCGAGCGTTAGCGACGTCTCGCAGTGCTGAAGGTTGAGTTTTCCTTGTGCCGCATTTTGTGGTTGAAATGTTCGCGGGCTTGGAGATGTTTTGCGAATGTTCGCAGCAAGAAACTGTTGTTTCAGTTTGGACGCAGAAATTTTTTTATTTATTTTTGATTGAGGAGTTAGGACCGAGGGGTCGCGTAAATTTGACCCAGGGAGAAGCGTCTACCTTCAGTGTGCTTCGTGAAGTGTTGGCCTTCCGGGATTTGTTTTGTATATTTTTAAGGATGACTCGTATAACTCTTGGAGCTTTGTCATGATTGTTTCTTTTCATGCCGTGTTTACGGGGCGTATAGAACTTAATCGATTGATGAAAAGTTTAAATCTTCCGTTAACCATATGGTTGTTAGGACTGAGTTTTGTTATGAAGAATTTATCGTATGATTTCTGATTCTGGATTATACGACAAACTGCTTGCATAATTGTCACTTGGCGTTGTATGACAAATCGTGGATTGTCGTTTTAGCCGTTAAGCAACTGGAGCAGTGGTCGCTCAATTATTTGGGCGTGGCATGAAGGTTGTGTTCAGCCGTATAGCCAAGGAAATTGTTGGTAAAGGATTAGACCATGACCCTTTCGTGTTAACATTAAGGTCATGTTAGTTTACGATTGTCTTATAAGGGGATGCTGAATTTAGGTTCGGGCTTTATGGAAAATCATAGTTGGCCGAGGGCCGAATAGCATTCGTCGAGATTTACAGAGCAAGCATTCGTCGAGATTGACAGAGCAAGCATAGAGGAGTTTTTCGAGTTACGGCTGATGGCTGTTAAAAATGATTTTCCACTTTAGGTTTCAGTTATACGATGAATGGTTCGTATAAATTTCCTTTGGTTGCATGAAAATTGCTTATGATGCATTGCGATCGTTTCTCGGTTTTTCGAAAGATTAGATCGGTTTGCATGTTCTGCCTAGAACAATACAGGAAAAATTGCCTAAGACTTACCTTGCTAGACTATCCACCTAGGTTCTAGGTTCCCTAAATTTTACGGAAATTTTCAAGACGTTTTCATTCCTTTCCTACGAAGAATAAAAACCTGATAAAACTTTCAGAGTCGGACATACCTTAGTCTCTTCGATTATTCGGGATTGCCTCTTCTTCCTTCTTCGTCTCCTCTTGTATTCTGACGAGTTAGTAATTTATCGAGAGTTTGTTAGTCGTTTCGGAATGGGCACTTTCGATTCAGTGTCAAGGGACTTCGAAAACCTGATACTGAATTTTATACGAATTGGTTTTCGAAAAATTCTGACGACAATATCGGAATGAGGAAGAGACATCAACGTCCAAGTTCATGTCCTCGTTTCTTCGTACTTCCGGTTTTCCAAAGGAATTTTTCGAAATCATTGAAACAAAAGGAGGAGAAGCAGGCCAAGAGGGGCGTTTAGGAAAGAGGAAGCAATGGACAAGATGTCATTTGGGTTTTGTTCGTCAAGCTATGAGCGAAATGTTCATGTCCCAGACCCTATTGTTTCATACGATCTTGTTTAAATTTTGGAATGATGTTTTGAAAAATATTGCCGAATTTGGTCTTACGGAAGTTGTTTCTTAAAACGTTGTCGAACTTTTATTTTACGAGAGTTATTCTGCAAACTGTTGTCGAGTTAGTTTTACGGAAGCTGTTTCGTAAAATGTTGTCGAGTTTAATTGTACAAAAGATGTCTCATGAAATACTGTCGAGTATTATTTTACGAAAGGTATTTCGTAAAATTTTATCGAATTTTAATATCAGAAACTCTCGCTGCGGTGAGCTGACATTTTTGTGACTAAACTTCATCAGAAATTTTTGCGATTGATCGGAAGGAGTTTTGAGTAGTTTCTCCGACGTAAGCTTAGTGGAAAAATCGAGAGTTCGCGCAGCGTTAAAAAATTGTAGGTTTCGGAAGACGTCTTAGCAGTGAGGGATACGACCTCTCGTTTTGGCTTTGTTTATTCTTCTTTAACCGTCTTAGGTTTCGAGTAATTTTATACAATTGAACTCTGTTTTTTCCAAAACTGGCTGAGAAGGACCGAGTTGGCCGTATGCCGAGTTGGTCGAGAAGGGCCGAGCTCGCTGTATGGTAAGCTGGTCAGGACAGTCGGAGCTTTGTGCTTCCTCGGGATGGTTCGGACGGTTGGAAGTATTGGTAAGCGTTTTGTTTTTGTTTCGTCGTTTGTTTCCCGAGAATTCTTAGAATGAAGTACTGCAGTGGGGAATTGATGACCCGATTTGTCGTGCTTCTTTTTCACGAGTAATCTAGGGTCTCCCATAGGTTTTGAAGAGAACAAGTTTTATTTTTCCTAAAAGTTCTCGCAAAAACGTTTTTTCGGTAGAACAATTGCTCGTTGAGATTTCTTTAACTCGATAACTAGACAAATTTTTGGGGTTTGACAGATTTTATCGTTGTCCTTTCTGTTTTGATAAAGAAATTGCGAGATCGTTTTCGTGCTCTTCCTGTGGCGGAAAGCCGCAACTTGGTTTTTGATTTTCTCGAGCACTGCGGCGTTTGCGTAAGCGTTGGCCATAGGAGCAGTCACTCCTGAAGTTGTTTTACCAACGTTGATGCGAGCTGCGAATTCGTTTTTCATACTTCCAGACATCGCTTCGAAAGCGTTTTGCGGCCGTGAGAGTAAGAGTAATCCGTCCCCCCTCCTTCTAGCGCCAAACTGTGGGAACCGAAATTCACACCATCGATTTTAATGAATAATAATGAAGGAAAGCAATGAAAACCCTACTTTCCTTGAGGTCCGGATTCTCTGCGAGAGCCGACGACAAGTGACCAAATAAATGCGGAAAAGGGTTTGTTAAGAGTTGGGACTGGACCTTAAGAAAGGCTGCCTACGTACCCCTTTCGAGGATCAAGTCGGACGTAGTTTAGTTAGAAAGAATCGAACAAGAGATCGAACCGCCTGGGCGAGCTCGTCTAGTACGAGCGTGGGTCATAGAAACAGGCATGTAGAGAATAATGCCTAGGGTTTCTAAGTGCCGATCTCTAGAGTAAAATAATTGTCCGATCCTTCTGAGTGGAACAGAGATCTGGGGACACGATAAAAATAAAACAAGAGGCGGCCAGACTTTCTAGGTCCTGTCTTGCTAGTCTAACCGCCTAAATTCTAAGTTCTCTATGCTAACGGGAGTTCTCTAGGTCTCGGATCCCGTTTTCTTCTGCTCCAGGTCTCCTTATATAGTTGCTTTAGGTTAGTGGCCCGTTTATTCCTTGGCCTTTGGGCCCAAGTTTATCTCTTTTTGGAAATATTCCATTTTCTGTCGATCTTCGTAATTATCCTCAAATCTTGACGTTTGTCTTCGGAAAATTAACATTTATCCTACTTCCGAGAGTTAGGATAAACCGTCATAGCTCCCATTGGGCTTGGGTCCCTTCTAAATCGTAGATTGGCCTCTAGACACGTTTAGATCCTTGCGGGCCGTTTTTAGGCCTTCGGGCTCTTCTACGATTCCATCTTAGTCGTAAAACTTCGAGAGTAACTTTGATCGAGACGAAACGAAAGCCATTTTTATCTAGACTCAAAGGAGAACAAAGGTGAGCTTTCCCTAGGGCGAGGTGGCCATTACAGAGGGCAAGGTGACCTCGGTAAGGCGTTCCTCGCCGTGGGCGAGGTGGCCGGAACAGTGACTTTGTTCTCTTCGTAAAATCTCAACAGAAACTCCGATTGAGACGAAACGAAAGCCATTTTGATATAGACTCAACGGAGAACAAAGTGAGCTTGTCCTAGGGTGAGCTGGGAAGACTGAGCCTGCCCTATGGCGAGTTGACCTGGTAAGGCCAAGCTCCGACCTCCTTTCGTTTGGCCGTTCGTTTCCCGAGAGTTGTTTGTCAGAGAGATTGGATATTCTATTTCGAGAACTTGTCGTATAACCTCTTTTCGATTTATACGAGATTTTTTGTTCCGTCGTGACCGATTTTGACCCCAACAGATTTGTTCCATAAAAGCTTGAACTTTGATCACTGCTGAGTTCTTGGATTCACAAGCTTTCACCAGCAAAAATCTTGAGAGAAACACTTGAGAGAAATACTTGTGAGTCTTCGGTTATCTTATTGTGTACTAACTTGTGGTGTCTAGTTCTTAACAGGGAGCCATGTCTGATCGAGATGAAAGACCTGTTTCTAGAATGGACCAAGCTAAAATTGATGCTTTGATGGCTACATTGAGACTAGAAGTGCAAAGACAGTTTGAGTTTGAAAGAGGATCTTTTGAAACTAACAGAAATTTAGGTTCTTCTTCTTCACAGGTTAGGAGAGCAGCTAGGGAGAAAAGAAGGGGCAAGAGACATGTGACCACAGATCATGAGACCTCCTCAGGTCGGCGCACTGATGGAGATCGATAAGTAAGGTCAGATAGGTCTAGACGAGCAGCCTCCCCAAACAGATCAGAATCAAGGCGTGCTCCAAGGAACAGGCCGAATGATGATCTTGGAAATATTAAGCTTAGAATACCTATCTTCAGTGGGTCTAGCAAGCCGGATGACTATTTTGATTGGGAGAAAAAGATGGAACTTGTGTTTGATTGTCAAAGTTATTCTGAGACAAAGAAGGTCAAGCTTGCTGTGACTGAGTTCAAAAGACTATGCCTTGCACTGGTGGGATCAGATTGTTTCTACTAGAAGAAGGACTGGAGAACCACAAGTGGCTTCATGGTTTGAGCTAAAGACACTCATGAAGAAGGGGTTTGTTCCGAGTTACTATGGCAGAGATGTCCACCAGAAAGTAAGGAAGCTAACCCAAAGAACCAAGAGTGTGGAGGATTACTACCAAGATATGGAGATGCTCATGGCCAAAGAAGCTATAGATGAGGATTCAAAATCCACCATGGCACGCTTTCAAGCAGGCCTTAACCGATACATACAAGACAAGCTGGAGCTGCAGGAGTATGTGGATATCTTTGAACTTCTCCACAAAGCTATTCTTGTTGAGCAGCAGCAGAAAAGGAGAACCAACAACAAGGAAGGCTATGGTAGCAACTTCAGATCATTTAGGGAAGATAAGGTATTTGTCAAGCCAAAGGATGAAGCAAAGAAAGATGACAAAGGAAAAGCACCAGCAACCAGAGCTAGAGATGTGAAGTGCTTCAAATGCCATGGGTTTGGACACTATGCCAATGAGTGTACCAACAAGAAAGTAATGATTCTCTTGGATAGTGGAGAAATCGTTTCTGAGGAAGAAAAGGAGGTAGCATCTGAGGAAGATGCAGTAGACTACCCAGTTCGTGGAGAGCTACTCGTGACCAGAAGATCCCTGAAAGTTCAATCCAAACCAGAAGAACATGACCAAAGGGAGAATCTCTTTCACACTCGTTGCACTGTTTATGATAAAGTTTGTAGTTTGATCATAGATGGTGGGAGGTTGACTAATGTTTTCAGTGAATCTCTTGTACAAAAGCTTGGATTGAAGACTGGAAAGCACCCAAAGCCATACCTACTTTAGTGGCTGAATGAGGAAGGAGAGCTAACAGTGACTGATCAGGTCATGGTTCCAATCACCATTGGAAGGTACCAGGACGAGATTGAGTGTGATGTCTTGCCTATGGATTCAAGTCACATACTACTAGGAAGGCCGTGGCAGTATGATAAGAAATCTATCCATGATGGCTTTACAAATCGCCATTCTTTCACTCACAGAGATAAGAAGATTGTTTTAGCACCCTTGTCTCCTCAGGAAGTGCACCATGATCAAGTCCAACTCAAGCTCAGAAGGAGAGAGGCTAAAGAAAAGCCCCAGCCAGCTGATGAGCAGACATCAAAAGGTATTCTCTTAACTGCTAAATCTAGTGATATAAGAAATGCTGTACACTTGGAACAATCTATGCTTTTGTTTGTCTTCAAAGGTGCTTTACTAACTTCTTCTGACCTTGCACCTGAGCTATCGAGTGGTTTTGAGTTTGTTTTGCAGGACTATGGAGATGTGTTTCCAGAAGAGACTCCAGCAGGTTTGCCTCCTCTCCGTGGGATTGAGCACCAGATAGACTTGGTTCCAGGCG
This sequence comes from Brassica juncea, assembly GCA_018703725.1. Taxonomy (NCBI): domain Eukaryota; kingdom Viridiplantae; phylum Streptophyta; class Magnoliopsida; order Brassicales; family Brassicaceae; genus Brassica; species Brassica juncea. The sequence goes on along the minus strand of CM031941.1, from coordinate 25,532,347 downwards.
CCTCACTTCCTAACCGACTGGCCTATAGAACCAATCCATAGGAAACAAAGGAGCTTCAAAGACAAGTTGATGAGCTCATGGAAAAAGGATACATTAGAGAGAGCATGAGCCCTTGTGCAGTTCATGTGCTACTGGTGCCCAAGAAGGATGGAAGCTGGTGAATAAATGTTGACTGCAGAGCCATCAACAACATCACTGTAAAGTACAAACATGCTATCCCTTGACTTGATGACATGTTAGATGAATTGCATGGTTCATGTGTGTTTTCTAAACTTGATTTGAAAAGTGGGTATCATCAGATTAGGATGAAAGAAGGGGATGAGCGGAAAACTGCATTTAAAACAAAACATGGTGTGTATGAATGGCTTGTAATGCCCCTAGCACATTCAAGAGATTGATGAACCACGTTTTGAGAGCATTCATAGGTAACTTTGTTGTAGTTTACTTTGATGATATTTTAATATACAGCAAGAGTTTGAAAGAACATGTGGATCACTTGAAATCTGTCCTTGAAGTGCTTAGGAAAGAGTCTTTGTTTGCTAATTTCAAAAACTGCACTTTTGGTACGGATCACCTTGTGTTTCTAGGCTTTGTTGTTACAGCACAGGGAATCAAGGTCGACGAGGAGAAGGTGAAAGCCATAAGAGAATGGCCTAGACCAACCAGTGTGAGTGAAGTAAGAAGTTTCCATGGTTTGGCTGGATTCTACAGGCGTTTTGTTAGAGATTTCAGTACCATAGCTGCTCCTCTCACTGAAGTTATCAAAAAGAATGTGGGATTCCAGTGGGGAAAAGAACAAGAAGAAGCTTTCCAAACCTTGAAAGGGAAGTTGACTAATGCACCTTTGGTCGCACTTCCTGACTTTTCTAAAGCTTTTGAAATTAAGTGTGATGCTTCTGGTGTAGGAATCGGAGCCGTGTTGATGCAAGAGAAAAGGCCTGTTGCATATTTCTGTGAAAAACTAGGTGGAGCTATGTTGAAGTATCCCACTTACGACAAGGAGCTCTATGCACTGATCAGGGCCTTAGAAACTTGGCAGCATTACCTCTGGCCGAAAGAATTTGTAATCCACACTGATCATGAGTCTCTCAAACACCTGAAGGGACAACACAAGCTCGACAAGAGACACGCTAAATGGTACGGCCTTGGATAAGAAGACCCCGTCCCAATCACACTTGAGGGATGATGGAAGGATCCTTGAGCTTGAGAAGCTCCATGACGTTGGGTGATCTTCACAAAAGAGCTATGGACTGCTCTAGAGTTGTTTAGCAACTCCTGAGACACAGGTGCGCCCTGCTTCATGTCTAGGATGTATCACGGAAGCTCACGCTACCTTTGCTGCTGATTAGAGCTACACTATTAAAGGCAAGATAAAAGAGAGAAAGTATGAATTGCATCAACTACTTAAAGACTTGCAAGTTTGGCCTCACCATCCTAGACCAAGACACCACGTGATTCATACTGATATGAGGTCTACGGAGAGCTTGTATCACACGCCATCAATGGTACAAGCAAGGGTATCCAGCGAAGAAAAGTTCAAAGCCGATTTCTTCACTCTACAAACTGACTTGAGTTGGCTTGTAGACAAGTGTGGAAAGACCAGGGATGACCCAATAGAGGAAAGGGACGGTCCTAGACTCAAGAGTGAGTATGGGGATCAATGTACACGACCTCCTGATCAGGAGAATCATGTCAGGCGATTCACTTTGATTCTGGATCAAGTTGTGCTGAGAGATGACCAGAACTTACTTATTCTCGGTCATATGGGATTGGTTCGACCACCAGAGTGTGGAAGAAGGTTCTTAGTCAGTCATGAAGAGCCAGCATTACTGTCTGATATATCTTGTGTGCTAAGAGTCTTTACAGCCTGTGAGGAGCATGGTATGAATGTATTTATCCTAGAAGGTTCGGATTTGAGGACAAATCCTTTTAAAGGAGGAGGGAATGGTGTGATCCTGACCAGCCTCAACATGAGGGATTCAAAGATCAACAATGAACCAGCTAGGAGGGAGATCAAGGACGACCTGGGCTTCATGATGGACGTGTCTAAGAAGTTGTTGGCTGAAGATAGGCCTTTCAAGCCCAAGAAGTGGAAAGATAAACCAGCTTGGTTCACCAGCCTCTTTTATGGATTATCCTTTGGGTTGAAAAAGAAACCAATGATGCAGATAAGTATTTGGAATATTTCCAAATATCTTATTATTTATTTTAGTAATTATATTAAGTTAGATAATTACCTTTTATTGTATTTTCTATATTTTAATGGTTTTCCTATTTTAGTTAAGATTAGGATTTTCTAGATCTAATGATTTATTATAAATAGTCATTCAAGCCTACAATTGTAAGGAGACATTCTTTAATAAAACTTAAGCTCTTGGCTTTATTTCCACGTCCCTTTGGGGACCTCACTTCATTGTTCACGTGGTGAGCAAGTTCCTTTGTCACAGTAGGTAGCGTGAGCTTCCGTGATACATCCTAGACATGAAGCAGGGCGCACCTGTGTCTCAGGAGTTGCTAAACAACTCTAGAGCAGTCCATAGCTCTTTTGTGAAGATCACCCAACGTCCTGGAGCTTCTCAAGCTCAAGGATCCTTCCATCATCTCTCAAGTGTGATTGGGACGAGGTCTTCTTATCCAAGGCCGTACCACTAAATGGGTAGAATTCCTTGAAAGTTTCCCTTATGTAATCCACTACAAGCAAGGTAAGGAAAACCTTGTTGCTGATGCTTTGTCTAGAAAATATACTCTGTTTTCATCTATGGAGACTAAGCTGTTAGGATTTGAGCAGATTAAATCCTATTATGATAATGATCCTGACTTTAGAAATATCTATAAAGACTGTGAGAAGCATACTAGTGGTGATTACTACCAGGCTGATGGTTTTTTATTCTTTAAAAATCGCCTATGTCTTCCTAACTACTCTTTGAGAGAGATGTATGTCAGGGAAGCTCACGGAGGAGGACTGATGGGGCACTTTGGCATAGCAAAGAAATATAGCACCCTAAAAGAACACTTCTATTGGCCGAGCATGAAGAAGGAGGTGGAGAAAATCTGTAGAAGGTGCGTTGTATGCGTCCAGGCCAAAGCTAAGGCTCACCCACAAGGTTTGTACACTCCTCTTCCTATACCAACTGCACCTTGGTTCGACATTTCTATGGACTTTATGCTTGGTTTGCCTAGGACTAAGAGAGGTCGAGATTCTATCTTTGTTGTTGTAGATAGATTCTCAAAAATGGCTCACTTCATACCTAGTCATCAAACTGATACTGCTGTGATGGTCGCTGATTTGTTCTTTAGAGAAGTAGTGAGATTACATGGAATGCCTAGAACCATATTGTCTGATAGGGATACTAAGTTCCTGAGTCATTTTTGGAAAACTCTGTGGTCTAAACTAGGAACTAAGTTGATGTTTTCTACTACTTGTCATCCACAAACTGATGGGCAAACTGAGGTAGTTAATAGGAGTTTGTCTACTCTCTTGCGTACCATTGTTAAAAAGAATCTTAAGTCTTGGGAAGATTGCTTACCACATGTTGAGTTTGCATATAACCATTCGGTTCATAGAGCTACAAAATTTTCTCCTTTTCAAGTTGTGTATGGTTTTAATCCTTTGACTCCATTGGATTTGTTTCCTTTACCTATCAGTGAGCAAGCTAACCTTGATGGCAAAGCCAAGGCTGAGATTGTTGTTTCATTGCATAAACAGGTAACAAAGAACATAGAAGAAAGGACCAGGGAGTATGAGAAGTTTGCAAACAAAGGCCGCAGAATACTTGTGCTGAAACCACGAGATTGGTTTTGGGTGCACTTGAGAAAAGATAGATTTCCGGCTGATGGTCCATTTCAAGTTCTTAAAAGAATCAATGACAATGCTTATGAACTTGATCTACAAGGTAAGTATAACGTGAGTCCTACTTTCAATGTTGCTGATCTTATTCCTTATGTTGCAGATGGTTCGGATTTGGGGTCAAATCCTTTTAAAGGAGGAAGGCATGATGCAACCATGACCAATCCAGATGCTTATTTTGAGCTGGTTGAACTGGATGAGGCTGAACCCGGAGCTGAACTGATCGAGCTGGATGAGACTGACCCAGGAGCTGGAGTAGACGAGCTAGAAGAGAGTGAGGACGAGCTGGACGATGGTCAATCCAAGGAAGCTGTTCTATCCATTACCAAACCCAAGCAAGCCCAAGACCTATTCTACATATCCAGAGGGCCAGTAACTCGATCACAAACCAAAAGAATCAAGGAAGCAATTGTGGGATTGGTTTTCTTTAAACCAGACTCGGATTCAATCAAGGATCAAGACCAAACCGAAGTCAAGATGTTCAATTACTCAGTCTTTTGTCTTGCATAGTTATTCTCTTATTCTTTTTTTGATTTCTACAGGTTTGAAGTCTTAGTTTATGTTCTCAATAAGTCAAAAACATGTTGTAAGTTCTACATAAACTCTTGTAAGATTTCAGATCAATCTATTCACTCTTTTGATCAAAAATCTTTTAAAACTTGTGAATCCTTTGTTCATCTTTGAACATTGTTTGCTTATGAGTCAAATCCTCTGCAATTCGCCTATAGATCAAGTCCGAGCGGTGACCTTCTCGATCTTAGGCACTTCGAAAAAGTACTTGGTCTTTCCATCGACCTTGTGCTGAAGTTTCATCATCATCTATATCTTCTTCCATCATCCATCACCCATTGATCTATTCTGTTCAAGAAAAACCATTGATCTATCAATCCAACAAGATCACAAACCGAAATCACCCTCAAATGATCAGTCTAAGGAATTCAATCCGATCAGGATTGCATTAAATAGGGTGGCGGTATTTGATGGTGATATTATTGATTGCTCGGCAGTCTACACACATCCTCCATGTTCCATCTTTCTTGGGGACCAACAGTACGGGTACAGCACAAGGACTGAGACTTTCTCTCACGTATCCTTTGTCCAATAACTCTCGAATCTGTCTTTCTAGCTCTTTAGACTCCTCAGGGTTCACACGGTATGCTGGCTTGTTTGGTAAGGCCGCACCCGGAACAAAGTCAATCTAATATTCTATCCCTCTTAAAGGTGACAAGCCCGCTGGGATTTCTTCTGGAAACACTTCTTTGAACCTGTTAAGAAGCTCACTGATATCTGGAGGTAATGTCAGCTCACTAAAATCTTCACTCAAAAGCTCCTTAAAGATCATTAGTAGCATTGTGTGTTTAGAAGCAATAGCCTTTCTAACATGACTTGGCTGAATAAGAAAATTAGACTTAGCAATCTTCTCTTTTTCCTTAGCCATTTGCAAATGTATTTCATGAACTTGAGCAGGTGTGAGAGGTGCTAGACTAATCTTACGCTTATCATGCATTAGTGTGTACATATTAGTCCTACCATCATGCTTAGTTTCTCTATCCCGTTGCCAAGGTCTGCCTAGCAAGACATGACTAGCTTGCATAGGTGCCACATCACAAGTAACTTCATCATGATATTTACCAATACTAAATGGTATACGCACTGGATTTTGAATCTTAAGTTCAACTTTATCATCGAACCATCTTAGCTTGTAAGGATGCAGATGCTTAGTCTTTTCTAGGCCAAGTTTTTCAACCATATGAGTGCTAGCAACATAGTGCATGATCCTCCATCAATGATGAGATTACATACCTTGCCTTTGATGGTGCATCGTGTATGAAAGATGTTCTCCCTCTGGATGGTTTCAGCGGGTCGTGTCATCATACTCAACACGCGTCTAGTCACAAGGGTCTCGCCCACATCCAGATACTCAATTTCTCCATACTCTTCAAGTATCTCTACATCGCCCTCATCGTGGGACTCATACCCTCCATCTTCAGTTATTAGCATAACTCTTTGATTAGGGAAGTCCTTTGCCATGTGCCCTCGGCCTTTGCACTTGAAGCAAGTGATATCTCTAGCACGTTGTGGATTGGTTGTCTTGTTTTGATCAGCTCGGTGGTCTTTGTTATGTTCAGTGGGGCGGGTCTTATTCTGATTCCCCATATCAATCCCTTTGCCCTTATCCACCGGTTTGCTATAGCTGTTGTTGTTGTTGCTTGCTCCCCAAGTAGCTTGAGATTTGTTTCTGGTGGACTTTTTCTTGATATGTTGTTCAGCTTTGATAGCTAGGTGGAGTAGATCCTTAAGATCTAGGTAGTTCTTCCGCTCTACCTTGGTGCTGATCCTATCTTGTAATCCATTAACAAACTGAGCATGATGGATTCCTCATCTTCATTAAGACCAAGCCGGTTCCTTAGGCGCTCAAACTCTTCATAATACTCTTCCACTGATTTAGTTCCTTGCTTTAGAGTTATAAAACGTCTTTGCAGGTCTATGTGGAAGTGCTGTGGGACAAACCGCTGGCGCATAATGTTGGGGTCAAAATCGGTCACAACGGAATCAACGGCTGAAAGTCTCTGGAAAGTATTTTTCGAAGCAAGAAGTTTCGTATGATTTGAAAGAATTCATACGAGATTTTCTCAAATTAGAATATCCACTCTCTGTTGGGGTCGAAAGAGGTTATCTCGAAGTCAACGACTAAGATTATTTTTTACATATGGGTTCTTCGTGAAACACTTCTTGAAAGTAAGATCGGAAGCCGACGGGCATGCGCGTACGAGAGTCCCCAGGAAGATCGGTACGAAAAAAGGCGAATCAACCCAATCAAGGTCCGCTCGCCCAAGGACGTCAAGATTCGATCACCACAAAAACTCTAAAGAATCTGCCTCGGAACTTCAAAGAGGTCGTTCTCTCAAACCGTGAGCAACCAGAAAACGATCAAGATATCAAATTGAAGCTCTCGCCGAGATCTTCAGAACAGGCGTGACCAAGGCCCCGGACGCCGGGCGCTGGCTCGCCCAAGCTGGCACCGGGCACCGGCTCGCCTGTGCTGGCACCAGGCGCCGGGCGCTGGCTCGCCGGTGCTGGCACCGGGCGCCGGCTAGCCCGTGCTGGCACTGGGCGCCGAGCGCCGGCTTGCCCGTGCTGGAGCGCCGGCTCGCCCGTGCTGGACCCAGGCGCCGGGCGCCGGCTCGTCCGTGCTGGCCCCAGGCGCCGGGCGCCGGCTCGCCAGTGCTGGCACCAGGCGCCGGGCGCTGGCTCGCCCGTGCTTGCCCCGGGCGCCGGCTCGCCCGTGCTGGACCCAGGCGCCGGGCGCGGGGCGCCAGCTCGCTTGTGCTGGCCCCAGGTGTCGGGCGCCAGCTCGCCCGTGCTGGCCCCGGGTGACGGGCGCCAGCTCGCCCGTCCTGGCCCCGGGTGCCAGTGCATCCAGTCTGTTCCCAGCTCGTCCGATTTAGATCGCACCTTGTGGCTTCCGTGAAGTCATAGCACTTTAGCTACGGACCTAACGTTCCTCGGTTCAACTCGATTGGAGTTATCCTCGAAGTGTTACAACTAGAGCTAGGAAGGTTGGTTCTTCCGCAAAATGTATCGTGTAAAACAGGGACGATCAACTCGAACATCGATTCCTTAGGCTATACGATTTATTTTGCGGAAAAGATAATCTTTTCGAGAAATCGTACGAACGTTCGAGGGCTTGAAGCTTGTCCACGGGCTCACTTACGATTTTGGGGATCCAAGCCCAATAGGAGCTATGACGATTTATCCTAACTCTGCGGATAAATGTCAAGACTCGAGGATAACTACGAAGATCGACGGAAAATGTAATATCTTCAAAAGAGATAAACTTGGGCCCAAAGGCGAAAGGGTAAACGGGCCGCCGACCTAAAAGGACTATATAAGGAGGGCTGGCGCAGAAGAGAAGGGGATCCGAAAATCTGAGATTGGAGACCTAGAGAGCTCCTGTTAGCTGATAGAACTTAGAATTTAGGCGGTTATACTAGCAAGGCAGGCCCTAGAACGTCTGGCCGCCTCCTGCTCGCAAATCTCCACTCCTCACGGAAGGATCGGACAGTTCTTTTACTCTAAAGCTCGACACTTAGAAACCCTAGGCATCATTCTTGACATGCCTGTTTCTATAACCCACGCTCATACTAGACGAACCCGCCTAGACGGTTCGATCTCTTGTTCAATTCTTTCTAACTGAACTACGTCCGACTTGATCCTCGAAAGGGGTACGTAGGCAGCCTTTCTTAAGGTACAGTCCCAAATCTTAACAAAACCTTTTCCGCATTTATTTGGTCACTTGTCGTTGGCTCTCGCAGAGAATCCGGAACTCAAGGAAAGTAGGGTTTTCGTTGCTTTCCTCCATTATTACTCATTAAAATCGACAGTGTGAATTTCGGTTCCCACAGTTTGGCGCTAGAAGGAGGGGGGGACGGATTACTCTTACTCTCAAGGCCACAAAACGCTTGACCAAAGCGATGTCTGGAAATATGAAAGACAAAGCTCGCAGCTCACATCAACGTTGGTAAACAACTTTAGCGTAAATGCTCCTACAGCCAACGCTTATGAAAACGTAGTAGCACTCGAGAAAATAGAAAAACCTAGTCGCGGCTTTTCGCCACAGGAAGAGCACGAAAACGAGCTCGCTATTTCTCTATAAAAACAGAAAGGGCAACGATAAAATCTATCAAAACCCAAGAAATTCGTCTAAAAACTGAGTTTTAGAAATCTCGACGAGTAAGGGTTCGACCGAAAACGATTTTTCAGAATTTCTCGGAAAAAGAAAACTCGTTCTCTCCGAAACCATGGAGAAACCCTAAATTACTCGCAGACGAATAAGCGAAACGGGTTACCCGACGAACACGGCCCCGGGTGCCGGCAGCAACAGCCAGGACACGGACCCGGGCGCCGGCAGCTGGACCCGCGCCACGGCCCCGGGCGCCTGCGGCTGCGCCCATGTCACGTCCCCGCGCACCGGTGGCTGGACCCGCGCCATGGCCCCGGGCACCGGCGGTTGCGGCCATTCCGCGGTCCCGTGCGCCAGGCTGCGGGTCGTTCGGCGAGTGCGGCTAATTCCTCGTGAAACCATCCAATTACGTACTTTGCATCCTCGCTCGAAGCCACGTAGTACAAATCCTAAAAACCGTGAATCTAAAACCTCTGTTTCGTTTTGATCGGAATGATCGGGAAAGTTACAAAAAAACTCGGAAGGTTCGGTTAACGAATGGATTGCAATTCATCGTATAAAACGATCACAGTTATTCTGAAACACCAATCATCTCAACTATACGAGGAATTGGGATTCATTCGGAAGACCGATACAATGACGGAGTACCTTCTCATAAGATCGTAGCTTGACGAGCTAAGGACCCCACTCGAGTGACGTCCTGCTCACAGTGTCTAAAAACGCCCACCTTATCCCTCTTCGAGTTATCTCCTACTCCCCGTCTCTTTGTTTCAATGATTCTGTAATGTTCATCGAGCACATGGTCAGTTTAACCAGCAGTATGAAGAAACAAGAACAGGAACTTGGGCGTTGATATCTCTCTCTCGCTCCGATATTCTCGTCAGAATTTTGTCGAAAATCAATTCTCGTTCAGTATCAGACTTTTCGAAATCCTTTGACAATGAATCGAAAGTGGCCATTCCTAAACGCCTAATAAACTTCCGATAAATTACTAACTCATACTCGCAAGAATCCTTCGACGACATATACACCCGGTCTTGTAAAAGCTAATGCTACGAAAACTTGGATTAGAAGACTTGAAACGAAGAGGAACGGACAAGAGGCGATCTCGAATAATCGATGAGAGTAAGGTACGTCAGACTTATAAATTTTTTGTCAAGGTTTTAATTTTTCGTACGACAGGAACGAAAACGTCTTGAAAACTGCCGTAGAATTTACGGAACTTAGAACCTAATGGGATAGTCTAGCAAGCTAAGTCTTAGGCAAATTTTTCAGTCTTGTACCATTGTTCCTTGATTGTCCAGGCAGAACATGCAAACCGATCTAGTCTCTCAAAAAACCGAGAAACAATCACCACGCATTCTAAAGCATACTCATCCCGCTTCCTAAAAGAAAGAAAAAACGTACACAAGCCTTCGAAAGAACGGCTAACCCGTTTTCTTTCGTAAAAAGAAAAAGGAAGTAGGTACGTATACTATACCCGTATAATCCCATCTTCGAGAAATTTTTGCTTAAGCATCAAGACAACGCTTTTGACAAAGCAAACTCTCGCAGCAATAAGATTCGTCTAAAAAACGCTAGCGGTATAGCCCAACCGTTACAAACATAGTCTTGAAAACTCTACGTCGTCTCTCGTCGCAAACTCGCGACTAGAAACGTGTACCAACGTCAGACTAATAGCACGACGGTGAACTACGAAAATAACGAAATAACCTTCGGTAAAACTCCATGAGTAATTCGAAGCAGCTTTCGTCCAAAGGTCGGAATCATAGCGGAAACATCTCCCGTATAATCCGCGGAAACATCGCTACTTTGACAATCTGCGATTTTCTATCTCCATGAAACCGGTCATCCATTACTTTCGTATAACAAGAACATTTTAAAACAAAACAGCCTATGGAAAAAACATGATCGGTCTCATGCAAAACGACTGCGCAGTACGCAAAAGTGAGTGAGGAAAACATAATCCGTGGTCGCAAATATCGCAAGTAATTTGTAAGAAACACTCTCCAGTTACCTTTACGAAAACCCCCTCTTACATCACTTTTACGAAAAATCCTCTGTATGGTCGAGTCAATTCATAAAAATCAACTTTCGTAAAATAAACATAATGGGTCCAACGGGTAACTGTCATAGACAGTTTTTGCTCCACAAGATTTCTGGCTCCTGCTTTCACTCCCCGCGGTTACGTCCGAGCAGGAAATAATCACGCAGGCGAACCCGCACGTGTCCTGCGTCGATCCCTTAAACTTTGTCCCCGCCGGATAAAATGAAACGATTTTCATGCAACAAAAAAAATTTATCAAACCATTCATCGTATAACTGAGACCTAAAGTGGAAGATCGTTTCTAAAAGCCATCAGCCATAACTCAGAAAACTCCGCTATGCTTGGCATGTCTATCTCGGCAAACGCTATTTGGCCCTCGGCCAACTACGCCTTTCCGTAAAGCCCGGACCTGAATTGGGCATCCCCATTAAGGACAATCTTAAACCAACATGACCTTAATAAGGGTCATGGTCTGATCATTTACCAACAACTTCCTTGGCTATTCGGCTGAATCTAGCCTCCATGCCAATCCAAAACTACTGAGCGACCGCTGCTCCAATCGCTTAACGGCTAAAACAACAATCCACGATTTGTTCATAGAACGCCAAGTGACTATTACACAAGAAATTTGTCGTATAACACAGAATCGGAAAATCATACGATAAGCTCTTCATACCAAAACTCAGTCCTAACAACCATATGGTTAACGGAAGATTTAAACTTATCATCAATCGATTAAGTTCTATACGCCCCGTAAGCACGGCATGAAAAGAAACACTCGTGACAAGGCTCCAAGAGTTATACGAGTCATCCTTAAAATATACAAACAAATCCCGGAAGGCCAACACTTCACGAAGCACAGTGAATGTAGATGTTTCTCCCTGGGTCAAATTTACGCGACCCCTTGGTCCTGCGTCCAAACTGAAACAACGGTTTCTGGCTGCGAACATTCGCAAAACATCTCCAAGCCCGCAAACATTTCATCCACGAAATGCGGCACAAGGAAAACTCGACCTTCAGCACTGCGAGACGTCGCTAACGCTCGAAGGACATTCTTTTCCTCAAAACGTTCCAGACGAAATTCTCGTCTCAGGAACTCTAAACTGTAACACACCTTCAAAACGGTATCATGTCGTTGTTGCTGATCACAACAAACGAACTCTAACGTCCTAAACAGACAATAGCCACCTTTAAAAGGGTAGGCTCTCTTACATCCGACAAGGATAACATAGCGCGCTATACAAGAAAATCGAAATTTTGTTTAGCACTTCCTAACAGAAGTAGCTCGATTCGTACCCAGACAAATAATATAAGCCGATAACACTTCGCGGATTTTAAACGGTACAAGTCAGGTTAAAATCGCAAACAGGCAAAACAAAAGCCGATTTGTCATCGCAAAGCCTCAGTCCGAGAGTAAACCTAGGTCTTGCCCTAAACCCAGCCTTGCTAGTACTTAACATCTCACAGGCATAGTATCAACACCCCGATACGAGATCCCAAAATTTGTCTCTTCTTTTATATTTTTACGTTTATGAGTCTCCGCAAACCAAAAGACTTCGGGAATTCTCATCTTACACAACGACAGGTATCGTGATCATCTGAGACAGGAATGAGACGACAACTCACACCCTGTTCCTCTAACTTCGAAAAACAGAAGTTCTCTCAATTTATAAAAACCACGATTTTATAAATTTGAGCAAATTATTTTTACAGGCTCTAAAACGGGCAGGGATTCAGAGCCACCAACGGCCAGTCCCGAAAATACATCATGGCCTCACAACGGCCAGACCAAAACAAATACCATCAACAACATCATGCTCGAAAGTCTCTGCACGACACATAACCAGACCATATAAGTCTCGCTGGAAAAAAGATCACAAGAGTCTTAAACTCCAAAACGAACTATGGAAGGCTTGATCCCTTCGACATGGGTACGTAGGCAGCCTTCGAAAGGCGCAGCCCTAATCTTACCACTTTCAACGGAGCCTTTCAACCATTAATTCCGCCTATCTTACCTGACATGTCTTACCGCTCGCAAGAACATCGCGAAGGTGCTAACGAGCTGGGGGGCTAACTGTTGGGGTCAAAATCGGTCACGGCGGAATTAACGGCTGAAAGTCTCTGGAAAGTATTTCTCGAAGCAAGAAGTTTCGTATGATTTGAAAGAATTCATACAAGATTTTTTCAAATTAGAATATCTACTCTCTGTTGGGGTCGAAAGAGGTTATCTCAAAGTCAACGGCAAAGATTATTTTTTACTTATGGGTTCTTCGTGAAACACTTCTTGAAAGTAAGATCGGAATCCGACGGGCATGCGCGTATGAGAGTCCCCGGGAAGATCGGTACGAAAAAAGGCGGATCAACCCAATCAAGGTCCGCTCGCCCAAGGACGTCAAGATTCGATCACCACAAAAACCCTAAAAAATCTGCCTCGGAACTTCAAAGAGGTCGTTCTCTCAAACCGTGAGGAACCAGAAAACGATCAAGATATCAAATCAAAGCTCTCGCCGAGATCTTCAGAACAGGCGTGACCAAGGCCCCGGGCGCCGGCTCGCCCGTGCTGGCACCGGGCGCCGGGCGCAGGCTCGCCCGTGCTGGCACCGGGCGCCGGGGGCCGGCTCGCCCGTGCTGGCACCAGGCGCAGGGCGCCGGCTTGCCAGTGCTGGCTCCGGGCACCGGGCGCCGGCTCGCCCATGCTGGCCCCGGGCGCCGGCTCGCCCGTGCTGGCCCCAGGCGCCGGGCGCCGGCTCGCCTGTGCTGGCCCTGGGCACCGGGAGCCGGCTCGCCCGTGCTGGCCCCGGGCGCCGGCTCGCCCGTGCTGGCCCCGGACGCTAGCTCGCCCGTTCTGGCCCCAGGCGCCAGTGCATGCAGTCTGTTCCCAGCTCGTCCGATTTAGATCGCCACTTGTGGCTTCCGTGAAGTCATAGCACCTTAGCTACGGACCTAACGTTCCTCGGTTCAACTCGATTGGAGTTATCCTCGAAGTGTTACAACAGAGCTAGGAAGGTTGGTTCTTCCGCAAAATGTATAGTGTAAAACAGGGACGATCAACTCGAACATCGATTCCTTAGGCTATACGATTTATTTTGCGGAAAAGATAATCTTTCCGAGAAATCGTACGAACGTTCGAGTGCGTGAAGCTTGTCCACGGGCTCACTTACGATTTTGGGGATCCAAGCCCAATAGGAGCTATGACGATTTATCCTAACTCGCGGAAGTAGGATAAATGCTAAGTTTCTGCAGATAAATGTCAAGACTCGAGGATAACTACGAAGATCGACGGAAAATGGAATATTTCCAAAAGAGATAAACTTGGGCCCAAAGGCGAAAGGGTAAACGGGCCGCAGAAATGATACACGCCTGGTGCTGAAGGAACATCAGCTCTTATACCAGAAATGATACACGCCTAAGCTGACAAAGGCTGTAAGATCACTGAACAAGAGAGAAGGGGCCAATCTAGCACAAGGGTGATCCGGCTTTGGACTGATCTAATCAACCAAAGGGATCTGGACAGGAACTGATGGATCGAGGTGCACCACACGAGCGATGGAAAGCTCGTGATACAACACAGATTTCTCAAGGCCGTGGAGGTACTGGTCTCACAAGGCAATGAGAAGGAGGCGAGTTCTTGAGAGAGAGCTCTAGGGTATTCTTTAGAAGAAAGGTTTTAAGTTATTTCAAGTCTACCCAAAAGAGGGTTTGCGCAAACATATAAATAAGAACTTAAGGAACAGGCTCCTTTAGGTCACTGAAGTAAATGAGAATTAAAACTATAGTCTAAGATGAAAATATAAAATAAACACATAAGTCTTCATAGCCTTGGACCGAGATAGCACTTGGGAAATGTGTAAAGCAGGTTGTGGCCTCGTTAAAAACCTTCCTCTGGAAAATCCATTTGGGACAAAACCAAGAGCAAGGAAAAGATCACACACAAAGAGCTTGGACTAGTTGCCAGATCCGTCCAAGAGTCTTTCTAGGCAAGTTGATCTTTTATGGTAATGATCATCAAGTTGTTGTGGCTGTGTTCCGGAATAAGTGGCCAAATAACTTCACTTGATACTTGATTCTTCTCAGCTGGTTCTCTCTTTGGCTCATCTTTCTTCTAGCTTGAATCCTCAACCTTCAAGGCATCAGCTGGTTTAACCTGTCCAAGATCAGAAGCAAGTATCATGCTCTCATTAAATTTATGTTGAAGTACTTTAGCTCTTTGTCTAGTGATAGCTCCCTTGAATACGGTTGGTACTGGCACTTCTTGGACTGTCTCTGGTTCAGCTATGTTGCTGATCATGTCTTGAATATCTGGTTCAGACTCTGGTTGAGTGACCTCATCACCTTTGCTCAGTCTCATTGGCTTTGGATTGGACATTTAAGGCTCTCCTGGCAACTAACATCTCTCCTTTAACAGGATACTCTACATCCTCTCCATCAGATTCTTCCTCAGGCTTCTCATCCTCAGAAATAACCTCTCCATTATCCAAGACAATCAGATCTTCTTATTGGTGCAATCACTAGCATAATGACCATATCCCTGACATCTGAAGCACTTGATGTTCCTGGTTCTGGATGGTGTAGTGATCTCCTTACCCTTGTCCTCTCGGCTGGGTGTAGTGCTGGTTGATCCACCACTCTCCTATGGTCGGCTATAGGCCTTATCATCCTTAGTAAAAGGTGGCTTAGATGCAGAACTGTAAGGATAGCGAGTGTTACCTCTCCTAATATTCTGCTGTTCAATAAGAATAGCCTTGTGGATCATCTCCTCAAGATTAGTATAATCTTGCATTTCCAGTCTGTCTTGGATGTCTCTGTTTAACCCATCTAGAAATCTAGCCATGGTAACTTCCACTTCCTCTTCAATTTTGGCTTCGATCATGAGGGTTTCCATCTCCTGGTGATAATCCTCCACACTCTTGGACCCTTGAGTGAGTTTCCTAAGCTTCTTGTGGAGATCTCTGCCGTAATGAGGAGGCACAAATCTAGCTCTCATAACCTCTTTCATTCCATGCCAAGAAGTTACTTGTTCATCACCATCTCTCCTTCTGATGTTTGAAACATTCTGCCACCAGTTGATAGCATAGCCTTCAAATTCAGTAGCAGCAAGCCTGACTTTCCTTTCCTCAGTGAGCCTTCGACATTTAAAGACAGTTTCAGTCTTCTACTCCCATTCTAAATAAACATCAGGATCTGCTTTGCCTTGGAATGGTGGGATTTTTTAGCATAAGATTTCCCAAGTGATATTCCACTTGAGGCCGTCTGTTATTGAGTCTGGGAGGGCGTTGATCATCTGCATCCTCAACTATCTCATCTTTCTCTTCTACTGCACCAACAAGTGCTGCTCTCCTGGCACGGATGGGTTGTCTTGCAGCTATGTCCCGGCCTCCTCCTGCTCCAGCTACTCCAGCTGCACCTGCAAGTTCATTTTTAGGAGGGATAACATGAGCATATATTTGTTCAGCATGTCCTTGCAATTGGCGTGTGACTTCAGCAATCATTGCTTGGAATTGCAACTGATCAAAGGAAATTCGCTGGACTGGCTCGCCCACATGATCTTCATCACGCCTGTCTTTAGCCATCTTCCTGCAACAAACTCTAAGCAATGGGTTAGTTTAACAAAACCCTCTCTCACTCAGTTTAATGCCTGCGCTTGCAACCTTACTTTCCCAAGAGTTCAGATTAGATCAAAGCTCAATCACCTAAGATCTAGCTACAACCTAAAGTGATTAGATAAAAGGTTTCGAGATTTTTGGCACCAGCTGACTTTCCACCCTTAGCTGGATTTCTCTTCAGCTAGCTGGATTTCTCTTCATCTTTTTGTTTCTCTTTTTTTCTTTTTTGATTTGGATCAAAGATCTCTTTTTTTTTTTGATTCAAGGGTTGGCTCAGCTGGCTTACAACAAATAGAAAGAAAAGAAGTGTTTGGTGGTGATAGATGAGAGACACGAGTAGACAGCAAACCCCAACCTCCAAGGAGCTCTGATACCACTTGGTGCGTCCCTGATAAGCTAGTCTGCTAGGATCTCTTGGATGGTATGGTTAGATAGATGGCCAGAGAGGTTACTAACAGTCTGGCCGATGGAACTTTTCTTCAGAGCAATGGAAGGCTCCAAAGATGTTTAGCTACTCTCTAGACGCAGGATAACCCTGTGTAGTGTCTGAGATGGATCACAATAGATTACTCTATCCTAGGTGAAGGTTCAATGTTCTTAGGCTTAACAGAGAAAGCACGGAAGCAAGCAAGCAATTTGCTTAAAGGTTTCTTTAAAAATAATTCTCAGTCTGAAACCAAAAGCGGCTACAAGCTTATAAAGTTTAAAAGAAGTTGACAACTAAAAACCCAAGACCTAACCAGAATGGTTTGGTCAATTTCTAATCCTAATAGAATTGGTTTAAATTCCTAATCCTAATTGAAATTGGTTTAAAATCCTAATCCTAACCCAAGTTGGTTTAAATCAATTACATATTGCAAACACATTAAACCAACATACTGGCTCTTCTTTTCCCACGGTTTCCTCCTTTTCTCCAAGTCCCACAAGCTTAGCAAAGTGTTGGATAGTCTCCTGATGTGCCTTGGCTCTAGCTCTGTGATGCAACCCGGATTGAGATTGGGTTACTTTGTCCCTGATTCTTTGAAGGTTATCAACTGGTTTGATGAATGATGATTGGTTTTGTGCGGAATGATCTGAGAAGTGATTGATGATGGTGTTTTGATGGATAGATGTCAAGATGGAGGATGGACTTCAGTGAAGATCAATGGACTATCAACACTTGGATAGATGCGCTTGTGATCAAGAGAATGAACTCCAATTTGCAATCACAAACAAATGCTATGGAGAATGAACTCCTTCAGCAATCGATGTTCAAGGATGAACAAATGATTTACAGATTGATAAGAGATTTTTAATCAAAAAGAGTGAATGAAATCTTAGAAAACATTACAATGAGTTATGTAGAAAGAAAAGGAAGTTGGAACACTTCTAAGATTTGTAGAAAACGAGAAAGAAAACACAGAAACTTAGAACAAGACTAAAGACTTCAAACAAGACTGAATACTGAATGTGTAAAGATTTGGCTTGGTTTCTGATCTTGATTGTCGACTTGGTTTAGGCCTGGTTCAGATTAAACCAAGGCAGAAATCGAATTCTTCAATCTTGTGGTTTGAGATCTTGTGATCGGGCCTTGCTGCAAAGAGAATGGATCTTGGTCTTGATCAGAAGGCTGTAGTAGGTAAAGAAGCCTTAGACCTAAACACGGGTTGAGCTGCTTCCTGAATGGGCCATGCTGCACCTTCCTTAAGTTTGTCCATGCTACACTCGTCCAGCTCTCCTAGATCAACTCCTGGTTCACTCTCAATCAGCTCCTCTAAGTCTGAATCAGCTATTGGTTCAACCAAGGTTGCATCATCCCCTCCTCCTTTAAAAGGATTTGACATCAAATCTGAGTCATCTGAAACAAAAGGGATCAAGTCAGCAACATTGAAAGTAGAACTAACAGCATACTTACCTTGAAGATCTATCTTGTATGCATTGTTGTTGATGCGCTCAAGAACGTTGATTGGACAATCAGTCCTTTGTAAGAGTTTGGATCTTCTTTCATCAGGAAACCTATCCTTTCTCAAATAGATGGATACCAAGTCCCCTGGTTCTAGTATCAACTCACGCCTCTTCTTATTTGCATGCTTTGTATACTCTTTAGTCCTCTCTTCTATGTTCTTCTTAACCTGTTCATGCAAAGCAATAACAAACTCGGCCTTGGACTTTCCATCAAGATTAATCTGCCCATTTATAGGCAAAGGTAACAGATCAAGAGGAGTCAATGGACTAAATCCATGCACGATCTGAAAAGGAGAGTACTTTGTGTATCTATGCACATAATGGTTATAAGCAAACTCAACATGAGGCAAGCAATCTTCCCAAGACTTAATGTTCTTTTTCACCACAGTTTGCAAGAGTGTTGACAAAGTCCTATTAACTACTTAAGTTTGCCCATCAGTTTGTGGGTGGCAAGTAGTAGAAAATAGAAGCTTAGTCCCTAATTTAGACCAAAGAGTTTTCTAGAAATAACTAAGGAACTAAGTATCCCTATAAGACAGAATAGTTCTAGGCATTCCATGCAAGCGTACAACTTCTCTAAAGAATAAATCAGCCACATTAACAGCACTATCAGTCTTATCGCAAGCAATAAAGTGAGTCATTTTAGAAAACCTGTCGACTACCACAAATATGGAGTCTCTTCCTCTCTTAGTCCTAGGCAATCCTAACACAAAATCCATAGACAGATCAATCCAAGGCGCATTAGGAATATGGAGAGGAGTATACAAACCTTGAGGTTGGCTCCTAGCTTTAGCTTGGGTACAAACAATGCATCTGCTGCAATACTTCTCCACATCTTTTCTCATGTTTGGCCAGAAGAAATGTTCTTTCAATATACTAAGTGTCTTGGCGACACCAAAGTGCCCCATCAACCCTCCTCCATGTGATTCCCTGACATATAATTCTCTCAAAGCACAGTTAGGTAAGCACATGCGGTTTTCATAAAACAAGAAACCATCAGACTGATAGTATCTACCACTAGTATGTTTCTCACTTTCTTTAAAGCAATCTTTGAAATCAGGATCATCAGCATAGTAGTTTTTTATCTGGTCAAAACCTAACAGCTTAGTTTCCATAGATGTAAGCAAGGTATAACTTCTAGATAAGGCATCAGCAACAACATTCTCTTTACCTTGCTTGTAGTGAATCACGTAAGGAAAAGTTTCAAGAAATTAAACCAATTTGGCATGTCGTTTGTTCAGCTTGTGTTGGCCCTTGAGATGCTTGAGGGACTCATGGTCAGTGTGGATCACGAACTCTTTAGACCAGAGATAGTGTTGCCAGGTTTCAAGAGATTTGATCAAGGCATAGAGTTCCTTGTCATAGGTTGGATAATTCAGCATAGCTCCTCCAAGTTTCTCACTTAAGTAGGTGATTGGCCCCTTTTCTTGCATCAGCACTGCTCCAATTCCTACACCAGAAGCATCACACTCAATTTCAATAGTCTTAGTGAAATCAGGAAGAGCAAGTGAAGGAGCATTGGTTAACTTCCCTTTCAGGTTTTGGAATGCTTCCTCTTGTGCCTTTTCCCACTTGAATCCCACATTCTTTTTGATAACTTCAGTAAGAGGTGCTGCAATGGTGCTGAAGTCTTTGACAAACCTTCTGTAGAAGCCAGCTAATCCATGGAAACTCCTTACTTCACTAACACTTGTAGGACTTGGCCAGTCTCGGATTGCTTTAATCTTTTCTTCATCCACCTGAATCCCTTGAGCTGAAACAACAAAGCCTAAAAACACAAGGTGATCCGTTCCAAAAGTACACTTCTTAAAGTTAGCAAAGAGACATTCTTTTCTGAGTACTTCTAGCACAGACTTCAGATGGTTAACATGTTCACTCAAACTTTTGCTATAAATCAAGATATCATCGAGATAAACTACAACAAAGCGACCTATGAAAGCTCTCAAGAAATGATTCATTAGCCTCATGAAAGTGCTAGGTGCATTTTTGAGTCCAAAAGGCATAACAAGCCGTTCATATAAACCATATTTTGTTTTGAAAGCAGTTTTCCACTCATCCCCTTCTTTCATCCTACTATGATGATGCCGACTTTTCAAATCTACTTTAGAGAAAATGCAAGAACCATGCAATTCATCTAGCATATCATCAAGTCTAGGGATAGGATGTCTATACTTTACAGTGATATTGTTGATGGCTCTGCAGTCTACACACAAGCGCCAGCTTCCATCCTTCTTTGGCACCAATAGTACAGGAACTGCACAAGGGCTCATGCTTTCTCGAATGTGTCCCTTCTCCATCAACTCATCCACTTGCCTCTGTAGTTCTTTGGATTCTTCAGGATTAGTTCTGTATGCTGGCCGGTTGGGAAGAGAGGCGCCTGGAACCAAGTCTATTTGATGTTCAATCCCACGGATAGGCGGTAAGCCAGCTAGGCTTTCTTCTAGAAATACATCACAAAATTCCTGCAAGATAAACTCAAAACCACTCGGTAGTACCGGTTCGAGTTCAGAAGAAGTCATTAGTGCACCTTTAAAGATAAAGAGGAGTACAAATTGTTTAAGGTACAAAGCTTTCTTAATCTCACTGCTTTTGGCTATGATATGAGTCTCCTTGTTCTTCTTCCCTTCAGTTGATTGCTGTTGCTCCTTAGCCTCTTGTCTCCTGGCTTTGATTTTCAGCTGATCAGCATGGACTTCCTGAGGTGACAGAGGCGCCAAGACAATCTTCTTATCTCAGTGGGTGAAGGAGTGGCGGTTTGTGAACCCATCATGGATGGCCTTTTTGTCGTATTGCCATGGCCTTCCCAGCAGGATATGTCTTGAGTCCATTGGCAGTACATCACACACAATATCATCCTGGTATCTCCCAATCGTGATAGGTACCATCACCTGTTCAGTAACCTTTAGCTCACCATCTTCATTGAGCCATTGGAGGAGATAAGGCCTAGAATGCTTTCCTGTCTTAAGTCCACACTTTTCTACAAGAGATTCACTAGCAACATTAGTACAGCTCCCACCATCTATAATTAAGCTACAAATATTATCATAGATAGTGCAACGAGTATGAAAGAGATTCTCCCTTTGATCATATTCTTCTGGCTTGGATTAAACTTTTAGTGATCTCCTGGTCACAAGTAGCTTTCCACGAACTGGATAGTCTATGGGCTCCTCCTCGGATGCCTCCTCCTTTTCTTCATCAGAAACCATCTCTCCACTGTCCAAAAGGATCATCACCTTCTTTTTGGTGCACTCGTTGGCATAGTGTCCAAACCCATGACATTTGAAACACTTCACATCTCTAGCTCTGGTTGCTGATGCTTTTCCTTTGTCATCTTTCTTTGCTTCATCCTTTGGCTTGACAAACACCTTATCTTCCTTAGATGATCTGAAGTTGCTACCGTAGCTTCCCTTGTTATTGGTCCTTCTCCTCTGCTGCTGCTCAACAAGAATAGCCTTGTGGAGAAGTTCAAAGATATCCACATACTCCTGCAGCTCTAGCTTGTCATGAATTTGAAGCTGATCCAGGTCTCACCAATCTCATCTTAGTATCTCCCAATCGTGATAGGTACCATCACCTGTTCAGTAACTTTTAGCTCACCAT
This sequence comes from Brassica juncea, assembly GCA_018703725.1. NCBI lineage: Eukaryota > Viridiplantae > Streptophyta > Magnoliopsida > Brassicales > Brassicaceae > Brassica > Brassica juncea. Next base: position 25,510,622 of record CM031941.1, on the reverse strand, counting down.
CTTCATTGAGCCATTGGAGGAGATAAGGCCTAGGATGCTTTCCTGTCTTAAGTCCAAGCTTTTCTACAAGAGATTCACTAGCAACATTAGTACAGCTCCCACCATCTATAATCAAGCTACAAACTTTATAATAGATAGTGCAACGAGTATGAAAGAGATTCTCTCTTTGATCATCTTCTTTAGGCTTGGATTGAACTTTTACTGATCTACTGGTCATGCAAGTAGCTCTCCACAAACTGGATAGTCTATGGACTCCTCCTTGGATGCTTCCTCTTTTTCTTCTTCAGATATCATCTCTCCACTGTCCAAAAGGATCATCACCTCTTGTTGGTGCACTCGTTGGCATAGAGTGTCCAAACCCATGACATTTGAAACACTTCACATCTCTAGCTCTGGTTGCTGGTGCTTTTCCTTTGTCATCTTTCTTTCCTTCATCCTTTGGCTTGACAAACACTTTATCTTCCTTAGATGATCTGAAGTTGCTATCGTAGCTTCCCTTGTTGTTGGTCCTTCTCTTCTGCTGCTGCTCAACAAGAATAGCCTTGTGGAGACGTTCAAAGATATCCACATACTCCTGAACCTCCAGCTTGTCTTGTATGTGATACAAGCCTAAGATATCAAAGGCTCACAAAACTTTTGAATGAACAGATCTTCAAGCAAGCGGATAGATAGCAAGATGATGATGGGTTGAAGAGTACAACAAAGGCTGCGGATGGCCTTTGATACAACTCACAAGCCACAGTCTTAGTGAATCCACACAAAGACATAGACTTACACGTTCACTAAGCAATGGAATCCACCAAATCACTTAGAAGAACAATAGAGACAAAGCAAAAGCTTTAAAGAGAAAATTCTCGGTTTATATAAAAATGTATTCAAAGGTGATTTACAGTGAGAAACGAGCTGAGATTTTATATGCTCTTAGTAAAACGGTAATAAAGTTTAAAACAAGAAACAAATCGTAAAAAGGAATGATATTATGGCCGTTGGAGATTAATGCTTGAATCCGGCCAAATAAGGTAAGTTGGAGGCTCCTTGTATCTAGATAGCTTGGGAAGAAAGTGTTGCATCTTTGGGAATTTCAGAATGACTATGGATGACTTCAAAACGTAGCACCTTGGAAGAAATAGACGTTGGAGGGCTAAGGTGCAAGATGTGAACATTTCCTCCTTTAGCGTGAACACTTTCGAAAAGGGCAAGTATTGGTATGAAGAGATTCTCCTGATCTTCTGCATGCTGGTACATGGAATTAAGATGTAAGTAGCTTCTGGTTGGGAAGTAATCTCTCCTGGTCTCCAAGTCTTGGTTTGACAATAAGAAAACCCAGTACTGGACATACTTTCCATAAATGGAACTAGTTAGGATGCACTGTAGGTAGCCTGAGTTGTAAATGGCAGATCTCCTAAACCATTACACCTTTTGGTATGAAACCAATTCGCTGCGTGCTCTGGTTGAGTTGAGAATCTATAGCAAGTGGTTTCACGGTCAAACTCCTCATAGTTGCAAAGATATCCTTCTTTGAATGCACCTATGTCACTTCTGGCTCCAATGTAGGTTGTATGGTTGATCTCATGAGTTGGTGGTCCAGTTACTGACTTGAGGTCCTCATCATTCCCTCCCTCTTCAAAAGTTTTTGTCCTCAAAACCAATTTATCTGCACCAAGATAGAGCAAGTCAGGTTTCATTCTATTTTGGGAGGCTAGGGTCTTACCTTGGTATATGGACGGTTTTGTGATGCATTGTCCATCTGGTGGTTCTTCTTTTATCAGTAGGGAAGCAATGACCCCTCTCCATGGTCGGTCTATGCTTTCCCTTGGCAGGAACGTGGTCTCATTTGTGAAATCTCTTATTTCACACTTGGTTTCACCACTGACCACTCCTTGGGTGTGAGGTTGTGAGTTTGGTTCTGGTTGCTTCTCCATTGTACCTATACCTGAGTCAACACTTATGGACAAGAGCAAGTGTTTCATACTAGAAGTGGAGAATTCAAAAACAGAGTGTTGAGTAAGATTTATAGCTTCACTTACCTGGTTACCTTGCATTGATTCAGCTTTGGTATTTGCTACCTCTAAAGTATGATCAGATGGTGTAGAGGTCTCTAGGGTAGATTGCTCATTACTCTCTTGTTTTGGAGCTACTGGACGTTTCTCCTTATTACCTAGACCTTCATCAACATTCTGAACAAAGTGCAAGTGCATCATACCAGTGTTTAGATAAGTAGGATTAATCACTTTATGTTCAGAAATCACCTTATCAAGTGTTGGACTTGCTTGCGCAGCAAAGTTGGGTTCTTGTTCCTTTATTTCCATGTTAGTACCTGAAATACTTTGAACCTTTTGGGCACTAGACAAGTGTGTTAAGACAGTCATGGAATTACTAGAAACAGAATTAGATCCAGCTTTAATCAAGTTGATAAGATTATCAAACTTTTTATCTATTCTAGTAAAAGAATCACTTACCTCCAAGTTAGTTTCTCTTGCTTCAGGTAGTGCTTCTTCACAGCTCATTTTCTGGGGCAATCTTTTTCAAGATGACTCTGGACTTGACACCTATAACAAATAACCTCAGGTGGCTTTAAAGATTTAGAGTACTCACCTTGGTTTTGTTTGACTTGAGGTGCATGCACTGGTTTTGAGCTTTGTCTCTGGTTTGCCGGCTGCAAGACTTGGGGTTGTGCTACCCTCTTTGTAGACACCTTCTGAACGTGTTATGTAGGTACGTGAGGTGCATATCTATCTCTCATGACCCTCTTGAATTGCTCCCAAGTGCGTATAGGAGGCTCTTGGAATTGTTGCCTAAACTTCTCTTATCTGTTCCAATATCTTTGAGCCTTTTCAGTGAGCTGTCTGAGACCATAGGACAAGTATTCTCACATTGGAATGGAGTTGCACTTGAAGTACCTTTCCATGTCCTCTTCCCACTGAAGATAGTTTCTAGGGTCTTCACTTCTCCCTGAGAACACATACAAACGAAACTGATCATATGGTTCACAATGGGAATTTTTAGTTACCTCATGCTCATGTAGCAGTTTCTGTTTCAGTTTAACCAAAGGTTTTGGACAGGTTCTTGGGGGTAATCTCCTCATCTCGAAATGTTCATACATCAGCTCTTTGACATATGCCCAATCTGGACTGGGTTCCTTGAAGTAGATGCGACATTCTTCCTCTTGAAGCCACCATTTGTAAGCTTCTCCCACAAGGGTGTCTAATGCTATGGACAGCTTCTTGTGTTCAGGAACTCTGTACTCCCAAAAATAATTTTCCATGTCTTCTTCCCATCCGGAATAGTTCTCTTTTCCTGAAAAAGACACAAGTGTTTTAGTTAAAACTCTTGGACTATTGTCATAAAATTTATCTGTAAAATTTATCCAAGGTTTAGAATAGCTCTTGTTGATGGTATGGCTAGTGTAGTGGTCTGGTGGCTTGGAATCAAGCTCTCCACGACATGGTTCTTCCTCATATACATCTTCAGCCCATGACTCTCTACACTGGTCATTTTCTTCATAGCAGTCTCCATAGCTTTGTTCTTCCCATGAGTAATCTTGTTCTTCTCCCCAATCAACTTCAGAAGTATTGTACATATCAGCTTCTCCTTCAGTCGCCATAGTAGTATTTGTTCCTTGCACAAGGTAAAGAAGAAGATGTATCAAGATATCGTAAGAAATGAACAAAATTATGGCGAACAAAATTTTTATGTTCCCTTTTTTAACCTTTTTCTTTTACTTAAAATTTTAAAAGAATAAAAGAATGCAACTAAGTTATATATATATATATATATATTATTTTTTTTAATGTGAACGAAATATAACTAAATAGAAAGAAGATTTGCAAGAAAGAAAACAATTGGGAAAGAGTTTTAAATGTGTTAAACCTAAAAGGAAAACTTTCAAAAACTAAACTAAAATTTGTAAACTCGGATACTAACTTTATGCTAACAATTTTTTATGATTCTTTTGAATAAGAGGAGATCTAACAAGCCTTAATCTCGACAGGAATCAAGAACTAATGAAGAACACAAGTTTTTTTTATGGGTTTTATATCATTATGCAAAACAAAAACTAAATCAAACAGGAACAAACGATTTTTTATGGCTTTTTTATTTATTTAATATTGAAACAAAATGCAAAACAAAATTAAAAGATATGAAGGTTGGATGAACAAAACCTGGGGATAGGAGCTTTAATCTCTGATACCAAAAAAATGATACAAGCCTAAGCTATCAAAGGCTCACAAAACTTTTGAATGAATAGATCTTCAAGCAAGCGGATAGATAGCAAGATGATGATGGGTTGAAGAGCACCACAAAGGCTGCGGATGGCCTTTGATACGACTCACAAGCCACAGTCTTAGTGAATCCACACAAAGACAGAGACTTACACGTTCACTAAGAAATGGAATCCACCAAATTACTTAGAAGAACAATAGAGACAAAGCAAAAGCTTTAAAGAGCAAATTCTCGATTTATATAAAAATGTATTCAAAGGTGATTTACAATGTGAAACGAGCTGAGCTTTTATATGCTCTTAGTACAACGGTAATAAAGTTTAAAACAAGAAACAAATTGTAAAAAGGAATGATATTATGGCCGTTGGAGATTAATGCTTGAATCCGGCCAAATAAGGTAAGTTGGAGGCTCCTTGTATCTAGATAGCTTGGGAAGAAAGTGGTGCGTCTTTGGGACTTTCAGAACGACTAAGGATGACTTCAAAACGCAGCACCTTGGAAGAAATAGACGTTGGAGGGCTAAGGTGCAAGATGTGAACATTTCCTCCTTTAGTGTGAAAACTTTCGAAAAGGGCAAGTATTCGTATGAAGAGATTCTCCTGATCTTCTGCATGCTGGTACATGGAATTAAGATGTAAGTAGCTTCTGATTGGTAAGTAATCTCTCCTGGTCGCCAAGTCTTGGTTTGACAATAAGAAAACCCAGTACTGGACATACTTTCCATAAATGGAACCAGTTCGGATGCACTGTAGGTAGCCTGAATGGTAAATAGCATATCTCCCAAACCATTACTCCTTTTGGTATGAAACCAATTCGCTGCGTGCTCTGGTTGAGTTGAGAATCTATAGCAAGTGCTTTCTCGGTCAAACTCATCATGGTTGCAAAGATATCCTTCTTTGAATGCACCTATGTCACTGCTGGCTCCAATGTAGGTTGTATGGTTGATCTCATGAGTTGGTGGTCCAGTTACTGACTTGAGGTCCTCATCAGTATGTCTTGGTTAAGGCCTGCTTGAAAGCGCGCCATGGTGGCTTCTGAATCCTCATCTATACCTTCTTTGGCCATGAGCATCTCGATCTCTTGGTAGTAATCCTCCACACTCTTGGTTCCTTGGGTTAGCTTCCTTAGCTTCTGGTGAATATCTCTGCCATAGTAACTCGAAACAAACCTCTTCTTCATGAGTGTCTTTAGCTCAAACGATGAAGCCACTTGTGGTTCTCCATTCCTTCTCCTAGTAGTGACAATCTGATCCCACCAATGCAAAGCATAGTCTTTGAACTCAGTCACAGCAAGCTTTACCTTATTTGTCTCATAATAACTTTGAAAATCAAACACAAGCTCCATATTTTTCTCCTAATCAAGATAATCATCTGGCTTGCTGGATCCACTGAAGATAGGTATTCTAAGCTTGAGATTTCCAATATCATCATTCGGCCAGTTCCTTGGAGCACGTCTTGTTTCTGACCTAGTTGGAGAGGCTGATCTTCTAGACCTATCTGACCTTACTGATCGATCTTCGTCAGTGCTCCGACTAGAGGAAGTCTCATGATCTGTGGTCACATGTCTCTTGCTCCTTTTCTTCTCCCTAGCTGCTCTCCTAACCTGTGAAGAAGAAGTACCTAAATTCCTGTTAGTTTCAAAAGATCCTCTTTCAAACTCAAACTGTCTTTGCACTTCTAGTCTCAAAGTCGCCATCAAAGCATCAATTTGAGCTTGGTCCATTCTAGAAAAAAGGTCTTTCATCTCGATCAGACATGGCTTCCTGTTAAGAACTAAACAAGACAAGTTAGTATATGTTAGCCGAAGCCTCACAATCTCTCAAGTGTTTCTCTCAAGTTTTAAGGTGTAGTTTTGTTTGTGAATCCAACAGCTCAGCAATGAACACGGATCAAGCTTTCAGAGAACAATCCCTACCCAAAAACAGAAAGAACAAGATAGATAGGATTAAGAAATTGGTTTTGCAAGAGGTTTACCACCAGGGCTGGATTTCTCCTCAGCCAGGCCGGTTTTCTCTTCAGCCTAAGTCGGATTTCTCTTCGACTTTCAATGATTTTTTTTTTTTGATTTCTGGATGGCCCTCTTTGCAGATACAATAAGATAGATATAAAAGAGAATCAATAGATTCAACAGAAACAGAAAAAAAAAGTCGAGGTTCCCAAAAGAGAAAGAGAATCTGAAAAGTTTAGATCAAACCTTAGATCAAGAGCCTTCAATCTGCTCTGATACCACTTGATGCAACCCAGATTGAGATTGGGTTCCTTTGTCCCTGATTTATTGATGGTGATCAACTGGTTTGATGAATGATGATTGGTTTTGTACGGAATGATCTGAGAAGTGATTGATGATGGTGGTTTGATGGATAGATGTCGAGATGGAGGATGGACTTCAGTGAAGATCTATGGACTGATCAACACTTGGATAGATGCGCTTCTGATCAAGAGAATGAACTCCGATTTGCAATCACAAACAAATGCTATGGAGAATGAACTCTTTCAGCAATCGATGTTCAAGGATGAACAAAGGATTCACAGATTGATAAGAGATTTTTAATCAAAAAGAGTGAATGAAATCTTAGAAAACATTACAATGAGATTATGTAGAAAGAAAAGGAAGTTGGAACACTTCTAAGATTTGTAGAAAATGAGAAAGAGAACACAGAAACTTAGAACAAGACTAAAGACTTCAAACAAGACTGAAGACTGAATGTGTAAAGAGTTGGCTTGGTTTCTGATCTTGATTGTCGACTTCGTTTAGGCCTGGTTCAGAGTAAACCAAGGCAGAAATCGAATTCTTCAATCTTCTGGTTTGAGATCTTGTGATTGGGCCTTGCTGCAAAGAGAATGGATCTTGGTCTTGATCAGAACGGGCTGTAGTAGGTAAAGAAGCCTTAGACCTAAACCCGGATTGAGCTGCTTCCTGAATGGGCCGTGCTGCACCTTCCTTAAGTTTGTCCATGCTACACTCGTCCAGCTCTCCTAGATCAACTCCTGGTTCACTCTTAATCAGCTCCTCTAAGTCTGAATCAGATATTGGTTCCACCAAGGTTGCATCACTCTGGTCGTTGGTCCAGCCCAGAAGGTGATTGGCTGCTGTTGCTGATCATTCTGCTTGTCTGATGTTGAATTGTTGAGCTCCTGGTTAGATGCACCTTTATCTCCTAGTATAGGGTCAATTAGCTCATCCTCCTCTGACTCGTTCTCCACCATCAGTTCCTCATCAGTCTCCTGCTCATCCATGGTCGTACCACAACACCATTGGATCTCTCACCTATTCTAACACATAAAGATCAGATGTTTAGTACAGATGGAGAGACCAAGGTCGAGTTCATGAAGAAGATCCATCAGTCGGTTAAGGAGAACTTGGAGAAGCAAAATGAGAAGAACAAGAAGCAAGCTGACAAGGGAAGAAAGGAGGTTTCCTTCGAACCAGGAGATTGGGTTTAGTTACACATGAGATCTGAGAGGTTTCCAAGCCAAAGTAAATCTAAGTTGTCACCAAGAGGAGACGGTCTATTCAAAGTTCTAATGAAGATCAATGACAATGCATATCAGCTGGAGCTGCCAGGAGAGTTTAATGTATCTTCTACTTTCAATGTGTCTGATTTATCTTACTTTCATACAGATGAATCTGTTATGAGGTCAGAACCTTCTCAAGAGGGAGAGAATGATGAGGACATAGAACCAGATATCAACATTCCAGCTCTTAGACAAGCTCCAGGAACAAGATCAGGAACTAGAGGTGTGATTGCAAGCTTCAGTGAAGCTATTGAAGGTTTAGTTGCCAAGAACAACACCAGCTCCAACCTAGAAGATATCACAAACCGTTTGGACAAGCTCACCATATCCGTAACCGAAGCTAGAGAAGAAGCACCTTATGTTATACAACGCAGTCCAAGAGAAGATGCTACTCTATGGTCTATTCTTCCTTGCAAGGAGATGGTTTCCTTATTTACCATCACTCAACTTAAGTGAAACGGTGAGTATCAAGAGAAAGAGATCAGCCTCCAAACGACAACACTTCATATCTTCAAACTTGGCTCCTCTTTTCCAACGGCTCCAAATCTGTCAAGAAGGTAAGTAAGGTAAGTCCATTTCATTAATCATATATCTCGATTTACCTTGCAGGTTTCAAGTCTTTTAGTTATTTTTATTTTGATTGAGTCAAGGCATTGTTTAGCCTATTGCTTTCATTAGGTCCTGAGTTTGAGTCATGTAATAAATCTGCTTCAAAGACCCCTAGAAGGGCATAACTGCATTGGCGATTATATAAGCCCCTATAAGCAGCCTTGTATTCTTCAACCCTTATAAAATATATGAGTCAGTTTGCCCCCTAGCAAATACCTAAGTCTTTTGAGAGTTTGTGAGAAGCAATCTTGTGAGCAACTTGTGTGTTATCAAACTCCCTTTCCATAGAGTTTGTGGCTACACTTCGATCCATTTGATTGTCTTATTCAATCAACCTTTTCTATCATCATCTCCATTACTTTGTTCTTGTGGGGTTGTTTATACGAAAAAACCAGTTGAATTCATCATCAATCTACACGCCATCTTCCACCCATTGATTCATCAAGTTGGTTATACGACCAAGTGGTGTTTCCCATCTCCATTGGTTCTCTTTCTAGTCTCATTAAAACCGGATCTATTCATCAAGTCATTCCCTTCATCAACTCCTTCCATCTCTTTCCACTTCATTAACAACTGGTTTCTTGATTCTCTTATCCTTACAACCAGTTTGAGAAGGTCCCATTTGGTGCCTATATCAATGAATCTTTCCTCACTCTGGTACTCCTTCTCAATGGTTGGCTCTACTCCTCTATCACTGCCTCTTCCTGTCCTTGCTCACCATCATACTGTCTCCACTAGACTGATCAGGCTCAGCAGATTCAGCTCCATCTTGATCATGAACTTATGCTGAATCATCTTCTGGTGTTGATTCATGCTCATTGCCCCCCCTCAGGATCAGGATGGAATGGCTCCATAATTGGTGCTGCTTCTTCATTAGTAACAGCCACTGGTGGTGATGGAGATGGTGCTGGTGCCACACTGCTCTTAGGCTGAATGATCCCCAAGCTCTCCAAAATTATTCTCAGGTTGTCTGCCCTATCAGATGGTCCATGTGAGAGATCTCTAAGGTTGTCCCAGCTCTTCTCATCATAGTACCCCTTTGATTCCACAAACTTGACATCCCTTGAGACCATAACTCTTCTTCACTCTGGAATGCAGCATTTGTACCCTTTCTGCGTGTGAGTGTAGCCTATGAATATGACTTTGACACTATTGGCCTCAAGCTTGTTTCTCAGCTCTCCTGGTGTCAAGACATAACACACACACCCAAACACACGCAAATGTTGGTGAGCTTGGATGGTAAGAGAAGGAGCTGGTAGGCTCAGCAAGTGAGGGATTCAAGTGGAATGTGAAGAGCAGCCACTCCTCACCATTTATACAAGGGAGTAAGCCTGATCTTATCTCTTTACATACATGACATGATAGGTTTATCTCTTGATAACTGATACACTTGTGGGATGATGTTATCAGGTACTTGTATTTATCAAGGAAAGATCTGGTGATGAGTCCGAGCACTTGAGCCTAACAGGAGGTTAGGTGAAAGGGGGAGAGACCAAGACCAAGATATGTTCTGGAGAAGAGTACAAGATGTGTTGGTGATGAGCAAGAGAAGTGGTGATCTATATTGCATCACATGAGGGCCATGATCCAGAGTCTTTGTGTCCCTTACATTGCTGGTAAGGCACAAAGACTTACTGGCAATCCCTAGGCCTTGGAGGGTCTACTTTTTTTCCCTTACAAGTTTTTGTCCCAAAGGGTTTTCTTTGTAAGGTTTTTAATGACGGAGTTCTTCAAGGTTCCACGCTTGACTAAGGATCTGTTATAGTCAAGCTTGATGGGGAGTGTTGACTTGAAGAAAGAAATGGAGCCAAAGGAGGAGTTGGGTTAAGTTTGGGTCTTGTGCAACAATACGGTCAGTCTTCGAGAGATTATCTGTCAAGCTTCAGGAGTGTTCTAGAAGGGCTTCAGAGGAGTTAAAGAGTACTATGAATCTGGTGCAAAGATAGGGTCAAGTCCAGGAGGGACTTAGACACCATTTGGAGATAGTTGGGTGATGGTGCAGATATAGGGCGTCCCAAAGTTCAGGCGGTATGGACGGTATGGAACGGACCGTGCAAACTTAGGGCGACCCAAACCGAGTCAGGTTCGACCATTGGAGAAGCTTGGGAGTGTTGTGCAAAAATAGGGTGAGGTACGGACAGGCAGTCCGTACCATTGACCGTACTTTAACCCGAGATCAATCAAAAACTGTGCAAACTTAGGGAGCTGGTCTTAAGAGCAATCAGGCAACCTTATCTGATCCTTATGGACGTTGGGGCACTGTCAGGCGGTCATGAGCTGGCATGAGCTGTAAAGAAGAAGCAGCATTGACCATGTATCTGGTCTGATACATGGGCAGGTTCATGGGAGCCTATGGAGAGCCAACGAGAGCACAGCCTTCCCTTTGACCAGTTTGAATCAACCAATCAGCATCCATCACGTTCTCAGCAATCCATCCTGTCCATTCATTTCTATTCAGTCATTTATATCCATTAGATTTAGGTTTCTAATGTTGCAAACATGTAAAGCCTATATAAGGCATGTGTATGGACGAAATTGGAGTCTCTCAAGAGAGAGAGGGGGATTTCCCCTCCTCCTTCATAATGCAAAGTGTGTTCTTGGATCAGATTCCCTTATACTACCTCTTTCTTATTCATTGATCTTATAATCTCTCTAAATCTCTTGTTTCTGTCCAACTTTATACTAGTTTCATCAGACTTTTCTCTTCATCAGTTCAAGCTCTTATCTTGCCCTTTGGGCTGTCCTTCACACACACAGCATGTGCTCTGAAAATCTAACATGGTATCAGAGCCAGGTTCATCAGAACTTGGTGTCTAGCTTCAGCAAATCATCACAAGTCCATCCTCATCTCAGATCCAAACCATTGAAGTTTATCCAGCCAGTTCTCTCTCTTCAAGAAAAAGGTGTTTGAATCCATGGTGGAGTTTCTTGGTCGTGCCTCCTCTCTCCAGTCCATTCAAGGCGTGACATACTTCCTGTCCAAGATGAAACCTTTCAAGAAAATAGCTTTCCCCTTGTTCCTGAAGTTGGTGACCCATAGAGATGAAGAAAGGTGGAACCTTTGGTGGTGTGGGTGCAAGAAGGAGGTTATGAACACAAGCAGAAGGTGTTGGGTGACGACCCAGCTCTTTTATTCATCAGATTCGTGGCCAGTTACCATGGAGGCTCAAAGAACCAGCACAGGTTCCTTGGTTGTAAGCTAATCCTAAACCTTCTTGATATGAGCTTGTGATTGTGTTATGGCTGCTGTGTTGTGTTCTGTTGCAATCCTTGGATTAATGATTGAAAATGCTTGATGGTATAATCTTGTGTTTGTCCAAGGATGCTAGAGAGTTTTGTTTGATGTTGAGAAAATGAAATGCTTGACTTGGTTCTGTTATGAGTTATTTTAGGATACTAGATATTGTCTTGATCCTGTTCGCTCTCTTTAATTGAAATCACCATGGTCCTTGATGAGGACATAGAACTAGATATCAACATTCTAACTCCTAGACAAGCTCCAAGAACAAGATCAGGAACTAGAGGTGTGATTGCAAGCTTCAGTGAAGCCATTGATGGTTTATTTGCCAAGAACAACACCAGCTCCAACCAAGAAGACATCACAAACCGTTTGGACAGGCTCACCATATCCGGAACTGAAGCTAGAGAAGAAGCACCTTATGTTATACAAGGCGGTCCAAGAGAAGATGCTACTCTATGGTCTATTCTTCCTTGAAAGGAGATGGTTTCCTTATTTACCATCTCTCCACTTAAGTGAAACGATGAGTATCAAGAGAAAGAGATCAGCCTCCAAACGACAACACTTCATATCTTCAAACTTGGCTCCACTTTTTCAACAGCTCCAGATCTGTCAAGAAGGTAAGTAAGGTAAGTCCATTTCATTAATCATATATCTCGATTTACCTTGCAGGTTTCAAGTCTTTTAGTTATATTTATTTTGATTGAGTCAAGGCATTTTTTAGCATATTGCTTTCATTAGGTCCTAAGATTGAGTCATGTAATAAATCTGCTTCAAAGACCCCTAGAAGGGCATAGCTGCATTGGCGATTATATAAGCCCCTATAAGCAACCTTGTTTTCTTCAACCTTTATGAAATATATGAGTCAGTTTGTCCCCTTGGTATCAGAGCTAAAGGCTCCTAATTTGGTGATCTCTTTACCTTAAACTTTTAGATTGTTTCATTCTATTAAGAAAAACCATAAAAATTGTCTATTTGCTTGCATATTTGATTCTCGCCATTTTTTGAGTTCTTAGCTTGTTCTTAGTTCATATAAATCGAAATGAAAAAGAAAAGAGTTAGTTTCCTTAGTGTTTGATCCGTATTTCTTAAGAAAAAGAAATTGTTTGTGCCAATTGATTGCTTTAGTTTCCTATTATATCTCATTGCATATGAATCATATTTCATTCAGCTTCGATTTCCTTATTTAGATTGCATTTCGAAAACTTTCAAAAAAAAAAAAGAAAAAGGAATTTTAATTGTTTGATCTTTACATATTTCATATTTTAATCATATTGCATATTGAGTGGTTGCATATCTCCTCAAACCGTGTATTGCTATCATATATTCTTGCATCTGTCCATTGCATTTCATTAGTGTCAAAACATTATCTTTGCATTTAGCTACTTGAGATACATAACCATTTCCCAAACTTTCACTTGATCTTGAAAATCTTTTCAGGATAAGCAATGGGAGAGAACAGCTCTTCATTAGCTGATACCGCAGCTACAATGGCTCAACTCCTAGCTGCTATGCAATCCATCAGTGAGAGGATGACTCGCGAGCAAGGGCAGCAAGCTCAGGCCAACAATCAGGCACAAGGGCAGAACAACAATCCTCAAGGTCAACAGAAACACCAAGAGAACCAACAAGTTGAGAGTGAGACTGATAGTGACATGCCGAGCCTAGAAGAGGATGAACACAGGCCTCCACCAAGGAGAAATTCTAGAAATATAGGGAGGAACCAAGGCAGAGACTATGATCAAGAGGATGAACGACCAAGGCAAGGAGGCAGAGACTTGAAGCTCACGCCACCTACATTTTCTGGAAAGGTTAATCATGATGCATACCTTGATTGGGAGACAAGGATGGAGCACATCTTTGACTACTACAACTACACTGAGATGAGGAAGATCTCTCTAGCTACTGCTCAACTCACGGAGACTGCTTTGTCCTGGTGGGATAGAGAGACTTCAGAAAGGAGAAGGCTTAGGCGTGATCCCATTGTTCTTTGGGATGACATGAGAGCCTTGCTGAGGAAGAGATATGTGCCTAACTACTACTACCGGGATCTCCAAAATAGGTTCAGAGCTTACTCAAGGTACCAAGTCAGTTGAAGAGTACTATGAGGAGTTTGATGCTATCAGGAACCGCTTGGAAGTACAAGATTCTGAGGAGACCTTGATGGCACAATTCTTGGATGGTCTCCAACATCGGATTACAAGGAAAGTGGAGAGGCAGAACTATGAGCACTTCCATGATTTGTTGCACTATGCAATCCAAGCTGAGCAACACATCAAGCGCAAGACCACAACCACGAGTAGAGGCAAGAGTAATTGGACTTCACCAGCACAAAGAAGCAATGACAAGGGAAAGTCCATTGAAGTAGAGAGCCGGTTTAAGAAGAGTGCAGCACCAGATGCATTAAAAGGCAACAAGACTGATCAAGGCAAGTCCACTGCACCTAGAAACCGAGATATCACTTGCTACAAGTTCCAAGGGAAAGGTCACTATGCTCTTGATTGTCCAAATCAAAGAGTCATAATCCTTAGAGAATATGGAGGATATGAAACACAAGAAGAAGGTGAAGCAGAAATAACTACAGCCAATGAAGAGATCACTGATTATCCAGATGAAGGAGAGATACTTGTGACTTGAACAGCACTCAGTGCAATGTTTGAACCTGAAACCATTCAAAGAGAGAACATCTTTCATACTAGATGCACCATAGACTCCAAGGTATGTAGCCTAATCATTGATGGTGGTTCTTATACTAATGTTGCTAGCAAGTATTTGGTTGATAAGCTAGGTCCCAAGAAGACTAAGCACCCCAAACCTTACCGATTGAAGTGGCTAAATGATGAGACTGAGTTAAAGATTGGTGAACAAGTGGTGATACCATTCAGCATAGGCCGATATGTTGATCATGTTGAGAAGAAGGTAATAAATGTTGAGATGAGGTGATAAAGAGTGGATACATTGATAGAGGAAGAGTATTGGGGCAGACAGTAACCTTGGAGATTTACCACAATAACTTTGGTTTTACTGTTGTAACTGAGTTAAAGACTTGGGAAGTTACCTAGCATACCTTTGGAGAGTGGAGCGCGTCCAAGGAGTACCTAGATGAAGAAGGAGCAGTCTGGATAAGGTCTGGTCATAGCTGGAAAGGTAAAGCTACTTTACAGCATGTCCAAACATGTGAAGCCTCTCAGCCAAGTATTTCAAACCAAAGTGGCCAGCTAGCTTTGACTTCACATGCTTGAGTCCCAATTTCGAAATCCCTTGTATTAATCTCTCTCTATATATTGTAATCAGAGTGAAATAATAAAGATAATGGAGTTTTGAGCTTCTCTCTCTCTCTAGTTCATCATAATCTCTCTAATCTCTCTAATCTTACCCAAAACAGTCTGATTATCTTTTAATCTCTATTAAACACACTCTAATACACAAAAGTGTATAGATCAGGTAACTTGTGGTGTTTTTCCTATGCAAGCTGGTCATCTTTTGCTTGGTAAACCTTGGCAGTTTGACAAGGAAACAATCCACAATGGACGCACCAACTACTACAGCTTTACTCACAACAACCGCAAGCACAACCTTGCTCCTTCAACTCCACAGCAAGTTCTAGACATGCAAAAAGAAATGAACAAAGGTAATAAGGCGAGTAAGACTAGTCTCTAAATTACTTCCCACCAAGTTTTAAAATCATTAGAATGCAAAACACAGGTGCTACTAATGATCTTTAAGGAAGGTGTGTTGACAGGTTATGAGGATCAAGGGCTTCCACCAGAGGTTGTTCAACTACTTGAGAAGTTTCCAGACATCTTTCCGGAAGACATACCCAATGGTTTACCACCTATTAGAGGAATAGAGCACCAGATTGATCTAGTTCCGGGAGCTCCATTTCCAAACCGACCAGCCTATAGAGTAAATCCGGAAATAGCCAAGGAGCTGGAGAAACAAGTACAAGACTTGATGGACAAGGGATACATCAGGGAGAGCCTAAGTCCTTGTGCAGTTCCTGTTCTTCTAGTGCCAAAGAATGATGGGACTTGGAGAATGTGTGTAGATTGTCGAGCCATTAACAACATCGCCATCAAGTATAGACATCCAATACCAAGGCTAGATGACATGCTAGATGAGCTCAGTGGTGCCACTATCTTCTACAAGATAGATTTAAAAAGTGGTTACCATCAGGTGAGAATGAAAGAAGGAGATGAGTGGAAGACTGCATTCAAGACTAAGAGAGGTCTATATGAATGGCTAGTCATGCCATTTGGTCTTATTAATGCACCAAGCACATTCATGCGCCTCATGAACCATGTCTTAAGGGCATACATCTGTATGTTTGTAGTTGTTTACTTTGATGATATCTTAGCCTATAACACTAGCTTGGAAGATCATCTTGCACATCTTGAAAAGGTTCTAGAGACACTGCGCCAAGAGCAACTTTATGCTAACCTTAAGAAGTGTACTTTTTGCACTGATCAGTTGGTTTTCCTACGCTTTGTTGTTAGTTCACAGGGTCTAAAGGTGGATGAAGAGAAGATCAAGGCAGTTCAAGACTGGCCTACACCAACAACAATAGGCCATGTGAGGAGTTTTCATGGGCTGGCAAGCTTCTATAGGAGATTTGTCAAATACTTCAGTACCATTGCTGCTCCATTGACATCGGTAATCAAGAAAGATGTGGCTTTCAAATTGGGAACTGAACAGGAAGAAGCCTTTCAAAAACTTAAAGATAGTTTAACTAATGCTCCTGTTTTGGTTTTGCCTAATTTTGATAAAACCTTTGAGATTGAATGTGATGCCTTAGGAACAGGTATAGGAGCTGTGTTAACTCAAGGAGGAAAGCCAGTAGCATTTTTCAGTGAGAAACTACATGGAGCTACACTCAACTACCCAACCTATGACAAGGAATTGTATGCTTTGGTGAGGTCATTTGAGACTTGGCAGCATTACCTACTATCTAAGGAGTTTGTGATCCACTCAAGTACTTGAGAGGCCAGACGACCTTGAAGAAGAGACATACTAGGTGGTTAGAGTTTGTGGAGTCATTTCTGTTGAGATGAGAGGATAAAGAATGAATACAGTGATAGAGGAACAGACTTGGAGAAGACAGTAACTTTGGAAAGTTACCACAGTAACTTTAGTTTTACTGTTGTAACTAGGTTAAGCACTTGGAATGTTACCTCGCATCACTGTGGAGAGTACCTCCATAACCTCTGCGTGAAGTTCATCAAGACTAAAAGAAGAGCACAAAGCCTTCGGTCTACAAATCCTTCATTCCCCTTCAAGAGAAACTGGGACAAGAGGAACCGTGATCATTCCATCAGTATCAATGCTTTAAATTCTATCCACCATTCATCTCACACTACTAGGCCTTTGATCATTGATTCAGGAGCTTCTCACCATATGATTAGGGATGCTAAACTGATTAGTAATGACAAACCTGCTCCAGAAAGTGTAGTGATTGCAAATGGTGATAGAATTCCCATTTAGGGAGTAGGAAATTTAAAATTGTTTGATAAAGAATCTCAAGATTTCTGTATGCCTTCCTTCACATCTAACTTATTATCTGTTAAGAAAGCCACTACTGATTTTGATCACTTGTACGGCATTGTACGGCCTACACACACTTCCCTTCAAATGCCTTCTACTCTTCATATCTTTACTCCATTCTCCATGTATCTCTTCATAACTCAACACTCCCCCTCTGTTGAGATGAGAAGATAAAGAATGGATATATTGATAGAGGAAGAATATTGGGGCAGTCAGTAACTTTTGGGATTTACCACAGTAACTTTAGTTTTACTGTGGTAACTAAGTTAAAAGCTTGGGAAGTTACCTTGCATCCCTTTGGAGAGTGGAGCACGACCTAGGGAAGTCTGGATAAGGGATGAGCAGTCTGGAGAGGAAGAAGAGAGTCTTGGACAGCCTGTCATGTGCTGGAAAGGAGAAAATGCTTTAGCACTGTTGCAAGCATGTGAGAAAGCATAGCCAAGTATTTCAAAAGGAGTTCCAGTCTGTCCATTGACTCCACATGCTTATGTATTTCGAAATCCCTTGTGGCTCTCTCTATATATTCTTGTAAACCTCATCAGATATCAATTACTGGAGTTTGAAGTGTCTCTTTCTCTATTCTCTCACTAAAATCTCTTTATCTCTTTAATCTTTGAATCTGATTATCTCTGATTGTTTGAATCATGCTCTAAAACATAAATGTGTTTATGGTATCAGAGCCAGGTTGGCTAAAAGGAGTGAGTGTAGATTCTTTTTCGCAAATCAGAGAGTGTTCTTGAGGTTATTGAAAATTCTGGGTATCCGTGTGGTCTTTTTATCTGTGGCTTGGTTGTGTGAGATTCTCTGGTGGAAACAAGCAATCTGAACATGGATATGAACCACAGAAGTAGTAGATCAGAGAAGATTGAAGAGGAAAATGAGTGGGAATGGTCAATCTGGGTAAAGACAACTTTGGAGAGCTGTGGCATTTGGAGTAATCATGTAAACGAAGAACCTTTAAAGGAGAGAGCTGCTGAGGAAAACCAGACAGCAAAGGAAGAACCTTTAAAGGAGAGAGCTGCTGAGAAAGATCAGACAGCAAGTTTGGAGGAGATTCATGTAAAGGTAGAACCTTTAAAGGAAAAACCTTTGAAGGAGATAGCTGCTGAAGAAGGTCAGACAGCAAGGTTGAAGGTTCATGAAGCCAAGGGCGTGATCCACAGTCTAAGACAAGGAGAGGACGAGTTGTATCAGCTTGTGGGGAGGCTGAGAGAAGTAGGATCAGAGTTGGCTATGGTGAAAAAACATACAGCAAATCCGAGTTGTTGTCAAGGAAGGAGGAAGCAAGATGTGATCTTTAGCTTTCTTATGAAAGAGATATGTGAGCTGGTTAAACACATTTGTGATATCTGGGAGCTACACAAGAAGTCGGATAGATGGAAGAGAGGTACAAGCTGCAAGAAGGGAAAGTTGAGAAAACTTTCTAAGGTGTGGTTTATGATGAGAAGATTATGGAGGAAGGATATCAAGGATAATATGCAAGTAGGAGAATGTTCTTACTCAGCTTACATGGGAGATTATGTAGAGGGCAGTGGAGTTATGAAGAAGCTAGAAACTAAAGGAGCGGATGAGTGTGTCACAAAGGAGGAATGGGATGAGTTTGTTAAGTATGTGTATGCTTTGGCTACGACCCGGAGACAAGGTGCTCCTGCCAAAGCATCCACATCCAACAAACTCATCATCATTGATTCTGGAGCAAGTCATCACATGATCAGTGATAGAAGCTTCATAAGTGATGTGAAGAAAGTCACTGGAGGTGTGATGATAGCTAATGGTGCTATGATCCCAATAGAAGGAGTGGGAAAACTTAAACTGTTTGAGAAAGATACAAATGCTTTCTACATGCCCAGTTTACTTCAAATCTATTGTCCGTGAAGAAGACGACGGTTGATCTTGGCTGCCAAGTGGTATTCAGGCCAGATGAGGTTGAGTTTCAAGATTTGAAGACTGGAAGGGTCATTGGTAGAGGAGACAGCAAGAATCAGCTATACCATCTCCAATTGGCTAAGACTTCTGAACCCTTTGACTCTATATGTTTGAGTAGTACTACTGAGAAGATTGATAGGATGACTTGGCATGTTAGATTGGGACACCCTCATGCTCGTGCAATTGAATTGATCATGCCTAATATGTCATTTAATCACTTGGATTGTGAAGCATGCATATTAGGAAAGCATTGTAGGACTGTTTTCCCAACATTAGAGACTACTTATGAGAACTGCTTTGATCTAGTTCATTAATATGTGTGGACTGCACCGTGTATGTAAAGAGATAGTCACAAGTATTTTCTGACATTCATTGATGAGAAGTCTAAGTATACTTGGCTTACATTGCTCCCATCTAAAGATAGGGTGTTAGAAGCATTTATGAACTTCCAAGCATATGTATCTAACCAATACAATGCTTCTGTGAAGGTACTGAGATCAGACAATGGAGGTGAATAAATCAGCAATGCTTTCAAGAGTAATCTATCCAAGCATGGAATTGTGCATCAGACTAGCTGCCCTTATACACCATAACAGAATGGTGTAGCTGAGAGGAAGAACATGCACTTGATGGAGGTTGCTAGGTCGATGATGTTTCATGCAAATGTCCCAAAACGGTTTTGGAGTGATGCTGTTCAGACTGCCTGCTATCTCATCAATCGAGTTCCAACCAAGATATTAAAGAACCTGTCTTCATTTGAGGTATTGAATAAGAGCAGGCCATTCATAGATCACCTGCGTGTCTTTGGTTGTGTGTGCCATGTCATGGTTCCAGGAGAGCAGAGAAACAAGCTGGAAGCAAAGAGTACTAAGGCAATGTTCATTGGGTACTCCATCACCCAGAAAGGTTACAAATGCTATGATCCAGTAACCAGGAGGGTGATGGTATCTAGAGAAGTGAAATTTTGTTGAATCTAAGGGGTATTATGAGGAGAAGAAATGGGAAGACCTAGAGGCTCTGTCCAGAGCTCCATCAGACAGGGCAACAACACTGAGAGTGTTGTTAGAGAAGCTAGGGATAGGTTTATCCCAGGATCAGGGAACCGGAAGTAGAGAACCTTCGGTTCCAACTGAAGAAGCTACAAGAACAACCCCTCTTGATCATGAGAGGGGGAATGGATCTGAATCAGGAATGCAATAGCTGCACCAAGAGGATTCAGGTCATCAAGATCAAGGTATGACACAAGGAGCAGAGAATTCGGCTCAGTCTAGTGGAGATTAGCAAGAAGAGTCATACTAGTTCAGGAGAAGAGTCTACAGGTTCAGGAGAAGAGTATACTGGTTCAAGAGAAGAACAAGAAGAGTCTGGGTCTGGTTCAGGAGAAGAACAAGAAGAGACTACTGGTTTAGAGGAACATGTTCAAGCTGAGGTCCCGGTTCAAACATTGAGGAGGAGCACAAGGACTAGGAAGGATCCGTCTAACTGGGTAAACACGACAGTGTACTACAATGCCCAGGCTGTGGAGCATCCTTCTCAAGCCGTGTGTTCCTTTGCTGAGTTTCCTGAAGAGCATCATGCCTTCATGATTAGTCTGGATGAGAGCTATGTACCAAGGTCCTATGAAGAGGCTATGGAGTTACACGAACGGAGAGATTCTGTAGCTGATGAATCTAATGGTATGATCAGGAATGATACATGGTATGAGAGTGAGCTACCAAAAGGGAAGAGAGCAGTCTCAAGCAGATGGGTCTTTACTATTAAGTATTTGCAAAATGGGAAGATAGATAGAAAGAAGACTAGACTGGTAACAAGAGGGACTCAGACCTATGGAGAAGATAATATTGACACCTTTGCTCCAGTAGCCAAGCTTCACACAATTCGGATTGTGTTATCCATTGTAACAAACATGGAGTGGGATTTGTGGCAGATGGATGTGAAGAATGATTTCTTACAAGGTGAGCTAGAAGATGAGGTATACATGCTTCCTCCTCCTGGTCTTGAGCATCTAGTAAAGCCAGAAAACATTTTGAGATTGAAGAAGGCAATATATGGGCTGAAGCAGTCACCTAGAGCTTGGTACAGGAATCTGAGTACAACTCTCAATGGGAAAGGGTTCAGGAAGTCTGAACTGGATCATACTCTCTTCACTCTAGTTACTCCACCAGGGAGTATTGTGATACTGGTATATGTGGATGATCTGATTATCACAGGTAGTTCCTCAAGTCTGTGTTTGATATCAAAGATTTGGGAGAGATGAAATATTTCTTGGGGATTGAGAAATGCAGATCTAAGGAGGGTTTGTTTATGTCTCAAAGGAAGTACACTATGGATATTCTGAAGGAGACTGATGTGCTTGGAGGAAAGATAGCTAAGACACCTCTTGAGGAGGGGTCTAAGGTCTTGCATGAGGGGGAGGTTGAAGAGAACCAGTTGTTTGAGGATGCTAAGCTGTATAGGAGGATGGTTGGCAAGCTGATCTACTTGACCATCACTAGACCTGATATATGCTTTGCTGTGAACCAAGTGAGCCAGCATATGCAGGCGCCAAAGGTACATCACTGGAAGATGGTTGATAGGATACTGAGGTACTTGAGTGGCTCGCCTGGACAAGGAGTTTGGATGGGTTGTAATGGCAGTACATAAGTGGTTGGGTAATGTGATGCTGATTGGGAAGGAGATAGAGTGGATAGGAGATCAACTACTGGGTATTGTACTTTCATTGGAGGGAATCTGGTTACTTGGAAGAGTAAGAAGCAGAAGGTCATCTCCTGTTCTAGTGCTGAAGCTGAGTATAGAGCTATGTTGAAACTGACAAACGAGTTGGTGTGGATCAAGGGTATTTTGAAGCATCTAGAGATTGAGCAGTCTACTCCCATGACCATGCATTGTGACAAACAAGCAGCTATCCACATTGCTTCTAACTCAGTCTTCCATGAGAGAACAAAGCACATAGAAGTTGATTGTCACATAGTGAGACAGATGATCATCTTGGGGGTGATTCCGCCATGCTATACAAGAAGTGAAGACCAGCTTGCAGATGTGTTTACCAAGGCAGCGAGATTAAAGACAATGGAGTCCATACTATCCAGGCTTGGACTCATTGATCTTACTCTGATGTTAGGAGTTTTCAAGGCTCCTAAGGCAAATGTTGTAGTATGAGTGAATGTCGAACCAGTTCTGAGGGATTCAAAGCACCAAGAATGCAAGTACCTACTTAATCTAAGTGCAACCGATAATTTGGATGGTTTTAAACTACTACTAATTATAGAATGCAATAACAGAATGATAAAACAATAAAACGAAGAAGCTTTCTTTGTTATGATAAAAGAGAACTCATGGGTATAGGAATTAGACCTTGGGTGATCAAGTTTCAAACTAAAGATGGCAAATGATCAATCAAGCTATCAACCTTAAGCTTAGATACAAACTTAAACAAAATCTATGTCTAGATGAATGTTCATTTGCTAACACATTTCAAACATCAAATGACTTTGGTTGAATAATATGAAAGCAATCATTACTAACAAGTCTATTGGCTATCTTAGCACCTTTAAGAACAAATGTCTTTGGTAAAGTATGTTAAAAGCTTAGGAGAGTTATCTCAGGCATTTCATTGAACACCTTGTGGGTGGGAAATGCCTAAAGATCAACTTTTGAGTGGCCAACTCAGAAGATGCATTATGAATACTCTACTAGCAAGGAATAAGAATGATCTACACTAAAACATCCTAGATCTAGCCTAATCACCCTTAATCTCCTAACCCATGAATTCAATGGTGAATTACTCACTAATCCCCATGATTCTTCTTAAACCCATATTGGATTTCAGATTAATCATGAAGAGAGATACAGATAATGGAATAGAAATCAACAGGATAACAAGAACATATGATCAAATGAATCAAAGAGATGAACTTTTCCAAGAGGTTTTTGGTGGTTTTCTCAAAAATCCAAGATAATCTGCCACTCATGGCTTACAAAAGGTACTTAAACATAGGTTTAGGAAGTGTAAAACGTCCAGATAAATTGCCAAAAGGCCCCTGGAAAAACATAAGTTTCGATTGAGTAAATGACGCGGAGTGAGGTGCAGGGGTCGCTCCAGGAGGTAGCTCCAGGCCTATTTTTCGACCTCCAGGGTGATGAAATTCCGAGCTACCTCTGCCCCTCGCTCTGCAGGTCGCTCTGGCTTGGGAGCTACGTCTAGGGGTCGCTCCGGGAAGGTCACTGTGCGATGCTCGACCAGGATGGATATGCCTCTAGTAAATTGATCAGAACTCCTTCAATATAGCTCCAAACGAATTGAAACCACTTGCGTTGGAAAGCTAACTCAATTTCCTGTGTCTCCACAAAATCTTAGAGATAGAATATTTTTCTAAGGCCTCCATACATGCTCATCTTTCACCCCCTTTTGGATCACAATGCTCCCAAACATCTCAAATCATTCCTTAGCACTCTCCAACACCTAGTAAAGACAAATGAATGCAATATTGACCTAAAGATGTCTAATGTCCTAATCTATATGATCAAAATGCACAAAATGGGATGCTAAAACAATGCAAATATGCAAGATATCAACTCCCCTAAACTTGTTCTTTTACTTGTCCTCAAGTGAACTTTCTAGTACTCATAAGGAAAGAGGTTTGAAGGTGGGAGCTCATAGCCAAAAGAAACACACATAGCACTCAAATCAACATCTAAATTCAGCATGAGCACACTCTCTCTTATTATACTCTAGCTTCTCTAGGCCTATCTTAGCTCTTTTTGTCCTTACACTCATCATCATGCATTCACACATACAAATCAGCCAACTCTTATGTTCATCAAGCATAGTATCAAGTGAATTCTTGCAAATGGTCAATTGGTCCAAATCATTTGGGTAAGGGTAGGATTTTTATTCAAGTGAGTCAAGAGGTTAAAGAAATATGATCTTTAAGGTGGTAAACTCTCAAGACTAGTAGCCTTGACATTGCACATAATATATCTAAGAAAGGGATCAACTCATGCATACAATGCTCAATCTCCATTGTTCTACCCTTTTCCCAAACATATATGATACACATTCATTTCCCAATACCAATCCCAACTCACATCTCTCACCCAAAGATCTCAAGAACATTTCTCAACATAAAACTCTTTATTCTACAAGGGATTTATCACACTTTTTGAACACCTCTTTGCTCATACTAACTTTGCTAGCCCCCTTTCTTTATTCTTTTTTTTTTTTTTAAATTAATTTTTTTTTCCTTTTTTTTATATATTTGGGGGCTAAGACTTTTCACAGCTTGAACTAGATGTTGCTCTACTTATCCCATAAAGACTAGTCAATTAAGCACAAAGAGTTTATTCTTTTCCTTCAACTTTTTCATATTCCCAAATCAAACTTTACAACACTCACCCCCATCCTATGGCTAGACATTACTGTGTCTAATCTAGCAAGAATGAAGATCAAGCATTGTCGTTCCCAATACTCTCAACATTATGTGCATGTAAGACTTTCCGAAAAATGCCTCACTGATCAATCAATGAAGGCTTAAAAGGAGGAAAGGGTTTTGGGAGAGGTCTACCACTAGAGGTTGTCAAAAAGATTGGCATAAAAGATGTGACAACTCAAGTGTGTATAGCCATGATTCAGTACACAAGGGACCATGAGCAAGATGCGTTAAGTTAGTCCAGTTCAAATAAGGTTGTAGTTGGCTTCAAAGACTGAGTTTCAGCAATTAACAAGTTTCAGGAAGAGTTTTCAAGGCTCGAAGCATACAAGTCTTTTTGAGAGGTGCATAAGCTACTCAAGCGCGAGGTAGTTTCTTTGCAAGGCATTTTAAATCATTGCTCCCAATGCAAGTGAATGCAGCCTATATGCTCTAGACTCTCCTAGAAATGCAAGTGATGCAAACTAAATGATTCTTTTTGTGTTTTTCAAATTTTTCAAATTTTTTTTTATGCAAATAGATATGTACAATGCAAGACTCAATGCAAAAAAATCAAAGCAAACATGATCAAATACTGGTACCTCCCCCAAACTTAAGTCACACAGTCTCTGTGTTGTTAAGTTGAGAGAAATACCCAAAAAAAAGATAATATGCAAAAAATAACTGGTATATACATGGGAAAGGTGGTGGAGTGGTACCTCAAATGGAGAGTGGAGAAGGGGGATCCTTCCCACCTTCAAGAGTTTCTTTCTGACTAACAACCACTGCAGCCTTGATCTTCTCAATGGAGGGGTCTCCACAAGTTATGGTTCCACAATACTCAACATCCAGGGGAGACTGAATTGGGTAAGAGACAACTTTGTTGACATTGAGGAGTGTGACCTTTTTGTTGGGAAAATCGATGCAAGCACCCACAGTAGTAAGAAATGGTGTGCCCAAGATCAATGGAACTCTCTTCTCAGTAGCCATCTTCAAGACAGTGAGGTCTTTAGGAATGGTGCAAGATCCAATCTTCAAAGGGAAGTCCTTGATGAGACCAATAGGGGTAGTAGAAGAAGAATCCCCAAACGTGAGAGAGGAAGTATCTGGCTCCATGTGTTCAATCTCAAGACTCTTCACCATCTCCATTGAGATCACATTCACACTTGCACCAGAATCAACAAGAGCATCATCAAAGGTGAGCTTACCAAGGGAGCAAGACAAGGTGAACTTCCCTTGGGATTCTAGTTTAGGGAGAGACTATGGTGTGACTGGTGGATCAAATTTCAAAGTTGAGATGTTGAGAAGCTCTGCTACTTCTGCTTGGTGGTCTACAATGTCCTTGATGAGCATCATTTGGACATGAGCCTCACGCATACCCAAGATCTCTGGAAGCTTAACTCCAATAGCACCTAGGTCTTTTCTGAACTTGGAAATCACCTTCTTTTGAGCTTTGGTGAGAACCCTTTGTGGAAATGGGAGCTTGTCATAGGGTGACTGCTCAACCTCAGTGGTGTCCTCCAGCTTGACCTCTTTCAGATTCTGGTCAGCTCTCTTTGCATTTCGTTTGTCAGCCATGGGTTCATCTCCCTTCAAAATCTTTGCTTCAACCATCTTGTCAGCTTCCTCCACAATCTTTGCCTCAGCTGTTGCTACAATCAGATGCTCAACCTGTCCAATCTCAGTTCCAAACACCAATTTTTCAATTTCATCTACCTCTTTCTTGTGGTTACTCAATTCAATCTTTGAAAAAGTAGTAGAGAGGACAACATTGCAATACTCCTTGGGATTTTTCTCAGATTTTCCAGGTAGAGACCCTTGCTGGCGATTTTGGTGAGTGTTCATGGAAGCAAACTGGTTTTCCAAAGCCCTGAACTTGTTGTTGAGCTCATTGTAACTTCCATCAATCTTGGAGTGAAGGTTCTTCAACTCATATCCAACCTGCTTCTGACTTCTAGTCTGAGACTCCAAGATCTGTTTCAGTAGAACATCAGTGCTGCTTTCCTGAGGAGTAGAGGTAGAAGGATTAGCTTGTTGGTGAGAAGATTGGTTCCCTTTGTTGGAGAAATCATGAGAAGGGTTTTGCTGAGGCTGATAGTTGCCTTGCTGGTTGTTCCTAGGCTGATAACCACTCTGTTGGTTGTTAGGATAGGATTTCTGTTGGTAGTTGTTGTACTGAAAGTTGGGCTCTTTCTTGTACCAACTGCCATTGTTGTTGATGAAACACAATTCTTCTTGACCTTCCAAACCTTCAACCTCATTGACCTTAGGTGGTGGTTCTTGGTTTGGGTTACCAACAAAGTGCAGCTGCTCTTGGGTAGCTTTATCAGCAATGAGTATGTCTATCTTATCTTGTAGAGCCTTTAGCTCCCTTCTTGTCTGCTTGTCATCAGTTCTACTGCCTCTGTCGTGGTCTCCATTGTAGACTGCGTCACTCTTCACCATGTTGTTAACCAACTCCTCTGCATCTTCCTCAGTTCTTCCCAAGAAGAACCCATTGCTAGCAGTATCCAATCTGGCTCTGTACTTAGGGAGAGCACCTCTATAGAATGTGCTTAGCAAGCTTTCCTTGGAGAAACCATGGTGTGGGCATTGAGCTTGGTAGCCTCTGAATCTCTCCCAAGCTTCACTGAATCCTTCTAAGTTCTTCTGTTGAAAACTAGAAATCTCATTTCTCAGCTTAGCAGTTCTTGAAGTAGAGAAGAACTTCTCCAAGAATGCTCTCTTGCAGTCATCCCAGGTGGTGATGGAATCGCTGGGTAGAGACTTCTCCCACTGATGTGCCTTATCCCCCAAAGAGAAAGGGAATAGCTTGAGCTTGAAGGCATCCTCGGACACACCATTAGTTTTTGACAACCCACAGTAACTGTCAAACTTGTCCAAGTGATCAAATGGGTCTTCTACAGCCAAGCCATGATACTTGTTGTTCTCGATCACGTTGAGGAGTCCTGGTTTGACCTCAAAGTTGTTGGCTTCCACAGCTGGTGCTCTGATTCCCAACCTATGCCCATGAATGTTAGGGCGGTCATAGGTTCCAATGGCTCGAGCTGGGCGCTGTGGGTGTTGTGGCCCTTGTGGTGGAGGGTCGTCAGCACCTTGACCATTCACATTTCCACCTTGTGGTAAGTTTTCCATGTCTGTATCCAACCTCTCCAAGTGAGCCTGTTGCTCTTTTGCTTGTCTCCTTCTTCTAGTTTCCCTTTCAAATGCTCTAATGTCTTCAACTCTTGGAACAAGGTTTGTTGTGCCTCTACTCCTCAAGTTCATACACCTGAAATGCCAAGGGAGATGAAGATGGAGAATCAGTAACAAGATAAAAGAAAAAATGACTTAGTCTCAAGCAAGTGACTAAATCTCAATCTTTAAATCTACTCAGAATTTGGCAACGGCGCCAATTTGATGTTAGTAGTTTTCAAGGCTCCTAAGGCAAATGTTGTAGTATGAGTGAATGTCGAACCAGTTCTGAGGGATTCAAAGCACCAAGAATGAAAGTACCTACTTAATCTAAGTGCAACCGATAATTTGGATGGTTTTAAACTACTACTAATTATAGAATGCAATAACAGAATGATAAAACAATAAAATGAAGAAGCTTTCTTTGTTATGATAAAAGAGAACTCATGGGTATAGGAATTAGACCTTGGGTGATCAAGTTTCAAACTAAAGATGGCAAATGATCAATCAAGCTATCAACCTTAAGCTTAGACACAAACTTAAACAAAATCTATGTCTAGATGAATGTTCATTTGCTAACACATTTCAAACATCAAATGTCTTTGGTTGAATAATATGAAAGTAATCATTACTAGCAAGTCTATTGGCTATCTTAACACCTTTAAGAACAAATGTCTTTGGTAAAGTATGTTAAAAGCTTAGGAATACTCTACTAGCAAGGAATAAGAATGATCTACACTAAAACATCCTAGATCTAGCCTAATCACCCTTAATCTCCTAACCCATGAATTCAATGGTGAATTACACACTAATCCCCATGATTCTTCTTAAATCCATATTGGATTTCAGATTAATCATGAAGAGAGATACAGATAATGGAATAGAAATCAACAGGATAACAAGAACATATGATCAAATGAATCAAAGAGATGAACTTTTCCAAGAGGTTTTTGGTGGTTTTCTCAAAAATCCAAGATAATCTGCCACTCATGGCTTACAAAAGGTACTTAAACATAGGTTTAGGAAGTGCAAAACGTCCAGATAAATTGCCAAAAGGCCCCTGGAAAAACAAAAGTTTCGACTGAGTAAATGACGCGGAGTGAGGTGCAGGGGTCACTCCAGTAGGTAGCTCCAGGCCTATTTTTCGACCTCCAGGGTGATGAAATGCCGAGCTACCTCTGCCCCTCGCTCTGCAGGTCGCTCTGGCTCGGGAGCTACGTCTAGGGGTCGCTCCGGGAAGGTCACTGTGCGATGCTCGACCAGGATGGATATGCCTCTAGTAAATTGATCAGAACTCCTTCAATATAGCTCCAAACGAATTGAAACCACTTGCGTTGGAAAGCTAAATCAATTTCCTGTGTCTCCACAAAATCTTAGAAATAGAATCTCCTCTTCACCCCCTTTTGGATCACAATGCTCCCAAACATCTCCAATCATTCCTTAGAACTCTCCAACACCTAGTAAAGACAAATGAATGCAATATGGACCTAAAGATGTCTAATGTCCTAATATATATGATCAAAATGCACAAAATGGGATGCTAAAACTATGCAAATATGCAAGATATCATACTCCCAAGAGCTGATCCCCTCGTCATGAGATCTCCACTCTTTTTCCCTCATCAAAGTTTTATCCCATTGGGTTTTCTTTGGTGAGATTTTTAATGAGGGAGGATCTCATGGAAATCCAAGCTTGACTTGTTCCACATGGTCAAGCTTGAGGGAGAGTGTTGAGATGAGAGGATAAAGAATGAATACATTGATAGAGGAAGAGATTTGGAGAAGACAGTAACTTTGGAAAGTTACCACAATAACTTTAGTTTTACTGTTGTAACTAGCTTAAAGGCTTGGAATGTTACCTTGTATCACTATGGAGAGTAAGCCACGACCTAGGAGCAGTCTGGATACGGGAGGAGCAGTTTGGATAAGGTCTGGTCATAGATAGAGAGTTAGACAGCCTGTCATGTGCTGGAAAGAAGGGAAATGCCATAGCACTGTTGCAAGCATGTGAGAAACCTCAGCCAAGTATTTCAAAAGGAGTTCCAGCCTGTCCATTGACTCCACATGCTTATAGATTTCGAAATCCCTTGTTGCTCTCTCTATATATTCTTGTAAACCTCATTCTTTATGATTAATGGAGTTTTAAGTCTCTCTCTCTCTATTCTCTCACTAAAATCTCAATCTCTTTAATCTTTGAACCTGATTATCTCTTATTGTTTGAATCTTGCTCTAAAACACAAAAGTGTTTAATTTCCATATGTGATCAAGTACAAGAAGGGAAAGGAGAACATTGTAGCTGATGCACTATCAAGGAGACATGCTCTTATATCATTGATGGAAGCCAAGGTTATGGGTTTTGAACACATTAAGGATCAGTATGGAGAAGATCCAGACTTTGGAGACATCTATAAGCAGTGCAAGCAAGGTGCATTTGGGTCTTACTATCAGCAAGATGAGTTTCTCTTCAGAGATAAGAGGCTGTGCATACCAAAAGGATCAATGTGTGATCTGATCTTAAGAGAAGCACATGCTGGTGGTCTCATGGGACATTTTGGGCGAGAAAAGACCTTGAGTGTAGTGGCTGAACACTTCTTCTGGCCACATCTAAGGAGAGATGTTGAAAAGCTTTGTGCAAGATGCACTGTTTGCCTCAAAGCTAAATCCAGGTTACATCCTCATGGTCTTTACATTCCCTTACCTATTCCTGACCTACCTTGGGTAGATATTTCTATGGATTTTGTTTTAGGATTGCCCAAGATCAGAAACAAGGATTCAATCTTTGTGGTGGCGGACAGGTTTTCTAAGATGGCACATTTTATTCCTTGCAATAAAACTAATGATGCTTCTTAAACTGCTGATTTATTCTTTAAGGAAGTAGTTAAGCTTCATGGTATTCCTAGAACTATTGTTTCTGACAGGGACACAAAGTTCGTAAGCCACTTCTGGAGGACTCTTTGGAGAAAGCTAGGAACCAACTTCTTTTCTCAACTACTTGCCATCCACAAACTGATGGACAGACTGAGGTCGTTAACCGCACCCTGTCTACTCTCTTAAGTCCACGGTTGGTCAGAACTTAAGGAATTGGCTTGATTGCTTACCTTTTATTGAGTTTGCTTACTGTAGAGTTCCACACTCTGCTACTAAGCTTTCACCTTTTGAGATTGTGTATGGATTTAAGCCAGCAACACCATTGGATCTCTCACCTATTCTGCAACATAAAGATCAGATGGTTAGTACTGATGGAGAGACCAAAGCCGAGTTCATGAAGAAGATCCATCAGTCGGTCAAGGAGAACCTGGAGAAGCAAAATGAGAAGAACAAGAAGCAAGCTGACAAGGGAAGAAAGGAGGTTTCCTTTGAACCAGGAGATTGGGTTTGGTTACACATGAGATCTGAGAGGTTTCCAAGCCAAAGGAAATCTAAGTTGTCACCAAGAGGAGACGGTCCATTCAAAGTTCTAAAGAAGATCAATGACAATGCATATCAGCTGGAGCTGCCAGAGAGTTTAATGTATCTTCTACTTTCAATGTGTCTGATCTATCTTACTTTCATACAGATGAATCTGTTCTGAGGTCAGAACCTTCTCAAGAGGGAGAGAATGATGAGGACATAGAACCAGATATCAACATTCCAACTCTTAGACAAGCTCCAAGAACAAGATCAGGAACTAGAGGTGTAATTGCAAGCTTCAGTGAAGCCATTGAAGGTTTATTTTCAAAGAACAACACCAGCTCCAACCTAGAAGACGTCACAAACCGTTTGGACATGATCACCATATCCGGAACTGAAGCTAGAGAAGAAGCACCTTATGTTCTACAAGGCGGTCCAAGAGAAGATGCTACTCTATGGTCTATTCTTCCTTGCAAGGAGATGGTTTCCTTATTTACCATCTCTCCACTTAAGTGAAACGGTGAGTATCAAGAGAAAGAGATCAGCCTCCAAACGACAACACTTCATATCTTATAACTTGGCTCCTCTTTTCCAATGGCTCTAAATCTGTCAAGAAGGTAAGTAAGGTAAGTCCATTTCATTAATCATATATCTCGATTTACCTTGCAGGTTTCAATTCTTTTAGTTATTTTTCTTTTGATTGAGTCAAGGCATTGTTTAGCCTATTGCTTTCATTAGGTCATAAGTTTGAGTCATGTAATAAATCTGCTTCAATGACCCTTAAAAGGGCATAGCTGCATTGGCGATTATATAAGCCCCTATAAGCAGCCTTGTATTCTTCAACCTTTATAAAATATATGAGTCAGTTTGCCCCCTAGCAAATACCTAAGTCTTTTGAGAGTTTGTGAGAAGCTATCTTGAGAGCAACTTGTGTTTTATCAAACTCCCTTTCCATAGAGTTTGTGGCTACACTTCGATCCATCTGATTGTGTGATTCAATCAACCTTTTCTATAATTATCTCCATTACTTTGTTCTTATGGGGTTGTTTATACGAACAAACCACTTGAATCCGTCATTCATCTACACGCCATCTTCCACCCATTGATTCATCAAGTTGGTTATACGACCAAGTGGTGTTTCCCATCTCCATTGGTTCTCTTTCAAGTCTCATTACAACCGGATCTATTTATCAAGTCATTCCCTTCATCAACTCCTTCCATCTCTTTCCACTTCATCAACAACTGGTTTCTTGATTCTCTTATCCTTACAACCAGTTTGAGAAGGTCCCATTTGGTGCCTATATCAGTCCTGCATATGTCTGATGTTTTGGATGTTTAAATATTGCTTTGCCTCAGTTATAAGTGAATGTATGATAGGGTGATAGAAAGCAATGTCTGATCATGTTGCATACATGAGCTAGAAACTGATTAAGTGAGAGTGATATGATCATGGATTGGCCCGAGGAGGAGGACATGGAGGACTTGGATCATTCAGCTAGTGGGGACGCCTTAGCCATTCCTATTGGACCTATGACTCGTTCTAAAACCAAGAAAATCAAGGAAGATGTTGGAGGATTGCTCAAGAGGTCTTTGGAGCAAGAAGAATGCTTTGGTCCAAGATTGATCATTCAGGACACACTCACCACCATCCAAGCCATCCCATCGTCAAGCTGATCATCATCTAGGCAAGTGGCTTGTGTGTACTTTTCTTCCCTTAGTTGGTTTTGTCCCACTGGGTTTTCCAACTAAGGTTTTTAATGAGGCCACAAGTTCACTTTCATATCACCTAGATGATGTATCCTAGAGCATTGCGGATGCATTGGACCAACTATCTATCTATCTTATGTTATCTTTATTCTATGGTTTTTATTTCATGATTTAGAGACCGCAAACTCTTTTAAATTTGAATAAGTATTTGGTCTTTGTTAGTTTACCAAGGGAGCCTGTTCCCATTAATTTTTTCGAGAACATGGAGCCTGTTCCATCCTTCTCTATATAAACTTGTAGCCGGCTCTCTTATTAGGTGATGCAATCTCTTTTCTACAAAATATCAGATCTCTTTTGTTCTCTCTTTACTTGTCTTCGAGTCTTGAGTGAATCATGTTGGTGTGTCATATCCAACAACCTAGGGTGTCTATCTCGGTGTGTAATATCCAAGCTAGTCATCTAGGAGTATCAAGGGGCCTTTCCGCAACTCTTTGTGTCACCAATCGATCAACAACCTTGATAAACTCGAGTCTTTGATTCGTTTATGCAAGGATCTATCCATATCAATCCAGAGAAGAAACCTACGAGTTCATTAAGTGGTATCAGAGCTGCTCTGGATAGGGAAGTTCTCGATTTATCCTTGGTTTCAAATTGATCTCTTCGACTTCTTTTGTAACCATTGATCGATCTGTAATTTGTTGTTGTTTCTCGTACCATCTGAGTATCTTATCACCTGATTTCGATCCATCTGTGTTGAATCCTGATAGATCTAAGTGTTCTTACCATATTTTGAATCAAATTAAACTGATCTGTGTGAAAGAAGTAATTGAATCGTTTGTTCTGTTAAATCGCTTGCGGATTAAGTTGTTTAGTCTTGTTTCTGTGATAGATATGTTCTTATTTGTCTTGATCCTGGTTTTCATAAATCTGAAATTGATAGATCTGATTTGAATCTTGTCGATTTGAATTCTCTGAGTCGTGATCTGCAAGTTTGCGTTTTGATCTTGTTGTTTTACTTTTCTTACTTGCTTCCCTTGAACATCTTCTTTGTTTAAGTGTTTATTGGATCAGGTACCATGGTGCACGAGTCTGGAGAGGAAGCAGAACTAGTGAGAAAGAATAAACTTTTGTTGGAAGCTATGACCGCAACCCTAAATCAAACCATTCAGACAACTGTGGCTGAGATGATGAAGATCAGTGTAAGAGAGATCCGAGATGAGTTGAGACAGGAGATTGGGCAAGCTACTGGTCAGGGTCATAGTAATGAGTCCAGGAGGGACAGACGAACCCAAACTCAACAAGAACATGCTGGATCAGAGGAAACTGACAACTATTATGAGCGCCACAACAGCTCTTCATCTAGAGACAGCAGAAGGAGACAAAGGCGTGACCATGATGGAAGAAGGCATCATAGAGATAAGTTCGCTGGAATCAAACTTAAGATACCCCCGTTTCATGGCAGGGCTGACCCGGATGCTTATTTGGAGTGGGAGAAGAAGATTGAGATTGTGTTCAATTGCCAACATTACACAAATGCTCAAAGGATTCAACTTGCAGCAACAGAGGTCCATGACTATGCCTTGAGTTGGTGGGATCAGTTGGTAACTACTAGGCGTCTGAATCAAGAATATCCAGTGGATACATGGAATGAGATGAAGTCTCTCATGCACAAGAGGTTTGTACCAAGCCATTACCACAGGGATCTACATCAGAAACTCAGGAAGCTAACGCAAGGATCCAAAACTGTTGAGGAATACTATCAGGATATGGAGTTGTTGATGCTGAGAGCTAGTATTTCCGAGGATAGAGAAGCTACTATGGCAAGGTTTCTAGGAGGTCTCAACTGTGAGATACAAGATAATGTGGAGATGCAGCATTATGTGGAGATCGAGGAGATGTTTCACAAAGCTATCTTAGTTGAGCAACAACTCAAGAGGAAGGGCCATTCTCGTTCTAGTTACCACACCAGACTTCAGGGTTCTAAGGAGGACAAGTCTAGCTATCAGAAGGAGAGTAAGCCGCATCAGAAGGAGGACTCAAAGCTAAACAACACTTACAGCAAAGACAAAGGGAAAGCTGAGGTTACAAGCGCTAGAGCAAGCGTCAGGGCAGAGGCCATTATGCAAACGAATGCACCAACAAGTGAGTCATGATCCTTCTTGAAAATGGTGAGTATGAATCTGAGGATTATGAATCTGAAAAGGAGGACGGAGCAGGTTCTGAAGAGGAGTACATTGCGGAGCCAGTTAATGGAAGGTTATTGGTGGTTAGAAGAACTTTGAACTTGCAACATAAAGCTGATGAGCAAGAGCAGAGAGAGAACCTTTTCTACACTCGATGCCTTGTACAAGGAAAGGTCTGTAGCCTTATCAATGATGGAGGGAGTTGTGTGAATGTGGCTAGTGAGACTATGGTGAAGAAGCTTAATCTGAAGGTGCAGAAACATCCTAAGCCATACCGGCTTCAATGGTTGAATGAAGAAGGAGAGATGAAGGTTTCTAGTCAGGTCTTGGTTCCTATTGCTATTGGAAGATATGAGGATGGGGTCCTATGTGATGTACTACCTATGGAAGCTGGACATATCCTTCTTGGTCGACCGTGGCAATCAGATAGACGTGTGATACACGATGGCTACACTAACAAGCACACATTCGAGTTCAAGGGTAGGAAGACTGTGCTGGTTCCTCTGACACCAAAAGAGGTTCACTATGATCAGTTGCAGCTACAGAAGAAGAAAGAAGTCGAACTCAAACCTGACTCCACCAAGCAGCATAGTTTCTATGTCAACTCGGGTGATATGAAAAGAACTCTCAATGCTCATTAATCTATTCTTTTACTTATCTTTAAAGAATCTCTCTTGAATGTAACTGACCCAACACCGGTGTATCCGAGTGAGATTGAGTCTCTTTTACAGGAATATAAGGATGTGTTTCCAGAAGAGAATCCTCAAGGTCTTCCACCTATTAGAGGAATCGAGCATCAGATTGACTTTGTGCCGGGCTCTACACTTCCAAATAGACCAGCATACAGAACTAATCCTGTGGAGACTACAGAGCTACAAAGGCAAGTTGAGGAGCTGATCGAAAAGGGGCATGTGAAAGCATGAGCCCATGTGCTGTACCAGTACTTCTTGTGCCTAAGAAAGATGGAAGCTGGCGCATGTGTGTTGATTGCAGAGCCATCAATAATATAACAGTGAAGTATCGCCACCCTATTCCTAGATTAGATGATATGCTTGATGAATTGCATGGTTCTTGCATCTTTTCTAAGATAGATCTTAAGAGTGGATATCACCAAATTAGGATGAAAGAGGGTGATGAATGGAAAACTGCATTTAAAACAAAGCATGGCTTGTATGAGTGGTTAGTAATGCCATTCGGATTGACAAATTCACCTAGTACATTCATGAGACTGATGAACCATGTTCTTAGATCATTCATTGGCATATTTGTTGTGGTATACTTTGATGATATCCTGGTATACAGTAAGAGCTTTACTGATCATATAGAACATCTTAGGGCTGTTCTTGATGTGCTTAGAAAGGAATCACTTTATGCTAACCTTAAGAAGTGTACTTTTGGAATGGATAACTTGGTCTTTTTAGGATTTGTTGTGAGTGCAGATGGAGTTAAGGTGGATCAGGAAAAGATCAAAGCAATCAAGGAGTGGCCGGTTCCTACTACTGTGAGTGAAGTAAGGAGCTTTCAGGGACTGTCTGGCTTCTACAGGCGCTTTGTCAAGGACTTTAGCACCATTTCAGCTCCACTGACCGAGATAATCAAGAAAGATGTGGGATTCAAATGGCGAGAATCACAGAAAACTGCTTTCCAATGTCTTAAAGAGAAGCTTACTCATTATCCTCTTCTTACTTTACCTGATTTAAATAAAACTTTCGAGATAGAATGTGATGCTTCTGGTATAGGTGTGGCTGCTGTGTTGATGCAGGAGAAAAGACCCATTGCATATTTTAGTGAAAAGCTTGGAGAAGCAACTCTCAACAATGCGACTTATGACAAAGAACTCTATGCTTTGGTGAGGGCTTTGCAGACTTGGCAGCATTATCTATGGCCCAAAGAGTTTGTCATACACACAGACCACGAGTCCCTCAAGTATCTAAAAGGACAGAACAAGCTTAGCAAGAGACATGCGCGATGGGTCGAGTTCATAGAAACCTTTCCATATGTGATCAAGTACAAACAAGGTAAA
Organism: Brassica juncea; assembly: GCA_018703725.1. Lineage (NCBI taxonomy): Eukaryota > Viridiplantae > Streptophyta > Magnoliopsida > Brassicales > Brassicaceae > Brassica > Brassica juncea. The sequence continues at coordinate 25,473,686 of CM031941.1, read as the reverse complement.
GAGAATATAATTGCTGATGCACTATCTCGAAGGTATGTTCTCTTAAACACTCTTGATGTTAAATTGTTGGGTTTTGAGCAAATTAAAGGTATGTATGAATCTGATCCTGATTATTAAGAAGCTTATAAATCATGTGAGAAGTTTGCTGCAGGACATTACTTTAGACATGATGGCTTTCTTTTCTATGATAACCGGCTTTGTGTGCCTAATTGTTCTTTTAGAGACTTGTTTGTTAGGGAATCTCATGGAGGAAGCCTCATGGGACACTTTGGTGTTTCCAAGACTCTAAAAACCTTGCAGGATCACTTCTTTTGGCCTCGGATGAAAAGAGATGTGGAGAGACTTTGTGAAAGACGTGCAACATGTAAACAAACTAAGTCCAAAGTCCAAAATCACGGTTTTCATACTCCTTTACCCATCCCTTATCATCCTTGGAATGATATTTCTATGGACTTCATTGTTGGATTGCCTAGAACTCGTACTGGAAAGGATTCAATCTTTGTTGTAGTTGACAGGTTTTCTAAAATGGCACACTTCATTGCTTGTCACAAAACTGATGATGCATTGCATATAGCAAACTTGTTCTTTAAGGAGATTGTGCGTTTACATGGCATGCCTAAGACTATTGTGTCTGATAGAGATACTGTGGGAACCGAAATTCACACCGTCGATTTTAATGAATAAAAACGGAGGAAAGCCAAGTTAACCCGACTTTCCCTGAAGGTCCGGATTCTCTGCGACAGCCAACGACAAGTGACCGAATAAATGCGGAAAAGGTTTTGTTAAGATTTGGGACTGGACCTTAAGAAAGGCTGCCTACGTACCCCTTTCGAGGATCAAGTCGGACGTAGTTCAGTTAGAAAGAATTGAACAAGAGATCGAACCGTCTGGGCGGGTTCGTCTAGTATGAGCGTTTGTCATAGAAACAGGCATGTCGAAGATAACGCCTAGGGTTTCTATGTGCGGAGCTCTTAGGTAAAAGAATTTTCCGATCCTTCCGAGAGGAGCGGAGATTTGCGAGCAGGAGACGGCCAGACGTTCTAGGGCCTGGCTCGTCTAGTATGAGCGTTGGTCATAGAAGCGGGCATGTCGAAGATAATACCTAGGGTTTCTATGTGCGGAGCTCTGAGTAAAAGTATAGTTAGATCCTTCCGAGAGGAACAGGGGTCTGCGGAGAAGATAAAACTAGAACAAGAGGCGGCCAGGCGTTCTAAGTCCTGCCTCGCTGGCCTAACCACCTAAGTTCTAAGTTCTCTAAGCTAGCGGGAGTTCTCTAAGTCTAGATTCTAGGATTTTCGGATCCCTTTCTCTACTGCCCTTGCTCTCCTTATATATCCACTCCAAGGTCGTTTGCCTTAGGATGATGGACCTCGCCTTTGGGCCCAAGCTTATCTCTTCAGGAAGTATTCCATTTTCGTCAATCTTTGTAATTATCCTCGAGTTTTCGGTGACTTGATGTTTATCCGATGTTCGGGATATCGGACAAACCGTCATAGCCTGATTGGACCTGAAATCCTAAAATCGTAAGTTAGTCCGTGGACTTGTCTTAGGTCGTTAAACGTTTTATACGATTTCTCGGCAAGACTATCTTTCTCGTAAAATAAACCGTATAACCTAAAGGATCGATGTTCGAGTTAATCGACCTTGTTTTATACGATATCTTCTACGAGAAATCCAATCCTTCTAGTTTTTGTCGTAAAACATCTAGGACGATTCCAATCGAGTCGTAGGATGTTTATTCCGTAGCCGTGATCGTCCAAAACTCATGATGATTGATCCAAACAAGCCAAGATGGGATCAGACCGAACACGATGGGACCGAGACCAGGACGAGGGCCGTCGACCGGCGCCAGGCCGGGTTGCCGCAGACGCCAGGCCAGCCCGCGCGACGGGTGCCGCCGGCGCCAGGCCAGCCCGTGCGACGGGTTCCACCGGCGCCAGGCCGGCCCGCGTAACGGGTGCCGCCGGCGCCAGGTCGGGTGCCGCAGGCGCCAGGCCAACCCACGCGACGGGTGCCGCCGGCGCCAGGCCAGCCCGTGCGACGGGTACCGCCGGCGCCAGGCCGGCCCGCGTCACGGGTGCCGCCAGCGCCAGGCCAGCCCGCGTGACGGGTGCCGCCGGCGCCAGGCCGGGTGCCGCCAGCGCCAGGCCGGCCCGTGTCACGGGTGTCGCCGGCGCCAGGCCGGGTGCCGCCGGCGCCAGGCCGGCCCGCGTCACGGGTGCCGCCGGCGCCAGGTCGGGTGCCGCCGGCGCTAGTCCAGCCCGCGTGACGGGTGCCACCGGCGCCAGGCCGGGGTGCCGCCGGCGCCAGGCTGAAGATCTCGGTGAGGGCTTCGATTTGATATCTTGATCGTTTTCTGGTTCCTCACGGTTTGAGAGAACGACCTCTTCGAAGTTTCGAGGCAGATTCTTTTGTGTTTAGGGTTTTTGTGGTGATCGAATCTTGATGTCCTTGGGTGAGCGGACCGATCCTTCCGGGGACTCTCGTCCGCGCACGCCCGTAGTCTTCCGATCTCTCAGAGAGTGGATATTCTAATTTGAGAAAATCTCGTATAACTTCTTTTCAAATTATCCGAGACTTTTTGTTTCAAGAAATACTTTCTAGAGACTTTCAGTCATTGATTCCGTCGTGACCGATTTTGACACCAACAGATACTAAATTTCTAAGTTACTTTTGGAAGACTCTTTGGTCTAAGCTAGGCACTAAGCTGATGATTTCTACTACTTGTCATCCACAAACTGATGGACAGACTGAAGTAGTTAATAGAACTCTTGGAACACTCTTGCGTTCATTCATAAAGAAGAACTTGAAATCATGGGAAGACTATTTGCCTCTTGCCATCAGGTAAAGGTATTAGATTCAAAGGAGAGGTGGGATTGAACCCATAAACAATTTCAAATGGAGAAAACTTAGAAGCAGAATGCACAGCAACAATTTCAAAGAGTTAGTCTTGATGGCAAGAAGAAAGCTGAGAAGGTGCAGCAACTCCATGAGCAAGCAAGGCGTAACATAAAAGAGAAAACTAAGCAGTATGCTAAGCACGCTAACAAAGGAAGGCGTGAAACAGTCTTTGAAGTGGCTGATCAGGTCTGGATTCACCTAAGGAAGGAGAGATTTCCTAATGAGAGGAAATCCAAGCTCATGCCGAGAATTGATGGACCATTGGAGATCATAAAGAAGATCAGCAACAATGCCTACAAGCTGGATCTCCAAGGAAGGTATGATGTGAGCAATAGTTTCAATATTACTGACTTAGTTCCTTTTGTTGTGGATGAACCAGATTTGAGGAAAAATCCTTTTCAAGAGGGAGGGGATGATATGATCATGGATAGGCCCGAGGAGGAGGACAAGGAGGACATGGATCATTCAGCTAGTGAGGACGCCTTATCCATTCCTAATTGACCTATGACGCGTTCTAGAACCAAGAAACTCAAGGAAGCTGTTGGAGGATTGCTCAAGAGGTCTTTGGAGCAAGACGAATGCCTTGGTCCAGGATTGATCATTCAGGACACACACACCACCATCCAAGCCATCCATCGTCAAGCTGATCATCATCTAGGCAAGTGGCTTGTGTGTACTCTTTTTCCCTTAGTTGGTTTTGTCCCACTGGGTTTTCCAACTAAGGTTTTTAATGAGGCCACAAGTTCACTTTCATATCACCTAGATGATGTATCCTAGAGCATTGCGGATGCATTGGACCAACTATCTATCTATCTTATGTTATCTTTATTCTATGGTTTTTATTTCATGATTTAGAGACTGCAAGCTGTTTAAAAATTTGAATAAGTATTTGGTCTTTGTTAGTTTACCAAGGGAGCCTGTTCCCATTAATGTTTTCGAGAACATGGAGCCTGTTCCATCCTTCTTTATATAAACTTGTAGCCGGCTCTCTTATTAGGTGATGCAATCTCTTTTCTACAAAATATCAGATCTCTTTTAAATCATGTGAGAAGTTTGCTGCAGGACATTACTTTAGACATGATGGCTTTCTTTTCTATGATAACCGGCTTTGTGTGCCTAATTGTTCTTTTAGAGACTTGTTTGTTAGGGAATCTCATGGAGGAAGCCTCATGGGACACTTTGGTGTTTCCAAGACTCTAAAAACCTTGCAGGATCACTTCTTTTGGCCTCGGATGAAAAGAGATGTGGAGAGACTTTGTGAAAGACGTGCAACATGTAAACAAACTAAGTCAAAAGTCCAAAATCACGGTTTTCATACTCCTTTACCCATCCCTTATCATCCTTGGAATGATATTTCTATGGACTTCATTGTTGGATTGCCTAGAACTCGTACTGGAAAGGATTCAATCTTTGTTGTAGTTGACAGGTTTTCTAAAATGGCACACTTCATTGCTTGTCACAAAACTGATGATGCATTGCATATAGCAAACTTGTTCTTTAAGGAGATTGTGCGTTTACATGGCATGCCTAAGACTATTGTGTCTGATAGAGATACTAAATTTCTAAGTTACTTTTGGAAGACTCTTTGGTCTAAGCTAGGCACTAAGCTGTTGATTTCTACTACTTGTCATCCACAAACTGATGGACAGACTGAAGTAGTTAATAGAACTCTTGGAACACTCTTGCGTTCATTCATAAAGAAGAACTTGAAATCATGGGAAGACTATTTGCCTCATTGTGAATTTGCATATAATCATGTTGTGCATTCTGCTTCTAAGTTTTCTCCATTTGAAATTGTTTATGGGTTCAATCCCACCTCTCCTTTGGATCTAATACCTTTACCTGAGTTTGAAAGAGTTAGTCTTGATGGCAAGAAGAAAGCTGAGAAGGTGCAGCAACTCCATGAGCAAGCAAGGCGTAACATAAAAGAGAAAACTAAGCAGTATGCTAAGCACGCTAACAAAGGAAGGCGTGAAACAGTCTTTGAAGTGGCTGATCAGGTCTGGATTCACCTAAGGAAGGAGAGATTTCCTAATGAGAGGAAATCCAAGCTCATGCCGAGAATTGATGGACCATTGGAGATCATAAAGAAGATCAGCAACAATGCCTACAAGCTGGATCTCCAAGGAAGGTATGATGTGAGCAATAGTTTCAATATTACTGACTTAGTTCCTTTTGTTGTGGATGAACCAGATTTGAGGAAAAATCCTTTTCAAGAGGGAGGGGATGATATGATCATGGATAGGCCCGAGGAGGAGGACAAGGAGGACATGGATCATTCAGCTAGTGAGGACGCCTTATCCATTCCTATTGGACCTATGACGCGTTCTAGAACCAAGAAACTCAAGGAAGCTGTTGGAGGATTGCTCAAGAGGTCTTTGGAGCAAGACGAATGCCTTGGTCCAGGATTGATCATTCAGGACACACATACCACCATCCAAGCCATCCATCGTCAAGCTGATCATCATCTAGGCAAGTGGCTTGTGTGTACTCCTTTTCCCTTAGTTGGTTTTGTCCCACTGGGTTTTCCAACTAAGGTTTTTAATGAGGCCACAAGTTCACTTTCATATCACCTAGATGATGTATCCTAGAGCATTGCGGATGCATTGGACAAACTATCTATCTATCTTATGTTATCTTTATTCTATGGTTTTTATTTCATGATTTAGAGACTGCAAGCTGTTTTAAAATTTGAATAAGTATTTGGTCTTTGTTAGTTTACCAAGGGAGCCTGTTCCCATTAATGTTTTCGAGAACATGGAGCCTGTTCCATCCTTCTCTATATAAACTTGTAGCCGGCTCTCTTATTAGGTGATGCAATCTCTTTTCTACAAAATATCAGATCTCTTTTAAATCATGTGAGAAATTTGCTGCAGGACATTACTTTAGACATGATGGCTTTCTTTTCTATGATAACCGGCTTTGTGTGCCTAATTGTTCTTTTAAAGACTTGTTTGTTAGGGAATCTCATGGAGGAAGCCTCATGGGACACTTTGGTGTTTCCAAGACTCTAAAAACCTTGCAGGATCACTTCTTTTGGCCTCGGATGAAAAGAGATGTGGAGAGACTTTGTGAAAGACGTGCAACATGTAAACAAACTAAGTCCAAAGTCCAAAATCACGGTTTTCATACTCCTTTACCCATCCCTTATCATCCTTGGAATGATATTTCTATGGACTTCATTGTTGGATTGCCTAGAACTCGTACTGGAAAGGATTCAATCTTTGTTGTAGTTGACAGGTTTTCTAAAATGGCACACTTCATTGCTTGTCACAAAACTGATGATGCATTGCATATAGCAAACTTGTTCTTTAAGGAGATTGTGCGTTTACATGGCATGCCTAAGACTATTGTGTCTGATAGAGATACTAAATTTCTAAGTTACTTTTGGAAGACTCTTTGGTCTAAGCTAGGCACTAAGCTGTTGATTTCTACTACTTGTCATCCACAAACTGATGGACAGACTGAAGTAGTTAATAGAACTCTTGGAACACTCTTGCGTGCATTCATAAAGAAGAACTTGAAATAATGGGAAGACTATTTGCCTCATTGTGAATTTGCATATAATCATGCTGTGCATTCTGCTTCTAAGTTTTCTCCATTTGAAATTGTTTATGGGTTCAATCCCACCTCTCCTTTGGATCTAATACCTTTACCTGAGTTTGAAAGAGTTAGTCTTGATGGCAAGAAGAAAGCTGAGAAGGTGCAGCAACTCCATGAGCAAGCAAGGCGTAACATAAAAGAGAAAACTAAGCAGTATGCTAAGCACGCTAACAAAGGAAGGCGTGAAACAGTCTTTGAAGTGGCTGATCAGGTCTGGATTCACCTAAGGAAGGAGAGATTTCCTAATGAGAGGAAATCCAAGCTCATGCCGAGAATTGATGGACCATTGGAGATCATAAAGAAGATCAGCAACAATGCCTACAAGCTGGATCTCCAAGGAAGGTATGATGTGAGCAATAGTTTCAATATTACTGACTTAGTTCCTTTTGTTGTGAATGAACCAGATTTGAGGAAAAATCCTTTTCAAGAGGGAGGGGATGATATGATCATGGATAGGCCCGAGGAGGAGGACAAGGAGGACATGGATCATTCAGCTAGTGAGGACGCCTTATCCATTCCTAATTGACCTATGACGCGTTCTAGAACCAAGAAACTCAAGGAAGCTGTTGGAGGATTGCTCAAGAGGTCTTTGGAGCAAGACGAATGCCTTGGTCCAGGATTGATCATTCAGGACACACACACCACCATCCAAGCCATCCATCGTCAAGCTGATCATCATCTAGGCAAGTGGCTTGTGTGTACTCTTTTTCCCTTAGTTGGTTTTGTCCCACTGGGTTTTCCAACTAAGGTTTTTAATGAGGCCACAAGTTCACTTTCATATCACCTAGATGATGTATCCTAGAGCATTGCGGATGCATTGGACCAACTATCTATCTATCTTATGTTATCTTTATTCTATGGTTTTTATTTCATGATTTAGAGACTGCAAGCTGTTTAAAAATTTGAATAAGTATTTGGTCTTTGTTAGTTTACCAAGGGAGCCTGTTCCCATTAATGTTTTCGAGAACATGGAGCCTGTTCCATCCTTCTTTATATAAACTTGTAGCCGGCTCTCTTATTAGGTGATGCAATCTCTTTTCTACAAAATATCAGATCTCTTTTAAATCATGTGAGAAGTTTGCTGCAGGACATTACTTTAGACATGATGGCTTTCTTTTCTATGATAACCGGCTTTGTGTGCCTAATTGTTCTTTTAGAGACTTGTTTGTTAGGGAATCTCATGGAGGAAGCCTCATGGGACACTTTGGTGTTTCCAAGACTCTAAAAACCTTGCAGGATCACTTCTTTTGGCCTCGGATGAAAAGAGATGTGGAGAGACTTTGTGAAAGACGTGCAACATGTAAACAAACTAAGTCAAAAGTCCAAAATCACGGTTTTCATACTCCTTTACCCATCCCTTATCATCCTTGGAATGATATTTCTATGGACTTCATTGTTGGATTGCCTAGAACTCGTACTGGAAAGGATTCAATCTTTGTTGTAGTTGATAGGTTTTCTAAAATGGCACACTTCATTGCTTGTCACAAAACTGATGATGCATTGCATATAGCAAACTTGTTCTTTAAGGAGATTGTGCGTTTACATGGCATGCCTAAGACTATTGTGTCTGATAGAGATACTAAATTTCTAAGTTACTTTTGGAAGACTCTTTGGTCTAAGCTAGGCACTAAGCTGTTGATTTCTACTACTTGTCATCCACAAACTGATGGACAGACTGAAGTAGTTAATAGAACTCTTGGAACACTCTTGCGTTCATTCATAAAGAAGAACTTGAAATCATGGGAAGACTATTTGCCTCATTGTGTATTTGCATATAATCATGCTGTGCATTCTGCTTCTAAGTTTTCTCCATTTGAAATTGTTTATGGGTTCAATCCCACCTCTCCTTTGGATCTAATACCTTTACCTGAGTTTGAAAGAGTTAGTCTTGATGGCAAGAAGAAAGCTGAGAAGGTGCAGCAACTCCATGAGCAAGCAAGGCGTAACATAAAAGAGAAAACTAAGCAGTATGCTAAGCACGCTAACAAAGGAAGGCGTGAAACAGTCTTTGAAGTGGCTGATCAGGTCTGGATTCACCTAAGGAAGGAGAGATTTCCTAATGAGAGGAAATCCAAGCTCATGCCGAGAATTGATGGACCATTGGAGATCATAAAGAAGATCAGCAACAATGACTACAAGCTGGATCTCCAAGGAAGGTATGATGTGAGCAATAGTTTCAATATTACTGACTTAGTTCCTTTTGTTGTGGATGAACCAGATTTGAGGAAAAATCCTTTTCAAGAGGGAGGGGATGATATGATCATGGATAGGCCCGAGGAGGAGGACAAGGAGGACATGGATCATTCAGCTAGTGAGGACGCCTTATCCATTCCTATTGGACCTATGACGCGTTCTAGAACCAAGAAACTCAAGGAAGCTGTTGGAGGATTGCTCAAGAGGTCTTTGGAGCAAGACGAATGCCTTGGTCCAGGATTGATCATTCAGGACACACACACCACCATCCAAGCCATCCATCGTCAAGCTGATCATCATCTAGGCAAGTGGCTTGTGTGTACTCTTTTTCCCTTAGTTGGTTTTGTCCCACTGGGTTTTCCAACTAAGGTTTTTAATGAGGCCACAAGTTCACTTTCATATCACCTAGATGATGTATCCTAGAGCATTGCGGATGCATTGGACCAAATATCTATCTATCTTATGTTATCTTAATTCTATGGTTTTTATTTCATGATTTAGAGACTGCAAGCTGTTTTAAAATTTGAATAAGTATTTGGTCTTTGTTAGTTTACCAAGGGAGCCTGTTCCCATTAATGTTTTCGAGAACATGGAGCCTGTTCCATCCTTCTCTATATAAACTTGTAGCCGGCTCTCTTATTAGGTGATGCAATCTCTTTTCTAAAAAATATCAGATCTCTTTTAAATCATGTGAGAAGTTTGCTGCACGACATTACTTTAGACATGATGGCTTTCTTTTCTATGATAACCGGCTTTGTGTGCCTAATTGTTCTTTTAGAGACTTGTTTGTTAGGGAATCTCATGGAGGAAGCCTCATGGGACACTTTGGTGTTTCCAAGACTCTATAAACCTTGCAGGATCACTTCTTTTGGCCTCGGATGAAAAGAGATGTGGAGAGACTTTGTGAAAGACGTGCAACATGTAAACAAACTAAGTCCAAAGTCCAAAATCACGGTTTTCATACTCCTTTACCCATCCCTTATCATCCTTGGAATGATATTTCTATGGACTTCATTGTTGGATTGCCTAGAACTCGTACTGGAAAGGATTCAATCTTTGTTGTAGTTGACAGGTTTTCTTAAATGGCACACTTCATTGCTTGTCACAAAACTGATGATGCATTGCATATAGCAAACTTGTTCTTTAAGGAGATTGTGCGTTTACATGGCATGCCTAAGACTATTGTGTCTGATAGAGATACTAAATTTCTAAGTTACTTTTGGAAGACTCTTTGGTCTAAGCTAGGCACTAAGCTGTTGATTTCTACTACTTGTCATCCACAAACTGATGGACAGACTGAAGTAGTTAATAGAACTCTTGGAACACTCTTGCGTGCATTCATAAAGAAGAACTTGAAATCATGGGAAGACTATTTGCCTCATTGTGAATTTGCATATAATCATGCTGTGCATTCTGCTTCTAAGTTTTCTCCATTTGAAATTGTTTATGGGTTCAATCCCACCTCTCCTTTGGATCTAATACCTTTACCTGAGTTTGAAAGAGTTAGTCTTGATGGCAAGAAGAAAGCTGAGAAGGTGCAGCAACTCCATGAGCAAGCAAGGCGTAACATAAAAGAGAAAACTAAGCAGTATGCTAAGCACGCTAACAAAGGAAGGCGTGAAACAGTCTTTGAAGTGGCTGATCAGGTCTGGATTCACCTAAGGAAGGAGAGATTTCCTAATGAGAGGAAATCCAAGCTCATGCCGAGAATTGATGGACCATTGGAGATCATAAAGAAGATCAGCCACAATGCCTACAAGCTGGATCTCCAAGGAAGGTATGATGTGAGCAATAGTTTCAATATTACTGACTTAGTTCCTTTTTTTGTGGATGAACCAGATTTGAGGAAAAATCCTTTTCAAGAGGGAGGGGATGATATGATCATGGATAGGCCCGAGGAGGAGGACAAGGAGGACATGGATCATTCAGCTAGTGAGGACGCCTTATCCATTCCTATTGGACCTATGACGCGTTCTAGAACCAAGAAACTCAAGGAAGCTGTTGGAGGATTGCTCAAGAGGTCTTTGGAGCAAGACGAATGCCTTGGTCCAGGATTGATCATTCAGGACACACACACCACCATCCAAGCCATCCATCGTCAAGCTGATCATCATCTAGGCAAGTGGCTTGTGTGTACTCTTTTTCCCTTAGTTGGTTTTGTCCCACTGGGTTTTCCAACTAAGGTTTTTAATGAGGCCACAAGTTCACTTTCATATCACCTAGATGATGTATCCTAGAGCATTGCGGATGCATTGGACCAACTATCTATCTATCTTATGTTATCTTAATTCTATGGTTTTTATTTCATGATTTAGAGACTGCAAGCTGTTTTAAAATTTGAATAAGTATTTGGTCTTTGTTAGTTTACCAAGGGAGCCTGTTCCCATTAATGTTTTCGAGAACATGGAGCCTGTTCCATCCTTCTCTATATAAACTTGTAGCCGGCTCTCTTATTAGGTGATGCAATCTCTTTTCTAAAAAATATCAGATCTCTTTTAAATCATGTGAGAAGTTTGCTGCAGGACATTACTTTAGACATGATGGCTTTCTTTTCTATGATAACCGGCTTTGTGTGCCTAATTGTTCTTTTAGAGACTTGTTTGTTAGGGAATCTCATGGAGGAAGCCTCATGGGACACTTTGGTGTTTCCAAGACTCTAAAAACCTTGCAGGATCACTTCTTTTGGCCTCGGATGAAAAGAGATGTGGAGAGACTTTGTGAAAGACGTGCAACATGTAAACAAACTAAGTCCAAAGTCCAAAATCACGGTTTTCATACTCCTTTACCCATCCCTTATCATCCTTGGAATGATATTTCTATGGACTTCATTGTTGGATTGCCTAGAACTCGTACTGGAAAGGATTCAATCTTTGTTGTAGTTGACAGGTTTTCTAAAATGGCACACTTCATTGCTTGTCACAAAACTGATGATGCATTGCATACAGCAAACTTGTTCTTTAAGGAGATTGTGCGTTTACATGGCATGCCTAAGACTATTGTGTCTGATAGAGATACTAAATTTCTAAGTTACTTTTGGAAGACTCTTTGGTCTAAGCTAGGCACTAAGCTGTTGATTTCTACTACTTGTCATCCACAAACTGATGGACAGACTGAAGTAGTTAATAGAACTCTTGGAACACTCTTGCGTGCATTCATAAAGAAGAACTTGAAATCATGGGAAGACTATTTGCCTCATTGTGAATTTGCATATAATCATGCTGTGCATTCTGCTTCTAAGTTTTCTCCATTTGAAATTGTTTATGGGTTCAATCCCACCTCTCCTTTGGATCTAATACCTTTACCTGAGTTTGAAAGAGTTAGTCTTGATGGCAAGAAGAAAGCTGAGAAGGTGCAGCAACTCCATGAGCAAGCAAGGCGTAACATAAAAGAGAAAACTAAGCAGTATGCTAAGCACGCTAACAAAGGAAGGCGTGAAACAGTCTTTGAAGTGGCTGATCAGGTCTGGATTCACCTAAGGAAGGAGAGATTTCCTAATGAGAGGAAATCCAAGCTCATGCCGAGAATTGATGGACCATTGGAGATCATAAAGAAGATCAGCAACAATGCCTACAAGCTGGATCTCCAAGGAAGGTATGATGTGAGCAATAGTTTCAATATTACTGACTTAGTTCCTTTTTTTGTGGATGAACCAGATTTGAGGAAAAATCCTTTTCAAGAGGGAGGGGATGATATGATCATGGATAGGCCCGAGGAGGAGGACAAGGAGGACATGGATCATTCAGCTAGTGAGGACGCCTTATCCATTCCTATTGGACCTATGACGCGTTCTAGAACCAAGAAACTCAAGGAAGCTGTTGGAGGATTGCTCAAGAGGTCTTTGGAGCAAGACGAATGCCTTGGTCCAGGATTGATCATTCAGGACACACACACCACCATCCAAGCCATCCATCGTCAAGCTGATCATCATCTAGGCAAGTGGCTTGTGTGTACTCTTTTTCCCTTAGTTGGTTTTGTCCCACTGGGTTTTCCAACTAAGGTTTTTAATGAGGCCACAAGTTCACTTTCATATCACCTAGATGATGTATCCTAGAGCATTGCGGATGCATTGGACCAACTATCTATCTATCTTATGTTATCTTAATTCTATGGTTTTTATTTCATGATTTAGAGACTGCAAGCTGTTTTAAAATTTGAATAAGTATTTGGTCTTTGTTAGTTTACCAAGGGAGCCTGTTCCCATTAATGTTTTCGAGAACATGGAGCCTGTTCCATCCTTCTCTATATAAACTTGTAGCCGGCTCTCTTATTAGGTGATGCAATCTCTTTTCTAAAAAATATCAGATCTCTTTTAAATCATGTGAGAAGTTTGCTGCAGGACATTACTTTAGACATGATGGCTTTCTTTTCTATGATAACCGGCTTTGTGTGCCTAATTGTTCTTTTAGAGACTTGTTTGTTAGGGAATCTCATGGAGGAAGCCTCATGGGACACTTTGGTGTTTCCAAGACTCTAAAAACCTTGCAGGATCACTTCTTTTGGCCTCGGATGAAAAGAGATGTGGAGAGACTTTGTGAAAGACGTGCAACATGTAAACAAACTAAGTCCAAAGTCCAAAATCACGGTTTTCATACTCCTTTACCCATCCCTTATCATCCTTGGAATGATATTTCTATGGACTTCATTGTTGGATTGCCTAGAACTCGTACTGGAAAGGATTCAATCTTTGTTGTAGTTGACAGGTTTTCTAAAATGGCACACTTCATTGCTTGTCACAAAACTGATGATGCATTGCATACAGCAAACTTGTTCTTTAAGGAGATTGTGCGTTTACATGGCATGCCTAAGACTATTGTGTCTGATAGAGATACTAAATTTCTAAGTTACTTTTGGAAGACTCTTTGGTCTAAGCTAGGCACTAAGCTGTTGATTTCTACTACTTGTCATCCACAAACTGATGGACAGACTGAAGTAGTTAATAGAACTCTTGGAACACTCTTGCGTGCATTCATAAAGAAGAACTTGAAATCATGGGAAGACTATTTGCCTCATTGTGAATTTGCATATAATCATGCTGTGCATTCTGCTTCTAAGTTTTCTCCATTTGAAATTGTTTATGGGTTCAATCCCACCTCTCCTTTGGATCTAATACCTTTACCTGAGTTTGAAAGAGTTAGTCTTGATGGCAAGAAGAAAGCTGAGAAGGTGCAGCAACTCCATGAGCAAGCAAGGCGTAACATAAAAGAGAAAACTAAGCAGTATGCTAAGCACGCTAACAAAGGAAGGCGTGAAACAGTCTTTGAAGTGGCTGATCAGGTCTGGATTCACCTAAGGAAGGAGAGATTTCCTAATGAGAGGAAATCCAAGCTCATGCCGAGAATTGATGGACCATTGGAGATCATAAAGAAGATCAGCAACAATGCCTACAAGCTGGATCTCCAAGGAATGTATGATGTGAGCAATAGTTTCAATATTACTGACTTTGTTCCTTTTGTTGTGGATGAACCAGATTTGAGGAAAAATCCTTTTCAAGAGGGAGGGGATGATATGATCATGGATAGGCCCGAGGAGGAGGACAAGGAGGACATGGATCATTCAGCTAGTGAGGACGCCTTATCCATTCCTATTGGACCTATGACGCGTTCTAGAACCAAGAAACTCAAGGAAGCTGTTGGAGGATTGCTCAAGAGGTCTTTGGAGCAAGACGAATGCCTTGGTCCAGGATTGATCATTCAGGACACACACACCACCATCCAAGCCATCCATCGTCAAGCTGATCATCATCTAGGCAAGTGGCTTGTGTGTACTCTTTTTCCCTTAGTTGGTTTTGTCCCACTGGGTTTTCCAACTAAGGTTTTTAATGAGGCCACAAGTTCACTTTCATATCACCTAGATGATGTATCCTATAGCATTGCGGATGCATTGGACCAACTATCTATCTATCTTATGTTATCTTTATTCTATGGTTTTTATTTCATGATTTAGAGACCGCAAGCTGTTTTAAAATTTGAATAAGTATTTGGTCTTTGTTAGTTTACCAAGGGAGCCTGTTCCCATTAATGTTTTCGAGAACATGGAGCCTGTTCCATCCTTCTCTATATAAACTTGTAGCCGGCTCTCTTATTAGGTGATGCAATCTCTTTTCTACAAAATATCAGATCTCTTTTATTCTCTCTTTACTTGTCTTCGAGTCTTGAGTGAATCGTATTGGTGTGTAATATCCAACAACCTAAGGGTGTCTATCTCGGTGTGTAATATCCAAGCTAGTCATCTAGGAGTATCAATGAGCCTTTCCGCAACTCTTTGTGTCACCAATCGATCCACAACCTTGATAAACTTGAGTCTTTGATTCGTTTATGCAAGGATCTATCCATATCAATCCAGACAAGCATCCTAGGAGTTCATTAGAGAGAAAGTGAAGAACAGAGTAAAACAGAGGATGAAGAGATGAATCCGTGAGAGAGAGAGAGAGAGAGAGAGAGAGAGAGAGAGAGAGATGTTACAAAGAGAAAGGAAGGATTTTATTTTCCTTAATCAAAATGTGAATCAGGTTACATGAATATATAGGCAAGATGCCTCAGGACTTAATTGAATAAACAAAGGAAACTATAAACAAAGAAAAGAATAGAGAAAGGTTTGGTCTGGCCGATGATAGTGACTTGACCTCAACGGCTCACTCTCTTCAAATCCATAAAAGGAACATGTGACTAATACCATAAACAATTTCTCCTCTTTGTCTCTTACTTATCCAACGGTCTTCTCCTCCTTTTGAACTCGTCCAAGGCGAGTTGGAGCTTGCCTTGTCTTATAAGGCACGCTAGGTATGAACTGGATGACTTGTGGAGCAAGTGTTGTACGGAAACCTTGAACTCCAAGTAAGCTCGGATCTGTATCATCTTTACATGTCTCCAGCTCCTCTCTTCCTCTTATCTATTCCTTTCCTTTGTCAATACTCTCCCTCAAGCTTAACCATACTGCATGGTTGAGCATGGAAATCATGGACACATCCCTCATTAAAACCTTAGTGTGAAAAACCCAGTGATCTGGACAAGTCTATGAGTCCCAATCTTGGATTAATAGACTCACAGACTTTGGTGCTTGCTCCCTTGGTGAAGATATCTGCCAGCTGATCTTCACTCCTAGTGTAGCAAGGTAGGATGATCTTCTTCTCCACTGCTTGTCTAACCTTGTGACAGTTCACTTCAATATGCTTTGTTCTAGCTCTCATGAAACACTGAGTTTGAAGCTATATGAATGGCTGCCTGGTTGTCACAGTGCATTGTGATTGGTGTTGCTGTCTCAATGCCCAAGTCTCTTAGCAAGTTTCTGATCCAAATGAGTTCACTGGTTAGCTTCCTCATTGCTCTATTTTCTGCCTCAGCACTTGAACATGATACCACCTTTTGCTTATTGCTCTTTCAAGTAACCAGAGTGCCTCCTATGAAAGTGCAATAGCCTGTAGTAGACCTCCTGTCCACTCTATCACCAGCCCAATCCGCATCACAATATCCTACAATCTTTGTGCTCTTGTTGCAACCCATCCATACACCTTGACCAGGAGCTTCTCTTAGGTATCTCAAGATCCTTTCTACCAAATTCCAATGATGAATCTTAGGAGCTTGCATATATTGACTGACTTGCTTCACAGCAAAGCAGATGTCTGGTCGTGTAATGGTAAGATAGATCAGCTTCCCAACCATTTTCCTGTCGAGTTTGAAGTCTCCAAATGGCTCATCTTCAAACTCCCCCTCATGCAAGACATTGTACCCTTCTTCAAGTGGTGTCTTGGCTGTTCTTTCCCTAAGATTTCCTACCTTGTTTAAGATATCAAGTGTGTACTTTCTTTGAGATAAGAAGAGCACCTCTTTAGTTGAGGTGATACCTTCCTTGTCACTTCTTGTGATGATGATATCATCCATATAGATGAGAATTGCCACAATCCCTTGCTTGCCGGTGAGAGTGAAGAGTGTGTTGAACTGAAGAGAAGAATAGAGCTTGTCTTCAAGAGTATCTTGAAGTGTTTATCATAGAGAAGTTAAGTCCAGGAGGGACTTAGACAGATCTTAAGAAGTGTTTGGAGCAGTTTGAGAGAAGATGGTCCAAGGTGCAAAGATAGGGCGTGTTTACGGACTTGTACGGTCTTGTACGGACATAGGAGACCTAAGAGGAGTGTTGGATCAAGCAAGGAGAAGGAAATGGGTGTTGTGCAATATTAGGGCGTGTGGTACGGACAGGAGGTCCGTACCATCCATCAGGCCGTACAACATTGCATCTATCTCGACCAGAAGTGTGCAAGACTAGTTCTGAGGTGTCTTTGCTCGTCTACTTAGCTCAGAATGGGATCCAAGAGGGAATATACCATCAGGAGCGTGTGGAGAGAGATGGTTATGCAAGCTGGAAAGGTAAAGGTGCTTTACCTTTACGGCAGCCACCTCCAATCTCAGCCATATATTCAAAATGGAGCAATCTGAGCCCTTCCTTTGAATAAATCAGTCCGAGTCTTGCCAGCTACCAACAGATCCATTTGACTACATCTGCACCATTGAATTCAAACCATCTGATCTCCACTGTCCATTCCTTATCCTTAGCTTTAGGGCTTTCATGTTATTTCCTTGTATTTCAGCTTCTTGTAACTCGTTTGTGATGTTTAAGCAGAGAGAGTCT
Organism: Brassica juncea; assembly: GCA_018703725.1. Taxonomy (NCBI): domain Eukaryota; kingdom Viridiplantae; phylum Streptophyta; class Magnoliopsida; order Brassicales; family Brassicaceae; genus Brassica; species Brassica juncea. Next base: position 25,456,367 of record CM031941.1, on the reverse strand, counting down.
CTCTTCTTCATAATCTTGGTTACTCAATCTTATTCACTGGTTACTTAAATCTTGTTCCTAAGTCTCTAAGTCTCTCATACACTCTAGTCTCTCTCAATCTCTTAGTCTTTTCATCATTCTCACACGCCATTCTCTATTCTTTCTCATACAATCTCATAAACTCTGGTCTACTAGATCTATCTATTCATCACTCAAGTGCTTGAGCTCTGATAACCTTTTATGGTATCAGAGCCAGGTTGCTCAGTTCCTGGAGAAGTCTTCCGCAACACACAAGCTCACCAGCTCACTCATTTGAAGATTTAATCTCATCCGGTTACAAAGTATTCACCTTGAAGAGTTTTGACAGTTTTGTTCCTGTGTTGCCAAGATGGAGGAGTCCACAAGAACCATTGTCATTCCTGTTATCTTTCAAGGTCCTAACTACCTGGTCTGGTCCCGGATGGTGAAGACAGCTTTGGGAGGAAAGGGCTTGTGGAGCCATTGTATCTCTGATGCTCCAAAGTCCTCCAAAGGTGCTGATTCAAAGGAAAGTTCATCTGCTGGTGAAACTGGTTCCAAGCATGTATCTGAAGAGAAGTGGCAACAAGAAGACCTCATGGTGTTGCCTATACTACTCAGCTCACTATCGCCATCCCTACTTGATGCATACTCATACTATGAGAGTGCTAGAGAGCTTTGGAGCACACTTCAGAAGATATATGGGAACACCTCCAATGTCAGCCGAGTCTTTGAGATCAAGAGGGCCATTAACGACCTCTCCCAAGAAAAAGCTGAGTTCACAGCACATCATGGGAAGTACAGAGCTCTCTGGTCGGAGCTAGAGATGCTTAGGCCTCAGACCATGATTCCGGATGTGCTAAATGAAAGGAGAGAGCAAGACAAGGTGTTTGCTCTGCTCCTGACCCTCAGTCCCAAGTTTAACGGCCTTATCCAGAAAATATTGAGGTCTGAGAAGCTCCCCACGCTTGAAGAAGTGTGCGCCCAAGTTCAGAAAGAAGAGGGTTCAAACAGATTTTTTGGAGCAAAGGAAACACTTACCTTTGCTTCACATGCTAAAGGGAGATCACAGTCCATCAAACCGAGCTAGAAGAAGGAGGACAGAAGAGGTTTGAAGTGTGCGCACTGCAAGAGGGATGGACACACCAAGGAGAGGTGTTGGGAGTTGAACCCAAGCCTCAAACCTGCCAAGTTCAAGTGAACCGTGCCCATGGAGGTTCAAGAGATCAGCTCGGATCTCTTGGTTGTAAGAAACCTCCTTTCCCTTAATAAGAGCTTGTGTCTTTATTTAAAATGACACTGAGTGGTGTCTAGGTCCCAGAATCTCATGTTTGAATTTATTGCATTGTCGTGTGTATTGCCATAGCCTGCATCATGTTTGTTGAGCTGTTTTGCCTACAAAAGCATGTCTCTTTTTGTTTAAGGGCAATCCGGATGCTTGCTGATCTCAATGCCCTTGTTTAATCCATCATTTATTGTCTTGCATCAATTAGAAGTTGTCTAAGTTGCTTGCATCAGTGGTCTTGATTATAACTGTTGGGCACTGTCTTTGGTAGCTCTCGGATTGATCATGTTGCATTCATATTGTCTTTGTCGTGATTCAATCCGGTTCATATTGTCTCTTGATGTCAAGACAGTTGATCCATCATTGAGTTCTTGCAGCATTAGTAGTATGTCTAAGCTGCTTAGATCAATTGTTTTGATTAAGCTAATGTGTCTTGGCATAGCTAAATCCATCATTGATGAATTGTGGTAATTAGATGGATATCTAGGCCACTTGCATCACTGGTTTTGACTGAAGCTATTGTGCATAGGTTGCTTGTTCTCTGCTCATGTCTAGGTTGATAGATATGTCCTGTCTCATTCGGATTGAATCTGTTGCATACATATGGCTGCTGCTTTAGGTTGTGCATTCATGTATTGATGCATTTAAAATTGAGCCTAAAATGTCAGTGTATAGCTGTAAGCTTGCATTGCATTTTAGAGATTGAAAACAGCTTGATCTTGTTCTTGTTTAGCTTGTTTCAAGATTTAAAAGCATTGTTGAGGCATTGGTGATCAAACCAGATGTATGATCTTGGTTTGGTCCCAATGGGAAAGATCTAATCTTGCATTGAGTTGTGGTGATGTTAGGTGCACAAGGAGTGATGCTGAGACACATCAACAACCAAGAGTGTAGAGATCATGGTCTAGTTCCATTGCAAATCATCACTGGATGTGTTAATCCCTAAACTACAGAAAGTGTAGTGTGATTGATTATGCAATGAGAGATTGCCATTGCATGATACCATTGGACATGTCTAGTCCTTAAGACTACAGAAAGTGTAGCATGGGTCATTATGCAATGAGAGCTTGTCTTGTGAGGCCTCTCTATGGTGATTCAAATACCCTAATTCCTTGTAAAAGGAAGAGAGCAGCTCACAAGACCAAGACCATCACCAAAGCCTGTTGAGGCCGGTGGTCCTAGGTCCATGGAGTTGCACATGCTGAACTCCCAAGCTTAACACCTATTATAGACTCTGGAGTTAAGCTTGAGGGGGGGGGAGAGTCCTAATGGGCAATCCATGGTCAAGAATCAAGTCAGTGAAAAGGCTTCTACAAAGGATCTTCAACCGGAGCAAGTCTAGGCAAGTCTAAGGGTGAAAGTGAACTCATTAAAGCGGCTTCTATGGTGAAGTGTTTGATGAGAAGACTGAACCCATTGATGCCTTTCCAACATGTTTATGATGCCATGAAGATGGTGCACTGGCCGAGTTGGAAAACTCACCAAAACACAAGGGAAGTTCCCTTAGTCTCTTCTCATCTCAATACATTCATTATTTCATTGTGTGTGAGAGCTTGAAATAATACTGAAAATGTTTGATTGAGATGTTATGCATCATTGGGATGCATTCTTGATTCTTGATAAGTTCCGATGCACCTTTGGGATAATGTATCAGGTACCATTGTTGCTTCAGCCTCACTGATGTTAGAAGATGATCCTGGCCGCCTCTTTGCCTTTCTAAGAAGGCTGTGAAGTCTATTGAGAGGGGGAGTCCCAAACCGGTTCCATGAAGAGGTGAAGCTGAGTTGTGTTGTGTGCGCAAAGCATTGAGAGTTGCTGCACCAGTTTAGGCCGCGATCCAGAGCTCTTTGTGCCCAACCACACTAGTTCTAAGGCACAAGAGCTCACTGGCCAATCCCTAGGCCCTGGAGAGCTATACTCTTTTTCCCTTGCAAAATTTTTGTCCCACTGGGTTTTCTTTGCAAGGTTTTTAATTAGGTAGACACTTCAGGGTTCCAAGCTTGACTTAGGATCCCTAGAGTCAAGCTTGAGGGGGAGTGTTGAACTGAAGAGAAGAATAGAGCTTGTGCATAAATAGGGCAAGCTCTTGAAGATGTCTAGAAGAGTTCAACCAAGCTTCAAGAGTACCTTGAAGTGAGTACCTTGAAGTGTTTATCATAGAGAAGTTAAGTCCAGGAGGGACTTAGACTGACCTTAAGAAGTGTTTGGAGCAGTTTGAGAGAAGATGGTCCAAGGTGCAAAGATAGAGCGTGTGTACGGACTTGTACGGTCTTGTACGGACATAGGAGACCTAAGAGGAGTGTTGGATCAAGCAAGGAGAAGGAAATGGGTGTTGTGCAATATTAGGGCGTGTGGTACGGACAGGAGGTCCGTACCATCCATCAGGCCGTACAACATTGCATCTATCTCGACCAGAAGTGTGCAAGACTAGTTCTGAGGTGTCTTTGCTCGTCTACTTAGATCAGAATGGGATCCAAGAGGGAATATACCATCAGGAGGGTGTGGAGAGAGCTGGCAATGCAAGCTGGAAAGGTAAAGGTGCTTTCATTTACAGCCACCTCCAATCTGAGCTATACATTCAAAATGGAGCAATCTAAGCCCTTCCTATGAATAAATCAGTCCGAGTCTTGCCAGCTACCAACAGATCCATTTGACTACATCTGCACCATTGAATTCAAACCATCTGATCTCCACTGTCCATTCCTTATCCTTAGCTTTAGGGCTTTCATGTTAGTTCCTTGTATTTAAGCTTCTTGTAACTCGTTTGTGATGTTTAAGCAGAGAGAGTCTCTCTTCTTCATAATCTTGGTTACTCAATCTTATTCACTGGTTACTTAAATCTTGTTCCTAAGTCTTTAAATCTCTCATACACTCTAGTCTCTCTCAATCTCTTAAGTCTTTTCATCATTCTCACACGCCATTCTCTATTCTTTCTCATACAATTTCATAAACTCTGGTCTAGATCTATTCATTCATCACTCAAGTGCTTGAGCTCTGATAACCTTTTAGAGTGTATGATCAGGTTCTGATTTAACAAACCCTTTTCCATTAAGGGTTGTGCTCAGCTTGTGATACCAAGGTCTTGGTGACTGTTTTAATCCATAGATTGCTTTCTTCAACCTCAGGACTTTTCCAGGCTTGACCATTTCTTCCATACCAGGTGGTGGCCTCATGTAGACCTCATCCTCCAGCTCTCCTTGGAGGAAAGCATTCTTGACATCCATCTGCCATAGATCCCATTCCAAGTTCACAGCAACTGAAAAAAGAATCCTTATGGTGTGGAGTTTAGCTACTGGAGCAAATGTGTCTAGGTAGTCTTCCCCATAGACTTGAGTGTATCCTCTTGCCACTAGTCTTGTCTTCTTCCTCTCTGGTTGTCCATCTGCACGGTACTTGATGCTGAAGATTAGGCGACTAGTCACTGCTTTCTTTCCTTTGGGAAGTTCAGTCTCATACCAAGTGTTAGGGTCGAAAACAGTTATCTCGAAATCAACGGTTAAGATTATCACATCTCCAAATTCTTCAAGAAATATTTCCCGAAAGAAAGATCGGAAGAATACGAGTGTTCGTGCACGAGGGTCTTCGGGAAGATTGGTAAGAAAGGAAGACGGACCAAGGAAGAGCCGGACCGCGGCCACCTCGCCTGTGGGCGAAGACCGGCCGAGCCGAGGTCACCTCGCCCGTGGGCGAGGACGTGCCGGGCCGAGGCCACCTCGCCCGTGGGCGAGGACGAGCCGCACTGAGGCCACCTCGCCTGTGGGCGAGGACGGGCCGAGCCAAGGCCACCCCGCCCGTGGGCGAGGACGGACCGCACCGAGGCCACCTCGCCCGTGGGCGAGGACGGACCGCACTGAGGCCACCTCGCCCGTGGGCGAGGACGAGCCGCACCGAGGCCACCTCGCCCGTGGGCGAGGACGGGCCGGGCCGAGGCCACCTCCCCCGTGGGCGAGGACGGACAGCACGGAGGCCACCTCGCCCGTGGGCGAGGACGAGCCGCACCGAGGCCACCTCGCCCGTGGGCGAGGACGGGCCGGGCCGAGGCCACCTCGCCCGTGGGCGAGGACGGACTGCACCGAGGCCACCTCGCCCGTGGGGAGGACGGGCCGGGCCAAGGCCACCTCGCCCGTGGGCGAGGACGAGCCGCACCGAGGCCACCTCGCCCGTGGGCGAGGAGGAGCCGCACCGAGGCCACCTCGCTTGTGGGCGAGGACGAGCCGCACAGAGGCCACCTTGCCCGTGGGCGAGGACGAGCCGCACCGAGGCCACCTCGCCCATGGGCGAGGACGAAGCCGCACCGAGGCCACCTCGCCCGTGGGTGAGGACGAGCCGCACAGAGGCCACCTCGCCCGTGGGCGAGGACGGGCCGCACCGAGGCCACCTCCCCCGTGGGCGAGGACGGTGCGTGCTAAGGTCATCCCGTCCACGGGACGAGGACGATCCAATCACGGTCAGTCCGACTCATTTTGGCTCTTACGCCCTTCGTATGGTTGCGTTGCCTGACCTTTGGATCCTATATATCTTGTTTCGTCTTGATCGGAGTTGTTTTCGAAGCTTTGAGACTAAGACTGAGAAAATCGTAAGAACGCCCGAAAGGCCTAGAACGGCCCGCGAGGACCTAAACATGCCTGAAGGCCGATCCACGGCTTTCACGGCCCAAGCCCATTAGAAACTACGACGGTTTATCCTAACTCACGAGAATGGGATAAATGTAAAGTTTCCAAGGATAAACATCGGAGATTTGAGGATAACTATGAAGATCGACAGAAAACGGAATATTCCCAAAAACAGATAAAATTGGGCCCAAAGGCAAAAGGGTAAACGGGCCACCGACATAAAGCAACTATATAAGAAGAGCTGGAGCAGAAGAAAAAGGATCCGAGAATTTAGACTTAGAGAACTCTTGCTAGCTTAGAGAACATAGGACTTAGGTGGTTAGACTAGCACGGCAAGGCTTAGGACGTCTTGGCCGTATCCTGTTCTGTTGTTCCGATAGTTAGCATATCTCTACTCCTCTCGGAGAAATCTTCTACTCATACTATTCAATTAATAAAACGCCTGTGAGAGACTATTTGTTTCCGTATTGCTGTCTATCTTCTTATTGTTCTAAAGTGATTACGCAGAGAATTCGGACCTTCAAGGAAGATCGGGTTCACTAGGTTTTCCTCCATATTTATTCATTAAAATCGAAGGTGTGAATTCCGGTTCCCACACCAAGTATCATTCTTGATCATGGCCCCAACTTCATCTCCAAAAGAGTTTCTCCATTCTTCATGCTCCATAGCCTCTTCATAAGTTGTTGGAACATAGTCTTGATCCAGATTGCTGATGAAGACTACATGCTCTTGTGGATAACTTGCAAAGGAGCAGGATGCTTGGATTGGATGAGCTACTGCATTGCTGTTGAAGTACACTCTGGTGTTGATCCACTTAGTGATTACGCAGAGAATTCGGACCTTCAAGGAAGATCGGGTTCACTCGGTTTTCCTCCATATTTATTCATTAAAATCGACGGTGTGAATTCCGGTTCCCACAGTTTGGCGCTAGAAGGAGGGGGACGAATTTTCTAACTTGAAAATCACTAAACGATAAAAGATACAGGATGTCCGCTCCAGCAGCTAGTGATGTCGTTTCTTTCAAGGACCGGGCAACGGCCGACCAGGCCAAACCCTTTGTCGTCGAGCTGAAAATCCAGGACATCGACGTAGCGATATTGTTGGTCGACACCGGATGCTCGACCAATATTATCTACAAAAGTACCCTCGAGAGAATGGAGATCGACCTGTTCGCTGTCACGGAAGGACCCAGCCCAAAATTCGGACTCTCGGGAGATGCTACTATGACCCTCGGCTCGATCAACCTCGTGGTTAGAGCCGGGAGCGTCGTCAAAGTCACAGAATTCTTAGTCGTCGACCGCCCAACATCGTACAATGCAATCATCGGTACTCCATGGCTGAATTCCATGCGAGCGGTCCCCTCGACATTCCATTTGTGCCTTAAGTTTCCAACCCCTCGTGGAGTCGAAACAATACAAGGAGATCGCAGGATGGCGCAAGTATGTTTCACTACTGAGCTGAAAAGAAAGAACTCAGCAGTCGAAGCTTCCCGCAACAATAAAATAAAGATGACACCCGATGAGAGAGCCCGAGAACAAGACTCGGACGTCTTCTGGCGATCTCAGAGGGTCGAAGCTCTAGATGGAACGCGCAAACCAACTTGTGAACCGGTAATCTCGGTCTGCCTAGACGAATCATTCCCGGAACGGTGCGTCGAGATTGGAGCCAAACTCCGCGAGCCTTTGAGAACAAGGCTCATAGCCTGTCTTAAAAAGAACCTCACCACGTTCGCTTGGGCCACGGAGGATATGCCAGGGATCGACATCGGCATAACTTGCCACGAGCTCAATATTAACCCTACCTACAAACCCGTCAAGCAAAAAAGACGGAAACTAGGACCAGAGCGTGCCACCGCGGTAAACGAGAAAGTCGAAAAACTCCTTAAAGTGGGGTCAATAACGGCAGTCAGGTACCCGGACTGGCTTGCCAACCCCGTCGTGGTCAAAAAGAAAAACGGCAAATGGCGAATCTGCGTCGACTTCACCGATCTCATAAAGGCCTGCCAAAAGATTGCTTTCCACTTCCACACATCGACCGATTGGTCGAAGCAACAGCAGGAAACAAACTTTTATCGTTTATGGACGCCTTCTCCGGGTACAACCAAATCATGATGAACCCGGACGATCGCGAGAAGACCGCATTCATCACCGACCGCGGAAAGTATTGTTACAAAGTAATGCGTTTCGGCCTCAAGAACGCAGGCGCTACTTATCAGCGACTCGTCAATCGAATGTTTTCCGAGCAACTCGGAAAAACTATGGAAGTGTACATCGATGACATGCTCGTAAAATCCCTTGACGAACACGATCACGTTTCCCATTTGGAAGAGTGCTTCGCAAGGTTGAATTTACACAACATGAAATTAAACCCGGCTAAATGTAGGTTCGCCGTGGCGTCGGGAGAGTTTCTCGGTTACGTAGTCACGTGTCGCGGAATCGAGGCTAACCCCAAACAGATAAACGCGTTAATAGAAATGGTCTCGCCAAAGACAAAACGGGAAGTCCAAAGGCTAACCAGAAGAGTCGCGGCCTTAAACCGTTTTATCCCACGCTCAACGGAAAAGTGCCTTCCTTTCTACGACACATTGAAAGGAAACAAGAAATTCGAATGGTCGGAGGAATGCGAAAAAGCTTTCCAACGGCTAAAGCGTTACCTGGCCACTCATCCCGTCCTCGCGAAACCAGTAGAGGGAGAACCCTTGTTCCTGTACATCGCAGTCTCCGCAACAGCGGTAAGCGGCGTTTTGATTAGAGAAGAACGCAGTGAGCAAAAACCAATCTTCTACATAAGCAAAACGTTACTGGACGCTGAGACCCGGTATCCTCGCTTGGAAAATACTCAGGCAGATGCCTTGGCCGCACTCGCGTCAAGTTCGGATTCTGGACGGAGACGGGTAATCCCCGTCGATTTCATTGAACATCCAAGCATCGGACCACCAGTAATCGCCAATCTGATTCGAGCACAAATCGAAAATGCGGAGGAAATCGGAGACCCACCAGAAGAAAACGTGGATCAGTCGGAATACTGCTGCGATAGCCCATGGCTAGAGCCCATCCGAGCATACATAATCGACGGAGCGCTTCCCACCGAGAAATGGGCGGCCCGCAAAATTAAGACCCAGGCCGCACGATACGTAACGGTAGATGGAGAAATCTACAAATGGAGATTCTCCGGCCCACTCATGACCTGCGCCGAAGGTGAAAAAGTGAGAAGAGTAATGGAGGAGGTCCATTCCGGATCATGCGGGAACCGTTCCGGCGGAAGATCTCTCGCCGTCAAAATAAAACGCTACGGTTATTACTGGCCAACTATGATCAAATACTGCGAGAAGTTCGCACGGAAGTGCGAAAAATGCCAAAGGCACGCGCCGACAATCCATCAACCCGCAGAAGTCCTCTCGTCCATCTCGTCTCCGTATCCCTTTATGCGGTCGTCCATGTATATCGTCGGGCCATTGCATAACTCGAAGCAGAAACGCTTCCTCCTGGTTCTCACGGATTTCTTCTCAAAGTGGGTAGAGGTGGATTCCTATGCAAGTATCAAAGACGTACAAGTCGAGAACTTCGTATGGAAGAACATCATCACTAGACACGGGGTCCCTTACGAAATCGTAACAGACAACAGGTCTCAGTTCATCTCTACCAGATTCGAAGCATTCTGCGAGAAGTGGAAGATACGACTGAGCAAGTCGACTCCCAGATATCCGCAGTGCAACGGCCAGGCAGAGACCATCAACAAGACCGTCCTCGACGGGTTAAAAAAGCGCTTAGAAGCCAAAAAGGGGCGATGGGCAAAAGAGCTCGAAGGAGTCCTTTGGTCACATCGTACGACCCCGAGACGGGCTACAGGTGAAACCCCATTCGCCCTCGTTTACGGAATGGTATGTATGATCTCCGCGGAAGTAGAATTTCCCGGAGTACGGAGAAGATTCCTCCCCGAACGAGAAGATCTTAACAACGCGATGCTGCTGGACGAACTCGACCTTATTAACGAGCGACGAGACCAAGCTCTCATACGAATCCAAAACTACCAGCACGCTGCCGCGAAATACTACAACTCAAACGTCCGCCACCGGATGTTCAAAGAGGGCGACCTGGTTTTGCGCAAAGTCTTCCTAAACACTGCCGAGCGTAACACAGGAAAGCTGGGGCCAAACTGGGAAGGACCGTACAAAGTCATAAAGCCGGTCCGACCAGGATCATACCAAATTGCAAACATGCAGGACGTCAAGATCCAAAGAACCTGGAACGCGATGCATCTTAAAAAAGACTACCACTAATCACAACGTGGGAATGAAGAACTACGAGATGGCTTGATCCCCGAAAAAAGGGTACGTAGGCAGCTCGTCAAAACGAGTTCAGCTATCCCCCCATTTAAAAAAGGGGGGGAGTGGGTACGTATACTCGTATACTCCCACCACTTTCAAAAACTCGACCGTTTCGAAACTTTTTCGCGGAAAAACACGATCTCACGATCGCCGGCCCGCTATTCACCGAACAGCCAAAGCGGCCGTCCAGAACTCGCCCAGAACACCTAAACAAAAAAGATTAGTTATCACACTAAAATCAGCAAACCTCCGAATGCTTGTGAAAGAAGCATCCTCCGGAAAAAAGCCCGCGAACAAAAGCGGCACAATAGGAAAAATCAACTTTCGGCTCTGCGAGACGTCGCTACACGCTAAAAGTTACGATTCCTCCGACATTTATAGAAACGATATTCTCATTTCCCAAACAAAACAAGTACACCATTAACGGTAAAATGCCTTTAAAAATGGCATCTTTTCGTTGTTGCTGATCACAACAAAGGAACCTTAACGTCCTAAACAGACATCAGCCACCCTCGAAAGGATAGGCTCTCTTACGTTCGACAAGGATACCATAGCGCGCTATACAAAAAATCCAAAAATTTTGTCAGCACCTCCTAACGGCCTTTGGAAGTAGCTCGGTTCGCACCAAGACAAGTCATATAAGCCGATAACAATTCGCGGACTTTATATCGGTACGAATCAAGTTGAAATCACAAACAGGCAAATTGAAAGCCGACTTGTCATCGCATAGCCTTAGTCTGAGACTAAACCTAGGTCTTGCCCGAAACCCAGCCACGCTGGATTCTGACATCTCAAAGACATAGTATCGATTCCTCGATACAAGATCCCAAAATTTATCTCTTCATTTATATTTGCACGCTTATGAGAACCTGCAAACCAAAAGACTTCGGGAGTTCTCATCTTGGACAAGCGACAGATATAGTGATCATCCGAGAGATAGGAATGAGACGACAACTCGTATCATATCCCTTTAACTTCAATAAACAGAATTTCTCACGATATATAACCAAACGGAAAGTTTTATAGATTGAGTCGAGTCCATGCAAAAGCCTAAACAAGGGCAAGGATTCAAAGCCACCGACGGCCAGTCCCGAAACATACAAATCAAGGCCGCATAAACAGGCCGGATCAAAACACAAATAAAAAAAAATCCCGGAAAGGATTGTTACCCTAGGCACTCCTCGGAGCACCACCTTCATCCTCAACCTCCTCGGAACTCGGGACCGCGTCACCATCGCCTTCCTCCTTCTCGCTCTCCTCGACCGCATGTTCTCGCCCCTCGGGCTCTCCCAGACACGGCGTAAGGACGCATTCGGCCTTCAGCTGAGAAAGGATCGAATCGAAGTCATCCTCGGCGGCAGCTAACTCCTCCTTACAGGAAAGGAGTCTGGCCTCTTCGGAGTCCAAAGTCGGAGCCACCTCACCTCTGAGTAGCCGGATATCGCTCAAGCTCCCTTCGGTACCCGCCATGGCCAGGTCCTTCTTACGGACCGCCATGAGCGAGTCAAACAGAACAGCCATTCTCGTCAAACGGGCGCAGAACTCATCTCGCGAGACGACGGTCCCCGTCGACTCACCGGTCCTCTTTTCCGCCTGACTCAGAATCTCGCGCTGGAGATGACGGACTTTGGAAGCCTTGGCCCTCTTCTCTTTCCTCATATTAAACAACTTTTGCCGACTTTCCGAGATCCCGCTCGAGATCACCAACCCGGGTCTCCAGCTGCGAAACCTCGGCAGCATGAGCACCCTCAGTAGACTTCAGCGTGGCCTCAACTCGTCTCAGTGCCTCCCGCGATCCCGCCAGATCCTTTGTCTGACCCTCTATCTCTAAGTCACAATCGCTGATCATCCCATCAATCAGCGACACAAACTACGCACAAGATAAAGAGTCAGAATAATCATAGTACAAAGTATCCCACGTCGAAGTACACATACGAAAGAATCAAAGCAAACCTTAGCACGGTGTTGCGGCAAAAGTCCTGAAGGCTCTCCTTCCAAACCTTTGGTGCACCTTCTCTTCTTGACGGTATCGGTCACGGCATTACTCCTCTTGCGACCCTTGGACAAAGGAGTGGTACTAGGCGCGAGAAGCCCTAGGACGATCTCTTTTCTATCCGAGGGCGGAGGCATCGACTCCATCGCCTTTTCTTCTTTGAGAACAGGGGTTGGTGTGGTAGACGAACCCGAAGGCTGAGCCGGGGCCTCCGGCACTTGCACGAGCGCCGCGTCCGTTCACACGAGAGGTGTAGCATCGCCTGAAGGCTTGTTCTCTTCGGCTGAGGACGACAGTGCGGACAGAGAAGGGGTGGGCGACGCTTCGACCTGGATCACGTTCGCCCTCTTGTCGGCACTGCGCCTTGACAACCTCTCTTTGAAAGACAGGAATCCGGCAACAAAGGATGGGGTGGCTTCGTGAGCAGCTGGGACTGGCATGGTTGGGTTGGCCTCACCCATCTCGACGTCAGAATCTTTCTTCTCGTGTTAGGAGGAAGACATTCTTGCTTAAGAAAAGAGAGAAAAGTTGGAGAGAATGAGATGTGTAGAGAATGGGGAATGAGAGACTACTACTTATAAGGGTATGATGGATGACGTGGATTCCTGCAATAAAATAATCCCTGAGACAATCTACAAAAAAAAACAAATACTCTTAACCGAAAATTTCGATTAAAAACACTTCACTCGCCCGCAAAATCGTCTCCGAGTCTTGCAGGCTGGGGGCTAACTGTTGGGGTCGAAAACGGTTATCTCGAAATCAACGGCTAAGATATTTTCTCTGAATTCTTTACGAAATATTTCCCGAAAGAAAGATCCGAAGAATACGAGTGTTCGTGCACGAGGGTCTTCGGGAAGATTGGTACGAAAGGAAGACGGACCTAGTACGAGCCGGACCGAGGCCACCTCACCCGTGGGCGAGGACCGGCTTGACCGAGGTCACCTCGCCCGTGGGCGAGGACGGGCCGGGCCGAGGCCACCTCGCCTGTGGGCGAGGAACGACCGGGCCGAGGTCAACTCGCTCATGGGCGAGGACGGGCCGGGCCGAGGCCACCTCGCCTGTGGGCGAGGACGGACCGCACTGAGGCCACCTTGCCTGTGGGCGAGGACGGACCGGGCCGAGGCCACCTCGGCCGTGGGCGAGGACAGACCAGGCCGAGGCCACCTTGATCATTCTTGATCATGGCCCCAACTTCATCTCCAACAGATTTTCTCCATTCTTCATGCTCCATAGCCTCTTCATAAGTTGTTGGAACATAGTTTTGATCCAGATTGCTGATGAAGACTACATGCTCTTGTGGATAACTTGCAAAGGAGCAGGCTGCTTGGATAGGATGAGCTACTGCATTGCTGTTGAAGTACACTCTGGTGTTGATCTAATTAGATGGGTCTTTCCTCTCTCTGGTGCTTCTTCTTAATGGCTGAATCTGTTGGTCCTCTACCACTATCTTTTCCTGTCCTTGTTCTCCACTGTTCTGATCTTGATTAAACTCATCCCCATCTTGTTCTGTGAATTCAGCTCCATCTTGATCATGTGCTTCTGCTGAATCATCTCCTTGTTATTCTTATTCAGGTGCATTGCCCCCCCTCAGGATAAGGATGGGCTGTATAAACTGATGTTGTCTGATCTGTGCACTCATCATCTGGTGGTGAGGGCGAGGCTGATCTTGGCATAGCATTGGTCTGAGGCGGATTGATGCCTAGACTCTCCATAATGATTCTCAAGTTGTTTGCCCTATCTGATAGTCCTTGTGAGAGATCTTGGAGACTTTCCCAACTCTTCTCATCATAGTACCCTTTGATTCCACAAACTTAACATCCCTTGAGACCATAACTCTTCTTGACTCTGGTATGTAGCACTTGTACCCTTTCTGTGTGTGGGAATAACCAATAAACAGGCCCTTGACACTCTTTGGTTCCAGCTTGTTTCTCTGTGCTCCTGGTGTCAAGACATAGCACACTCACCCAAACACACGCAAGTGATCTATTGGAGGCTGAGTTTTGTTTAATACCTGAGAGGGAGAGGCATCTTTGAGGACTTTGGTTGGGATCCTGTTGATCAGATAGCAAGCTGAGACCACAGCATCTCCCCAAAATCTCTTTCGAACATTTGTGTGGAACATCATGCTCCTTGCAACCTCCATAAGATGGCGATTTTTCCTCTCAGCCACTCCATTTTGTTGTGGTGTGTATGGGCAGCTTGTTTGATGGATAATCCCATGTTTTTCTAAGTGAGTTTTGAAGGCATGGCTTGTATATTCTCAACCATTATAAGACCTAAAAATTTTGATCTTGGAATTGAAATGGTTAGATACATAGTTTTGGAAGTTAATGAAAGCTTCTAAAACTCTATCTTTAGTTTGAATCAAGGTGAGCCATGTATATTTTGATTTTTCATCTATGAATGTAACAAAATATTTGTGGTTCTCCCTAGACACACATGGTTCTGTCCAAACATCAGAGTGCACAAGATCAAAGAAATTTTCATAAATGGTCTCAGATAATGGGAATACGGATCTTTGATGTTTACCAAGAATACAAGCCTCACAAGGTTAATTTTTAGCAGAAAGATTAGGCAGCATTAATCCTAGTGCTCTAGCATGAGGGTGACCTAATCTAGCATGTCATAAAACATCACTAGCTACTACAGAAGCAGAATTGAAAGCACAAGATAAATCAGATAGGATAGTGTCTACAAGCAAATACAGCTCTCCCTTGCTCACACCTTTTTCCAGCATCTTACTGGTCTTAATATCCTGAAAGCATACATCATTAGGACTAAAAATAACATTGCAAGTAAGATCAGTAGTGGCTTTCTTAACAGATAATAAGTTAGATGTGAAGGCAGACATGTAGAAAGCTTGAGATTCTTTATCAAACAGTTTTAAATTTCCTACTCCCTCAATGAGAATTCTATCACCATTTGCAATCACTACACTTCCTAGAGCAGGTTTGACATTACTAATCAGTTTGGCATCCCTAAACATATGGTGAGAAGCTAATGAATCAATGATCAAAGGCCTAGCAGTGTGAGATGAATGGTGAATAGAATTTAAAGCATTGATACTGATGGAATGATCACGGTTCCTCTTGTCCCAGTGTCTCTTGAAGGGGAATGAAGGATTTGTAGACCGAAGGCTTTGTGCTCTTCTTTTAGTCTTGATGAACTTCACCCAGAGGTTATGAAGGTGCTCTGAGCTGCGTAGATGGTTCACAACCACAAGTGTAACCTTGTTTATTGGCTGCAAACATAACTCGGCTGGGAGATTCCTCTTCCTTGTGAACGAGCTTGCCAAAGAGATGAACAAGATTAGAACAGAGAACTCAAGAGAATTCTTAAATAAAATACTTAGATATTGCTTAGGTAAAAATCATCAGCTTACATAGGTTTATATATGAAATCTCTAGCATAAGTAAAATAGAAAACCTAGTCGACCCCTTTGAGAAAAGGAATCAACACAGCCGACTTTAACATAATTAGAAAACTCATAGATAAATGGAAATCATGCTTTCTCGACCAAAATGGAAATATTGAATCAAGTGGCCGAGTCTTCTTGATTCACCTCCTTGCGCCTTTGATGCATTAGTACTCCCATGGTTTGGTTTAGAGCCTTGAACCTTGATCTTGTCATCGGACCAAAAGAAAAGGCAATTGGGTTCTTTCCTTTTCTCTCTTGCCCATCTTTTCCTTTTTGCTCTTCTTGTGTTTCAACTCGTCCAACTGCTTGTTCTTCTTGTTCCAACTCCTCAAGAACATTTCCTTTTATTTCTTTAACCCTTCTTGGTTGATGAAAGTTTCCTTTATTCTTCAAATGATCATCGAGAGCTTCTTCCACCATTTCCATCTCGATTTCAAAATCATCCGGTTCTCTTTGATCATCCAAGTCTTCCATATGGCTCTCTCTTGAACAATCAGTAATGAACTCCTAGGATGCTTCTCTGGATTGATATGGATAAATCCTTGCATAAACGAATCAAAGACTCGAGTTTATCAAGGTTGTGGATCGATTGGTGACACAAAGAGTTGCGGAAAGGCTCCTTGATACTCCTAGATGACTAGCTTGGATATTACTCACCGAGATAGACACCCTTAGGTTGTTGGATATGACACACCAACAGGATTCACTCAAGACTCGAAGACAAGTAAAGAGAGAACAAAAGAGATCTGATATTTTGTAGAAAAGAGATTGCATAACCTAATAAGAGAGCCGGCTACAAGTTTATATAGAGAAGGATGGAACAGGCTCCATTTCTTGAAAACATTAATGGGAACAGGCTCCCTTGGTAAACTAACAAAGACCAAAGAATAAAGATAACATAAGATAGATAAATGGTTGGTCCAATGCATCCGAAATGCTCTAGGATACAACATCTAGGTGATATGAAAGTGAACTTGTGGCCTCATTAAAAACCTTAGTTGGAAAACCCGGTGGGACAAAACCAACTAAGGGAAAAAGAGTACACACAAGCCACTTGCCTAGATGATGATCAGCTTGACGATGGGATGGCTTGGATGGTGGTGAGTTTGTCCTGAATGATCAATCTCGACCCATCTCGCATGTCTCTTGCTAAGCTTGTTCTGTCCTTTTAGATACTTGAGGGACTCGTGGTCTGTGTGTATGACAAACTCTTTGGCCATAGATGATGCTGCCAAGTCTGCAAAGCCCTCACCAAAGCATAGAGTTCTTTGTCATAAGTCGCATAGTTGAGAGTTGCTCCTCCAAGATTTTCACTAAAATATGCAATGGGTCTTTTCTCCTGCATCAACACAGCACCCACACCTCTACCAGAAGCATCACATTCTATCTCGAAAGTTTTATTAAAATCAGGTAAAGTAAGAAGAGGAGAATGAGTAAGCTTCTCTTTAAGGCATTGGAAAGCGGTTTCCTGTGACTCTCCCCATTTGAATCCCATATCTTTCTTGATTATCTCGTTCAGTGGAGCTGCAATGGTGCTAAAGTCCTTGACAAAGCGCCTGTAGAAGCCAGCCAGTCCATGAAAGCTCCTTACTTCACTCACAGTAGTAGGAACCGACCACTCCTTGATTGCTTTGATCTTTTCCTGATCCACCTTAACTCCATCTGCACTCACAACAAATCCTAAAAAGACTAAGTTATCCATTCCAAAAGTACACTTCTTAAGGTTAGCATAAAAGTGATTCCTTTCTAAGCACATCAAGAACAGCCCTAAGATGTTCTATATGATCACTAAAGCTCTTACTGTATACCAGGATATCATCAAAGTATACCACAACAAATATGCCAATGAATGATCTAAGAACATGGTTCATCAGTCTCATGAATGTACTAGGTGCATTTGTAATTCCGAATGGCATTACTAATCACTCATACAAGCCATGCTTTGTTTTAAATGCAGTTTTCCATTCATCACCCTCCTTCATCCTAATTTGGTGATATCCACTCTTAAGATCTATCTTAGAAAAGATGCAAGAACCATTCAATTCATCAAGCATATCATCTAATCTAGGAATAGGGTGGCGATACTTCACTGTTATATTGTTGATGGATCTGGAATCAACACACATGCGCCAGCTTCCATCTTTCTTAGGCACAAGAAGTACTGGTACAGCACATGGGCTCATACTTTCACGGATATGCCCCTTTTCCATCAGCTCCTCAACTTGCCTTTGTAGCTCTTTAGTCTCCATAGGATTAGTTCTGTATGCTGGTCTATTTGGAAGTGTAGAGCCCGGCACAAAGTCAATCTGATGCTTGATTCCTCTAATAGGTGGAAGACCTTGAAGATTCTCTTCTGGAAACACATCCTTATATTCCTGTAAAAGAGACTCAATCTCACTCGGATACACCGGTGTTGGGTCAGTTACATTCAAGAGAGATTCTTTAAAGATAAGTAAAAGAATAGATTGATGAGCATTGAGAGTTCTTTTGATATCACCCGACTTGACATAGAAACTATGCTGCTTGTTGGAGTCAGGTTTGAGTTCGACTTCTTTCTTCTTCTGTAGCTGCAACTTATCATAGTGAACCTCTTTTGGTGTCAGAGGAACCAGCACTGTCTTCCTACCCTTGAACTCGAATGTGTGCTTGTTAGTGTAGCCATCGTGTATCACACGTCTATCTGATTGCCACGGTCGGCCAAGAAGGATATGTCCAGCTTCCATAGGCAGTACATCACATAGGACCTCGTCCTCATATCTTCCAATAGCAATAGGAACTAAGACCTGGCTAGAAACCTTCATCTCTCCTTCTTCATTCAACCATTGAGACCGGTATAGCTAGACTTCTCCTCCTTAGAACCCTGAAGTCTGGTGTGGTAACTAGAACGAGAATGGCCCTTCCTCTTGAATTGTTGCTCAACTAAGATAGCTTTGTGAAGAATCTCCTCTATCTCCACACAATCCTGCATCTCCACATTATCTTGTATCTCACGGTTGAGACCTCCTAGAAACCTTGCCATAGTAGCTTCTCTATCCTCGGAAATACTAGCTCTCAGCATCAACAACTCCATATCCTTATAGTATTCCTCAACAGTTTTGGATCCTTGCGTGAGCTTCCTGAGTTTCTGATGTAGATCCATGTGGTAATGGCTTGGTACAAACCTCTTGCGCATGAGAGACGTCATCTCATTCCATGTATCCACTGGATATTCTTGATTCAGACGCCTAGTAGTTACCAACTGATCCCACCAACCCAAGGCATAGTCATGGAAATCTGTTGCTGCAAGTTGAATCCTTTGAGCATTTGTGTAATGTTGGCAATTGAACACAATCTCGATCTTCTTCTCCCACTCCAAGTAATCATCCGGGTCAGCCTTGCCATGAAACGGGGGTATCTTAAGTTTGATTCCAGCAAACTCATCTCTATGATGCCTTCTTCCATCATGGTCACGCCTTTGTCTCCTTCTGCTGTCCCTAGATCAAGAGCTGTTGTGGCGCTCATAATAGTTGTCAGTTTCCTCTGATCCAGCATGCTCTTTATCTTCTCATCTCAACACTCCCCCTCAAGCTTGACCATGTAGAACAAGTCAAGCTTGGAAACCATGAAGACCTCCCTCATTAAAAACCTCACCAAGGAAAATCCATTGGAACAAAACCTTGATAAGGGAAAAAGTGTGGAGACTCCATGGTTAAGGGGCTCAGCTCCTGGGAGTATGATCAATGAGCTCAAGCCTAGATAGTATTGACTCCGTTGTCTTTAATCTCGCTGCCTTAGTAAACACATCTGCAAGCTGATCTTCACTTCTTGTATAGCATGGTAGAATTACTCCAAAGATGATCATCTGCCTCACCTTGTGACAATCCACCTCTATGTGCTTGGTTCTCTCATGAAACACTGAATTGGAGGCAATATGGATAGCTGCTTGATTGTCACAATGCATGGTCATAGGAGTGGCTTGCTCAATCTCTAGATGCTTCAAGATACCCTTAATCCATACCAACTCATTTGTCAGCTTCAACATAGCTCTATACTCAGCTTCTACACTTGAACAAGAGATGACCTTCTGTTTCTTGCTCTTCCAAGTAACCAGGTTCCCTCCAATGAATGTACAATACCCAGTAGTCGATCTCTTGTCCACTCTATCTCCTGTCTAATCAGCATCACAATACCCAACCACTTCTGTACTGCCATTACAACCCATCCAAACTCCTTATCCAGGCGTCCCACTCAAATACCTCAGTATTCTATCAACCATCTTCCAGTGATGAACCTTTGGTGCCTGTATATGTTGGCTCACTTGATTCACAGCAAAGCATATATCAGGTCTGGTGATAGTTAAGTATATCAGCTTGCCAACCATCCTCCTATACAGCTTAGCATCCTCAAACAACTGGTTCTCTTCAACCTTCCCCTCACGCAAAACCTTATACCCCTCTTCAAGAGGTGTCATTGCTATCTTCCCTCCAAGTACACCAGTCTCCTTCAGCATATCCATTGCATACTTCCTTTGAGACATAAACAAACCCTCCTTTGAGACATAAACAAACCCTCCTTTGATCTGCATATCTCAATCCCCAAGAAATACTTCATCTCTCCCAAGTCTTTGATATCAAACACTGACTTGAGGAACTCTTTAGTGGCTTTAATCCCAGCCTTATCACTCCCTATGATAATCAGATCATCCACATATACCAGTATCACAATGATCCCTTATGGTCCGTCCAGAGTGAAGAGTGTGTGATCTAGTTCAGACTTCCTGAACCCTCTCCCATTAAGTGTTGTACTCAGCTTCCTGTACCAAGCTCAAGGAGATTGCTTCAACCCATATATAGCTTTCTTCAATCTCATAACATTTCCTGGCTTCACTAGATGCTCAAGACCAGGAGAAGGATGCATATATACCTCATCTTCCAGGTCACCTTGCAAGAAAGCATTCTTCACATCCATTTGCCACAAGTCCCATTCAAGATTCACAGCAAGAGATATGACTATCCTAATGGTGTGAAGCTTGGCGACTGGTGCAAAGGTGTTAATATAATCTTCTCCATAGGTCTGAGTGAACCCTCTTGCCACTAGCCTTGTCTTCTTCCTATCCATGGTTCCATCAGGCTTGTATTTGATAGTAAAGATCCATCTAGTAGTCACTGCCTTCTTTCTTTTGGTAATTCACTCTCATACCAAGTGTCATTCCTTATCATAACATTAGCTTCATCTCCCACAGATTCTTTCCAATCCTCATGCATCATTGCTTCTTCATAAGACCTTGTAACAAAGCTTGCATCTAAGCTTATCATGAATGCATAATGTTCTTCTGGAAACTCAGCAAAGGAACACACGGCTTGAGAAGGATGCTCCACAGCCTCGGCATTGTAGTACACCCTCGTGTTTACCCAGTTGGAAGGTTCCTTCCTAGTCCTTGTGCTCCTCCTCAATGGTTGAACTGGGACCTCAGCTTGAACCTGTTCCTTTAAACCAGTAGTCTCTTCTTATTCTTCTCCTGAACCAGATCCAGACTCTTCTTGTTCTTCTATTGAACCAGTATACTCTTCTCCTGAACCTGTAGACTCTTCTCCTGAACCAGTAGACTCTTCTTTCTCATCTCCACTAGACTGAGCCGAATTCTCTGCTCCTTGTGTCATACCTTGATCATGATGACCTGAATCCTCTTGGTGCTGCTCTTGCACTCCTGATTCAGATCCATTCCCCCTCTCATGATCAAGAGGGGTTGTTCTTGTAGCTTCTTTAGTTGGAACCGAAGGTTCTCTACTTCTGTTGGTGTCAAAATCGGTCGCGACGGAATCAATGACTGAAAGTCTCTAGAAAGTATTTCTTGAAACAAAAAGTCTCGGATAATTTCTAAAAGGAGTTATACGAGATTTTCTCAAATTAGAATATCTACTCTCTGTGAGATCGGAAGACTACGGGCGTGCGTGGACGAGAATTCCCGGAAAGATCGGTCCGCTCGCCCAACGACATCAAGATTCGATCACCACAAAAACCCTAAACATAAAAGAATCTGCCTCGAAACTTCGAAGAGGTCGTTCTCTCAAACCGTGAGGAACCAGAAAACGATCAAGATATCAAATCGAAGCCCTCGCCGAGATCTACAGCCTGGCGCCGGCGGCACCCCGGCCTGGCGCCGGCGGCACGCGCCACGCGGGCCGGACTGGCGCCGGCGGCACCCGACACGCGGGCTGGCCTGGCGCCGGCGGCACCCGTGACGCGGGCCGGCCTGGCGCCGGCGGCACCCGTCCTGGCGCCGGCGGCACCGTCAACACAGGGCTGGGCCTGGCGCCGGGCGGCACCCGTACGCACGGGCTGGGCCTGGCGCCGGCGGCACCCGGCCTGTGCGGCCGGCGGCACCCGTCACCCGGCCTGGCGCCGGCCGGGCACCCGGGCATGGCGCCGGCGGCACCCGTCACGCGGGCTGGCCTGGCCTGCGGCACCCGGACCTGGCGCCGGCGGCACCCGTGACGCGGACCGGCCTGGGCGCCGGCGGCACCCGTCGCACGGGCTGGGCCTGGCGCCCGTCTGGCACCCGGGCCCTGGCGCCGGCGGCACCCGTCGCGGCCGGCGGGCCCTGGCGCCGGGCGGGCACCCGGGCCTGGCGGCCGGCGGCACCCGGCCTGGCGCCGCGGGCACCCGTCGTGACGGGCTGGCCTAGCGCCGGCTGGCACCCACGGCCTGTGGGCGCGGTCGACGGCCCTCGTCCTGGTCTCGGTCCCATCGTGTTTCGGTCTGATCCCATCTTGGCTGTTTGGATCAATCATCGTGAGTTTGGGACGATCACGGCTACGGAATAAACATCCTACGACTCGATTGGAATCGTCCTCGATGTTTTACGACAAAAACTAGAAGGATTGGATTTCTCGTAGAAGATATCGTATAGAACAAGGTCGATTAACTTGAACATCGATCCTTTAGGTTATACGGTTTATTTTACGAGAAATATAGTCTTTCCGAGAAATCGTATAAAACGTTTAACGACTTAAGACAAGTCCACGGACTAACTTACGAATTTAGGAATTCAGGCCCAATCAGGCTATGACGGTTTGTCCGATATCCCGAACATCGGATAAACATCAAGTCACCGAAAACTCGAGGATAATTACAAAGATCGACGAAAATGGAATACTTCCTGAAGAGATAAGCTTGGGCCCAAAGGCGAGGTCCATCATCCTAAGGCAAACCGACCTTGGAGTGGATATATAAGGAGAGCAAGGGCAGAAGAGAAGGGGATCCGAAAATCCTAGATTGGAGACTTAGAGCATCCTGCTAGCTTAGAGAACTTAGAACTTAGGCGGTTAGGCCAGCGAGGCAGGACTCAGAACGTCTGGCCGCCTCTTGTTCTAGTTTTATCTTCTCCGCAGACCTACGTTCCTCTCGGAAGGATCTAACTATACTTTTACTCAGAGCTTCGCACATAGAAACCCTAGGCATTATCTTCGACATGCCCGCTTCTATGACCAACGCTCATATTAGACGAACCAGGCCCTAGAACGTCTGGCCGCCTCCTGCTCACAAATCTCCGCTCCTCTCGGAAGGATCGGACAATTCTTTTACTTAAGAGCTCCGCACATAGAAACCCTAGGCGTTATCTTCGACATGCCTGTTTCTATGACAAACGCTCATACTAGACGAACCCGCCCAGACGGTTCGATCTCTTGTTCAATTCTTTCTAACTGAACTACGTCCGACTTGATCCTCGAAAGGGGTACGTAGGCAGCCTTTCTTAAGGTCCAGTCTCAAATCTTAACAAATCTTTTTCCGTATTTATTCGGTCACTTGTCGTTGGCTGTCGCAGAGAATCCGGACCTTCAAGGAAAGTTGGGTTAACTTGGCTTTCCTCCGCAATCTTATTCATTAAAATTGACGGTGTGAATTTCGGTTCCCACAGTTTGGCGCTAGAAGGAGGGGGGGACGGATTACTCTTACTCATACGGCCGCAAAGCGCTTGATCGAACCAATGTCCAGAAATATGAAAGAAAAAGTTGCAGTTTGCGTCAACGATGGTAAAACAACTCCAGCAGCGACTGTTCCTATGGCCAACGCTTACGCAAACGCCACGGTGCTCGAGCAAATCAAAAACCTAGCCGCGGCTTTCCGCCACAGGAATAGCACAAAAACGAGCTCGCAATTTCTCTATCTAAACAGAAAGGGAAACTATAAAATCTATCAAACCCCAAAAATTCGTCTTGTTACCAAGTTAGAGAAATCGCAACGAGCAAGGTTTCTACGAAAAATGTTTCTTTCGAGAACCTCTCGGAAAAATAAAATTTATTCTCCTCGAAACCTTGGGGAAACCCTATATTACTCGTGGAACAGAAGCACGGCAAATCGGTTCACCGATTCCCACTGCCATACTTCTTACAAACAACTCTCGAGGAACAAACGGGAAAACGAAAGGAGGTCGGAGCTTGATCTTACTAGGACGACTTGCCATAAGGTAAGATCAGTCTTCCCAGTTCGCCTTAGTAAGAGCCCACTTTGTTCTCCTTTGTGTCTAGGTCAAAATGGCTTTCGTTTCGTCTCAATCGGAGTTTCCGTTGAGATTTTACGAAGGGAACAAAATTACTCTCCCGGCCACCTCGCCTGTGGACGAGAACAACTATCACCAAGGTCACCTCGCCTGTGGAAACCTCACTTTGCTCTTGTTGGGGTCAAAAACGGTTATCTCGAAATCTACGGCTAAAGACCTTCCAAAAACTCAAAAGATTTCCCGCAAACGACTGACGAGGGAAAGATCGAACAACGAAAAAAACCCACAGACGGCAAGACGACCTGGCGCCGGCGGCACGCGGGACGCGTTGCTGGCCTGGCGCCGGCGGCACCCCGGCCTGGCGCCGGCGGCACGCGGGACGCGGGCTGGCCTGGCGCCGGCGGCACCCTGGCCTGGCGCCGGCGGCACCCCGGCCTGGCACCGGCGGCACGCGGGACGCGGGCTGGCCTGGCGCCGGCGGCACCCCGGCCTGGCGCCGGCGGCACACGGGATGCGGGCTGGCCTGGCGCCGGCGGCACGCGGGACGCGGGCTGGCCTGGCGGCCGGCGGCACCCCGGCCTGGCGCCGGCGGCACGCGGGACGCGGGCTGGCCTGGCGCCGGCGGCACCCCGGCCTGGCGCCGGCGGCACGCGGGACACGGGCTGGCCTGGCGCCGGCGGCACGCGGGACGCGGGCTGGCCTGGCGCCGGCGGCACGCGGGACGCGGGCTGGCCTGGCGCCGGCGGCACGCGGGACGCGGGCTGGCCTGGCGCCGGCGGCACCCCGGCCTGGCGTCGGTCGACGTCCCTCGTCCTGGTCTCGGTCCCATCGTGCTCGGTCCGATCCCATCTTGGCTTGCTTAGATCAATCTTTGTGAGTTTGGTACGATCACGGTTATTCTAAACACCAATCGTCTCGACTATACGAGAAAATGGGATTCCTTCGGAAATGCCGAAACCTTCAAAAGACTATTTTCTCGAAAATTTTTGTAAAGGTTTAAATTCTTTGTAGGACAGTAACAAAAACATCTTGAAAAACTGCCGTAGAATTTAGGGAACTTAGGACCTAGGTGGATAGTCTAGCAAGCTAAGTCTTAGGCAAAATTTCCAGTCTTGTTCCATCGTTCCTTGATTGTCCAGGCAGAACATGCAAACCGATCTAGTCTCTCGAAAAACCGAGAAACGATCGCCACGCGTTCTAAAAGCATACTCATCCCGCTTCCTAAAAGAAAGAAAAAACGTACACAAGCCTTCGGAAGAACGGCTAACCCGTTTTCTTCCGTAAAAAGAAAAGGGAAGTAGGTACGTATACTATACCCGTATAATCCCATCTTCGAAAACTTTTTGCTTCAGCATCAAGACAACGCTTTTGACAAAGCAAACTCTCGCAGCAATAAGATTCGTCTAAAAAACGCTAATGGCATAGCCCAACCGTTACAAACATAGTCTTGAAAACTCTACGTCGTCTCTCGTCGCAAACTCGCGACTAGAAACGTGTACCAACGTCAGACTAATAGCATGACGGTGAACTACGAAAATAACGAAATAACCTTCGGTAAAACTCCATAAGTAGTTCGAAGCAGCTTTCGTCCAAAGGTCGAAATCTTAGCGGAAACATCTCCCGTGTAATCCGCGGAAACATCGCTACTTTAACAAACTGCGATTTTCTATCTCTATGAAACCGGTCATCCATTACTTTCGTATAACAAGAACATTTTAAAACAAAATAGCCTATGGAAAAAACATGACCGGTCTTATGCAAAACGATTTCGCAGTACGCAAAAGTGAATGAGGAAAACACAATCCGTGGTCGCGAATATCGCAAGTAATTCGTGAGAAACGCTCTCCGGTTACCTTTGCGAAAACCCCCTTACATCACTTTTACGAGAAATCCTCTGTATGGTCGAGTCAATTCATACAAAGCAAATTTCGTAAAATAAACATAATGGGTCCAACGGGTAACTGACATAGACAGTTTTCGCTCCACAAGGTTTCTGGCTCCTGCTTTCACTCCCCGCGGTTGCGTCCGAGCAGGAAATAATCACGTAGACAAACCCGCACGTGTCCTGCGTCGATCCCTTAAACTTTGTCCCCCTCGGATAAATGAAACGATTTTCATGCAACAAAAAAAGAATTTATACGAGCCATTCATCGTATAACTAAGACCTAAAGTGGAAGATCGTTTCTAAAAGCCATCAGCCATAACTCAGAAAACTCCGCTATGCTTGGCATGTCTATCTCGGCAAACGCTATTTGGCCCTCGGCCAACTACGCCCTTCCGTAAAGCCCGAACCTGAATTCGGCATCCCCATTAAGGACAATCGTAAACTAACATGACCTTAATAAGGGTCATGGTCTGATCGTTTACCAACAATTTCCTTGGCGATACGGTTGAATCTAGCCTCCATGCCAATCCAAAGCTACTGAGCGAGCACCGCTCCAATCACTTAACGACTAAAAACAACAATCCACTATTTGTTCATAGAACGCCAAGTGACTATTACGCAAGCAATTTGTCGCATAACCCAGAATCGGAAATCATACGATAAACTCTTCATACCAAAACTCAGTCCTAACAACCATACGGTTAACGGAAGATTTAAACTCATCGTCAATCGATTAAGTTCTATACGCCCCGTAAACACGGCATGAAAAGAAACACTCGTGACAAGGCTCCAAGAGTTATACGAGTCATCCTTAATATATGCAAACAAATCCCGGAAGGCCAACACTTCACGAAGCACTGTGAATGTAGACGCTTCTCCCTGGGTCGAACTTACGCGACCTCTTGGTCCTGCGTCTAAACCGAAACAACAGTTTCTGGCTGCGAACATTAGCAAAACATCTCCAAAGCCCGCGAACATTTCAACCACGAAATGCGGCACAAGGGAAACTCGACCTTCAGCACTGCGAGACGTCGCTAACGCTCGAAGGACATTCTTTTCCTCAAAACGTTCCAGACGAAATACTCAAAACATACAAACACACCTCTAAACGGTAACATGCCTCTAAACTGGCATCATTTCGTTGTTGCTGATCACAACAAACGAACTCTAACGTCCTAAACAGACAAATAGCCGCCCTTCAAGGGGTAGGCTCTCTTGCATCCGACAAGGATAAACATAGCGCGCTATACAAGAAATCCAAAATTTTGGTCTAGCTCTTCGTAAAGGAAGTAGCTCGACTCACGCCCAGACAAATCATATAAGCCGACAACAATTCGCGGATTTTAAACGGTACGAGTCAGGTTAAAATCGCTAAACAGGCAAAACGAAAGCCGATTTGTCATCGCAAAGCCTCAGTCCGAGAGTAAACCTAGGTCTTGCCCTAAACCCAGCCACGCTGGATCTTGACATCTCACAGACATAGTATGGTATACGAGATCCAAAAATTTGTCTCTTCACTTAAGCCTATTCGTTTCACGAACTTTCCGCGTAAATCGGTAAACCGCGGAAAATCTCGCTTTATGCAAACAATAGGTACGGTGATCATCAGGGAACTAGGAATGAGACGACAACTCACACCCTCTTTCTCATACTTCGAAAAAACTGAAGTTCATAAATAATCGAAAAACAAATACATCAACAGCATCATGCTCGAAAGTCTCTCATGACACATAACCAGACCATATAAGTCTCGCCGGAAAACAGATCACAAGGGTCTTAAACTCCAAAACGAACTACGGAAGGCTTGATCCCTACACCAAGGGTACGTAGGCAGCCTTCGAAAGGCGCAGCCCCAATCTTACCACTTTCAACGGAGCCTTTCAACCATTGATTCCGCCTATCTTACCTGACATGTCTTATCGCTCGCAAGAACATCACGAACGTTCTAACGAGCTGGGGGGCTAACTGTTGGTGTCAAAATCGGTCGCGACGGAATCAATGACTGAAAGTCTCTAGAAAGTATTTCTTGAAACAAAAAGTCTCGGATAATTTCTAAAAGGAGTTATACGAGATTTTCTCAAATTAGAATATCCACTCTCTGTGAGATCGGAAGACTACGGGCGTGCGTGGACGAGAATCCCCGGAAAGATCGGTCCGCTCGCCCAACGACATCAAGATTCGATCACCACAAAAACCCTAAACATAAAAGAATCTGCCTCGAAACTTCGAAGAGGTCGTTCTCTCAAACCGTGAGGAACCAGAAAACGATCAAGATATCAAATCGAAGCCCTCGCCGAGATCTACAGCCTGGCGCCGGCGGCACCCCGGCCTGGCGCCGGCGGCACGCGCCACGCGGGCCGGACTGGCGCCGGCGGCACCCGACACGCGGGCTGGCCTGGCGCCGGCGGCACCCGTGACGCGGGCCGGCCTGGCCGGCGGCACCCGTCCTGGCGCCGGCGGCACCCGTCTGGCGCCGGCGGCACCCGTCGCACGGGCTGGCCTGGCGCCGGCGGCACCCGGCCTGGCGCCGGCGGCACCCGTCGCACGGGCTGCTGGCGCCGGCGGCACCCGGCCTGGCGCCGGCGGCACCCGTCACGCGGCTGCTGGCGCCGGCGGCACCCGACCTGGCGCCGGCGGCACCCGTGACGCGGGCCGGCCTGGCGCCGGCGGCACCGACGCACGGGCTGGCCTGGCGCCGGCGGCACCCGGCCTGGCGCCGGCGGCACCCGTCGCGGGCTGGCCTGGCGCCGGCGGCACCCGGCCTGGCGCCGGCGGCACCCGTCGTGCGGGCTGGCCTGGCGCCGGCGGCACCCCGGCCTGGCGCCGGCGGCACCCCGGCCTGGCGCCGGTCGACGGCCCTCGTCCTGGTCTCGGTCCCATCGTGTTCGGTCTGATCCCATCTTGGCTTGTTTGGATCAATCATCGTGAGTTCGAGACGATCATGGCTACGGAATAAACATCCTACGACTCGATTGGAATCGTCCTCGATGTTTTACGACAAAAACTAGAAGGATTGGATTTCTCGTAGAAGATATCGTATAGAAACAAGGTCGATTAACTTGAACATCGATCCTTTAGGTTATACGGTTTATTTTACGAGAAAGATAGTCTTTCCGAGAAATCGTATAAAACGTTTAACGACTTAAGACAAGTCCACGGACTAACTTACGAATTTAGGAATTCAGGCCCAATCAGGCTATGACGGTTTGTCCGATATCCCGAACATCGGATAAACATCAAGTCACCGAAAACTCGAGGATAATTACAAAGATCGACGAAAATGGAATACTTCCTGAAGAGATAAGCTTGGGCCCAAAGGCGAGGTCCATCATCCTAAGGCAAACCGACCTTGGAGTGGATATATAAGGAGAGCAAGGGCAGAAGAGAAGGGGATCCGAAAATCCTAGATTGGAGACTTAGAGCATCCTGCTAGCTTAGAGAACTTAGAACTTAGGCGGTTAGGCCAGCGAGGCAGGACTCAGAACGTCTGGCCGCCTCTTGTTCTAGTTTTATCTTCTCCGCAGACCCACGTTCCTCTCGGAAGGATCTAACTATACTTTTACTCAGAGCTTCGCACATAGAAACCCTAGGCATTATCTTCGACATGCCCGCTTCTATGACCAACGCTCATATTAGACGAACCAGGCCCTAGAACGTCTGGCCGCCTCCTGCTCGCAAATCTCCGCTCCTCTCGGAAGGATCGGACAATTCTTTTACTTAAGAGCTCCGCACATAGAAACCCTAGGCGTTATCTTCGACATGCCTGTTTCTATGACAAACGCTCATACTAGACGAACCCGCCCAGACGGTTCGATCTCTTGTTCAATTCTTTCTAACTGAACTACGTCCGACTTGATCCTCGAAAGGGGTACGTAGGCAGCCTTTCTTAAGGTCCAGTCTCAAATCTTAACAAATCTTTTTCCGCATTTATTCGGTCACTTGTCGTTGGCTGTCGCAGAGAATCCGGACCTTCAAGGAAAGTCGGGTTAACTTGGCTTTCCTCCGCAATCTTATTCATTAAAATTGACGGTGTGAATTTCGGTTCCCACAGCCACAACTTCATTGGAGACAGCATCACGCCAAACTTTGTCTTTCATCGCAATAGCAAATTGTTTGGGTTCATCACCCTCAGTAACAGCTGCAACAAAGGCTTGGTGCGATGGAGAGAAACGAACGTCATTGAGATATTCTACTAAAGGCTACGGTTGTTTACCTGAGACTGTTTCCGAGGACGTTGGAGCGGTACTTTGTTGAGCGAGTGGGGTATCTCGAAGACAGACTGTAGTGTAGGCAATGTAGTCCTGGAATTTGGCTGGAGGCGCTTTAACTCGTTGCCCATGACCAAGCTATGGTAACAGTGTTATCCGTTTCAGAGTGATCTTCTGGAGCCACAAGATCAGGAACAGAGATTGTAGTGTCAGCGGAAGACAAGACTTGTGTAGGGACTGTGGTAGAAGCCTCACTATTTTCAGCTACTGGTGCAACGCTCCCCCTGTCGTTCGAACTGGTGATTGGTGCTAGCTCCCAATCAACGCCTGGTGATCTAAATTCAGGACTGATAGTTGATCGATTTTCCATAGAGTTTTTTAGAAGCAGTGACATAAGGGAACTCATCTTCATGAAATACCAACTTCGCGACTAATCAAGAACTCTTCTTTGTCAAGATCGAAGACTTTCCACCCTTTTTGTGCAAATGGATACCCGACAAATATGCAACGCCGACTGTGAGGACCAAATTGTTCTTTGTCTCTTGAGCAAAGATGTGTGTAGCATAGGCTACCAAAGACTCGCAACTGATCGTATAGTGGTTTGGTCCCATGTAATAACTCGTATGGTGACCGGTCTTGAAGAACTTTCGTTGGCGTTTGATCGATAAGGTGTGCTGCAGTCATGATGGCTTCACCCCAAAACTTTACTGGAAATTCCGCTTGAAATAGCAATGATCGTGAGGACATTCAAAATATGTCTGTGCTTCCTTTCAACACGTCCATTTTGCTGAGGGGTTCCAACACACGAGATATGATGTACGACACAATTCTCTCGGAAATATTGTGCTAGACATTGTAAACTCTGTTCCATTGTCGGACCTGACAATTTTAACTGATTTCCCAAATTATTTTTTCGGCCATCTTCAAGAAATTATGAAGTACTGCTTTTACTTCTGATTTCTAGAGTAGAAGATAGGTCCAGACGGCTCGTGAATAGTCATCTACGATGGTTAGAAAATAAACAGCTCCAGTAGAGGACTTAATTCTATAAGGTCCCCAAACATCGCAGTGAATCATAGCAAAACTCTCGGTTGTTTTATTCAAACTATCAGGAAAAACTTCTCTTGTTTGCTTTGCCCTAAAACAAGTGTCACAAGGACTAGGGGAAGCTTGTTTATTTGAAATATCAAAGGTAAAGATGATAAATCTGAAAACGACAGATGTCCTAGCCTTTGGTTGCCAACGTAACTGATCTACCAATCTAACAGCTGATTAGTTATCCATTGAACTCGTGCAGCCATGACCTCCTGAAAATAATATATCCCATCTCGCTCCTTACCGGCTCCAATCAGAGTCCTCGTAAAACGGTCATGTAATACACACAACGTATCAGTTAGTAACGCAAAGCAATTTGTTTGCTTCAACAATTTTGAAACTGAGATCAATGAGCAATTGAGATTGGCTACAAATAAAACATTCTCAAGAGTAATGCGATCCGTTAATGGAAACAAGCCAACATGAGTCGCATATTTTTTTTTCCATCTGTGAAGCCGACAGGACACAGTGATATACTATAGATGTTCACAAGCCACGAGCGATCCCCTGTCATGTGATGAGATGCGCCCGAGTCTAGGATTAAGTCACCGTTTCTGAGCTTACCATTGAGCTTGTCGGAGGGTGCACGGGTCCTTTCATTGTCATCTGAGACAATGCCTTCCATTGTTCTATTGAAAACTCTGGAATGAAGACGAGTTTGATGTTGTTGCGTGTGCAGTGTTTTGCTCGAGCACCTGAGTTTCTGGGGACGATCAGTGCTGGACGAACCACGGCCGCTATTACTGTGAAATCCTCCTCTGTTTCCTCCTTCACTTCCTCAGGGAATCCAACAACTTGCCAGAAAACCTGATTTCTCGTTACCTCTACGCCCGCAGTGTGTGCATGAGGAACTCTTCTTCCACTACTTGGCCGCAAGCTTGTTTGATCAGTTTCTGTTTTAGCAACAAAACCCACAGCAGTCTGTTGCGACTCACGATCTTTGGCCGAGTTCAGATGCTGCTCCTCTCGAACTACTTTCGCATAGATTTCTCCTATACCCATGTCAAGATCGGACGAGATGATTGTTTGACAAGTAGTGACAAATCGGCTTTCATCTAATCTCATTACGAACTGATGCATCTTCTCTGCTTCTCTAGTCTTTTCAATTTCTGCAGCTGCAGAGCACGTACAGTTTGGAAGAGGCTGGTACATGTCGAGTTCTTCCCACAGTTTGGACAACCGTCCAAAAAAATCCATCTGACTTTCTGTCTTGACGGCATGCAGCAAGCTGTTCCTTTAGATGGTTTGCACTCGGGACTTTGTTGCCAACCGAGAAATGCTTAGCGTAAAACTTTCCCAAAGCTGGTGCGAGTCCTGCACAAACGTTACCGTGGACTTCACTCAAGGTTCTATTGACGTCCTGATCCAACCCACAATAATGGAGTTGACGGAGAGCCAAAGCTCCAGGTTGGGATCGTTTGGAGGCAGCTTAGGAACAGAACCATCGTTGAAACCTAACTTGCGCTTTGCTCGCAAAGCGTTGGTCATCACAATAGACCATTCACTGTAATTCTCTCCGGTTAACGTCACCGACTTTATCATCGGTCCTGGATTGTCGGAGGCATGCAGAGAGTAGGTGTTGCGGCTTCAACACCTTTACCTCGGAGGTCTCGCCTTCTTTGTTTAGCAGAGTCATCTCCTTCTACCATAACTTCTGATTCTCACACAAGAACAGCTACACGAACACTTCGAAACAGGGGCTCCGGTCTTGAAACCCGACGATTTCTTCACAAAACTCAACTTAGGTCTCAGAAAATTTCCGCTCTGATACCATGTAGAATATTGAGAACCTGACAACTTAACTTTCTTATTGACTTAGATTAAACCTTACATGATATATATATACATCGAGATAGGAAAATATATGGTAAATATCCTAAAGGAAAATGTTCTGAAATTGAAAGCCACCGAGTTTGTCATCCAAAAACGAGCATCTGATACTTCTAGTGGATCCCTTCTAAACTGAGACTTGGAGTCTACCCAATCGAGTACTTGGTCTCCGAGAAAAGGCGACGACACAGCATCTAGCAACAACATGTAGATTCATTAAAACCTTCATGAAGACATCTCCATTTGGTGACTTCAATATTTAAACAAATCGAACGGTGTAAGTTGAAGAATATATGATTACTTCAAGATACTTTAAATCAACCAAAGAATTAAAGAACATGTTGTAACATGGCATAAAATGAAATCAATGAAGTTTTAAAGTTTTAAAATTTGATTTACTAGAAATATTAACTATACATATGTCAACCTATAAGCAGAAGTGTGATATAGGCAGAGACACACCAAAGACATGGTAACGTGAACACCTCAGCAACCTAATAAATAAAATAACTCATGCGGTAAAAACAATGACATGTGCCATTGAAGATTATCTTTGGGAATTTTCCATTAAGCCTTTGGTCTATAAAAAGCCAAATCCTTTAGAAGCACAATTCGCCATTTCCCAATGTAACCATTATTGCCAATCTTTTGACCAATCTGCCTCCTGCGTTGCGAGTGCAACATCATCGCAAAACGCAACGTAGCAAACCTGCATTCACAATTAAAAAAAACATTTCAGTTCAGGAACGGATGCATCAGACAGAGTTCAACCAAAGACTTAAACATGTGTTAAAAAAAGAAAGTTCAAGAGAATCAGAGTGACAACCTTTTGAGTTGATGCCTTAGACATTCCAATAGGTTGATAATATAACATGGTTTTTACCACTTTTAACACCATGTTATAAGTATTTATTGAGTTTATTATATGTGTTTGAAGTATGTTTTATGGTATTTTCATATTCAGGTACTTCTGGATACTTTGAAGATTCTGGAGCTTTTTAAGGTGCAGAACTGCACAGACGAGTCAGAATTTTAGCTATGGATGAAGACTTTTTCCACGATGAGATAGAACTCATATTCTGCCACAAAATAGAGCTTTGATTTAGTTTTCCAATGCACCAGTTTGAGGTCTATCTGACGATTATATCTAAAGTTATACTCGATTTACTGAAGAGTGGTATGCCTAACTCGTGAGAGGAAGCTGTCAAGGAAATGAAGGAGTGTCAATCGACACTAATTACCTGGTGTAGCTCGACATTGATGCTAGAAGACGGACCGAGTCTATTTTATGATGTCGAGTCCTTTGCTTATGAAAGATCTAGCAGAGACAATACTACGCCATCGATATGACAGGGAGTATGATCTAATCAATTGGGTGATGCATTCCTGAAATATCAACCTTTTGAAAACTCGAGAAATCAAAGTATTCGGTTTATCGGTTAAACGCCAAAAATGCTTTCCAAGCATGACCGTATTAAAATCATGAGATCTTTAAATCTCAAACCTCCTTCATCCTTAGTTTGACATAATTATCCCATGATTTCCAATGCATGCCTTTGTGCTTCCTCGTGGACTCCACCAGAATTGAGCTACCGCACTCGTTAGTTTCTTTGATACGGTCTTTGGTAGACGAAAGCAGAACCTCACATGATTTGGTAAATCTGTGACCACGGACTTATAATCACTTCCTTTCCCGCTTTGGTAAGGAGCTTAAAATTCCATCCATTAACTCTGTTGTTTAAATGATCCTAAATAAAACCAAAGACTTGTATTTTTGAGCCTCCCGGATTCTCTGGGGACTCCAAAATATGATCCCATCCTTCCTATATTATGAATACCTAAAATATCCCGCATATCCTGCCGATTGAATTCTTCAATCTTATGTCCAAATTGAATAGAAGTTTTTGGAAGTTTATCACCTGACCCGATACTGCCTAGGAATTTGACTATTCTCCGTCTGCGTAGACTTCATCTGAAAGTTGTAGGATTAGGAGTTCCTTTTGTATGATTGCCAATCATTCTCTAATTTTCATATTGGTTAACATGTTATAAAATTCATTCAATGCAGGTCGAGGCTTCATGTTTAATATTTGACCTCTAATATTATTGAAGTTATCATTAAGCCCCATCAGAGATTTGAATGATCTGACTGGTTTCAGCTTCCTCAAGCAGCTCCTTAACATGATCACAGTCACATTTCTTCACTGATGACGACTTGGTATTGGCTAACTGCTCCCATAGAGTCTTCTTTTGAGTGAAGTATGGTGTTGCATCTGTGTGTCTTAAATCTCTATGCACCAATAAAAGCCCAGCACTCGTTGGTCGGATGGAATGTTGGCCGCTTCTGGAGAAGCATATTTGTATTAGGTTTCACAAGATAAGGGAGTCGGCTGCTTCTGGAGAAGTCTTATTGGAGAAGGTGCACACGTTGGAAAATACAGCTGACATGTTGACCAAGCCTGTTACTACAGAGAAGTTCAAGCATTACTTAGATTTGCTCCGTGTTTGCCAATGCTAAGAAGGTAAGGAGGTTCCCCACAAAAGATACACGGGATAAAGAGTTTTGTAGAGATTTTTTGTCAAGACAATGTTTGTTGCATCTGTGTGTCTTAAATCTCTGTGCACCAGTAAAAGCCCAGCACTCGTTGGTCAGACGAAATGTTGGCCGCTTCTGGAGAAGCATATTCGTATAAGGTTTCTCAAGATAAGGGAGTAGGCCGCTTCTGGAGAAGTCTTATTGGAGAAGGTGCACACGTCGGAAAATTCAGCTGACATGTTGACCAAGCCTGTTACTACGGAGAAGTTTAAGCATTGCTTGTATTTGCTCCGTGATTGCCGATGCTAAAAAGCTAGGGAGGTTCCCCCCCCCCCCCCGAAGATAGACGGGATAAAGAGTTTTGTAGAGATTTTTTTGTCAAAGTTGCATCTGTATGTCTTAAATCTCTGTGCACCAATAAAAGCTCAGCACTTGTTGGTCGGACGAAATGTTGGCCGCTTCTGGAGAAGCATATTTCATATAAGGTTTCACAAGATAAGGGAGTTGGCCGCTTCTGGAGAAGTCTTATTGGAGAAGATGCACACGTCGGAAAATGCAGCTGACATGTTGACCAAGCATGTTACTACGGAGAAGTTCAAGCATTGCTTGGATTTTCTCCGTGTTTGCCGATGCTAAGAAGCTAGGGAGGTTCCCCCCAGAAGATAGACGGGATAAAGAGTTTTGTAGAGATTTTTTTGTCAAGGTGGTGTTTGTTGCATCTGTGTGTCTTAAAGGTATGGTACACCTTTTTGGTTTAGGAAAATTTACTTTTTCAAGATAAGTATGTATTCCTATAGGGAAAAGGAAATCGGGTTTTTTCAAGCTGCTATAAATACGGGTCTACGGATTTGTAAGATTATTCATTCACATAATAATAAGAAACCCTAAACGGGTATTTGCCTCAATACGTTTTGCTCTTTTTACTTTCTTCAAAGTTGACTCGCGTTTGTTCACAACATATGTAGACAGATCTAGTTGCCCTTGCTTGAGACTCATCACGGCTTGCTCAAGTTGATATCCATGTGGTAGATTGTTCACCTTGAGCCTTCTAAACAAATTATCCCACATCTGAACAGCATCATCATAGTATAGAATACTATCATAGATTTCCTTGTTAACAACATTCAACAACCAAGGCTTCACCATACTGTTACATCTACTCCAAATCTTGAACAAGCGATCATAAACAGCAGGTCTAGATAAGGTTCCGTCAATGAATCCTATCTTTTTCTTAGCATCAAGACTAATATGCATTGCTATTGACCAGCTGTTGTAATTAGTTCCATCTAAAGTATGAGAAACGATCGATAGACCTGAATGATCTGCCGAACGAAGAAATAACGGACTGTGAGTACTGTTGTACGACTCCGTCATCATCGGAAAGGATCCAGTGTTATCGCGATAGAGAGTCCAGCGAGGTTGTTGTTGATTTGAGATGAAATCTTCAGGTTCTTCGAGGATCGGGAGTAGTAACAGATCGATTGCGGAGTAACATTATCACCATCGTCTGGTGTAGAGCTTCGAGCCTTCATCTTGCCATCTCTTTTCACCATTTTTAGTCAAATCGGAGCTCGTAGAATAGTTAATCAAGCTCACAGAGGTGATTAATCGGTTAATCAAGGTTAAAGAAAGAAGGAATCGATTTGCGGAAGAGATTCAGAGTAACGAGTAAAAAGATTGCTCTGATACTATATTAGTTAAACAGACTTTGGTAAACTGTTTTCTTATCTATATTATTAAACCTGAAGTACAAAATCAATATGTTTGGATACTTGATTAGTAGATTTAATGAAATATGTTTGGAAACATAGATAGCATTTTTAAAGAATAAGTTTGTTTGGAAACTTAGATTGCTGTATATTAATAAAAAAAATCAATGAGCTTATGATTAAGAAAAATTAGAAGTTCATTATATTATGATCTACTATCTATATGGGCTATCGTTAAAATTAATGAAAACAGGTCAATCTAGTTACCCAAAAACATATTTTGTCTAAAATAATCACAAAACAAAATTTAAACTTTATATACATATATCAAATCAAAATAATAATTTAAAGTTGAATTATATAAAAAACTGATTAACAAAATATATATATATATATATATATATATTCAAAAATTGATTTTTACTAAAATATTTTCCAATAACCATTATTCAAAAGTTTTGCATTTAAAAAAATATTGTTACAATTTACAAAACATTATCATTTTGAAGATATGTTGAGCATAAAAAATTATGAATTAAAGTTTCATGTTAATTTGTAATTTACTTGGTCAATATAATTTTTTTATTATGAAATAAAAAACACCTTTTATAATTTTAAGATATTTTCAAACTTGGGTAACAATCAAAATCATTAATACATCATTTGAAATATAAATTAACTCGAGATCTTTAAGATCCACAATTTATGGAGAATAATAAATACACTTACATTTTGATACACAATATCTTTCAAGTTTGGAATATGCTATTCATATGTTCCTAAAGCTAATCTTAATCCTAGCTTCACGTACACGATTTCTCATTAGTATAAATATGGCTTTGTTAAACGATTTTAGACAAACCACTCATATTGTAAAAGTAGGTCGAGATTTTTAATATTTCTGAGAATTCGATTGAGGTGGCTCTAGAGATCCATGGGATCTACGATATGTCTGAGGTAGATGAATGGTTTTTAAAGAGTTTTTCTCATATACTTTCCAGATTATATTGCAGAAAATATTTTAAGAGACGAGAAACAAATCTGTCGGGAGTAGTGTTATCTCTTTATGCATGTTGTTTTGAGGTTTTCTGTTCAGTTTTTTTTTTGGCTTATTGGATATGTGTTTGAGGTTCCTTCACTTGATTCACTATGGTTGGTACTTTTTCTTTTATTCTACTAAATGGTTTACTTGTGTTCATGGGGTTTCGGGGATCCAGTTAAGTGAGATGGAGAGTCAAATATAAAGGGAACAAGAGGTCACAAAAAATACTAAAAGGTCCCATATTTTTCTCGAGACATAGTATCTCAAAGGAAGTACAATAAAGGAAATCGGGTGGTCTATCTTGGTATATATTACATGCGTTTTTGATAGATATATGATACACCCTTCATTCAACATGTTTCTCAATGATCAAAGGTCTATGAGATGCAAGAATTTATGTGAGGTCCTTATTATGGGTTGACGGGTGTTCCTTTATTTTATTCCATACACAGCAAGTTATAAAACCTTTTAAAACATAAGTCTTACATACGTTGAAAGCACTACAACTCTATGTATATTAGAAAACCAACTCTATGTATTTAGTAATCTATTTTTATTTTATGAATAAAGATAATCATTAAAAAAAAAAATATAAACAATCAACGGAATTATATAACACACTTATATTATAAATAAAGATAAAACCTATGAAAAAAATTACATTTTACAAATATTTTAAAAAATAAAATTTAAAAGGATATCGATCCCGCGCTTTTAAAGTGCAGGTCAAGTACAAAATTGGAGTGTTTGGAAACATGGATTGCAGTTTAAAAAAGAGGTTTGTTTGGAAACATGAATAACAATATTAATTGAGAATTGTTTGGAAACATAGATAGTAGTATTATACTTTCTTTTATTTACATAATTAGTCATTTCATTATAATAAATTAGGTACTTCCTTTTGTGTTTTTTTTTATTTACAGATTCTACCGCTATATTTAAAATCAATTTAAACTAAATAATTACAATTCCAAACTTATCTAAACATATCGATATTCATGTATTAATTTAGCCAAACACATAATTTTTTCTCTGTTTACGGAATCATTTAGTCATACATATTCGAGTACCCATTTAGGTACGGGTCGTTTCTTTCGGGTATAGATTTTTTGGGTTTTGAAATTTCTTTTTAGGTGCTTTCTTTTTGTATTTATTTTTATTTACAGATTCTATCACTATATTTAAAATCAACTTAAGTTAATTAATTACAATTCCAAACTTACCTAAACAAATCGATATTCATATATTGATCATTATAATATTGTACAAATATTACTAAATAAAAAAATTAATATTTCGCTTAATTTAGTTAAACACATAAAAATAATAAAAAATTATTTGTGTATGGAATCACTTATGCATAGACATTCGGGGTACCCATTTAGGTACGGATCGTTTCGGGTATATGTTTTGTTTTTTAGGTTTTGAAATTTTTTTCTAGATACTTCCTTTTGTATTTTTTTATTTACAGATTCTATAACTGTATTTAAAATCAATTTAAATTAATTAATTGAAATTTCAAAACTTATCTAAACAAATCGATATTCATATATCTATCTTATTAATTTATAGATTTTTTAGTTGACTAATTTTTATATAGCTTATACTGAAATAAATATATTTGAACCGAAACAAACAAATAATATAAAAGTATTGTACATTGGATTCAAAATCGTTTCTTCTAACAACAAACTACACAAATATGTTAATCTGTATAAAAATTTAAATTACAATGTAAATATTTAATTAATATAGAAATATGTCACATTGTTTAAACAAAATATCAATATAAAAGTATTGTACATTGACGTTATAAAATCATTTATTTTAACAACAAACCAAATAAATATGTTGATTGGAGAGAAAATAAAACAAAATCAGAAAACACATATATACTTCCTACCAGAGAGACTCTATGTTTCTAATTTATTATAAAGAAGTCTACTAAGATAAAATACATTCAATAATTACAAACAAATAATATATTCATTAAAGTGAAAAATAATATCCGCCCTTTCAAAGACGGGTGTCAAAACCTAGAAGATCAAACCCTTACAGTTGAAATTAATAAATCCGACAAAATAATTTAATAAATCCGACAAAAATTCTTAAACTGAAATAAGATCAAACAAATGAAAAAGCCAAGCCTTTAATTGAATCTCTCGAGTATTTAGAAGATTAGGCTTATATTTAAATTCACAGAATAGTAGTATTTAGAAGATAAGCTTTCAAACAGATGAACCATGACTAACCTAAAAAATATACTATTTAAATTTTCAGTCTACAAAGGTCGTTACAGATGCTCAAAACTAAAAATAAAATTCAAAACCCGTGCGGAACACACGGGTCAAAATCTAGTTCCACATTAAGAGCGTAATGTTTCAAATATACATCAGTGAACCGATCTATATTGTGGGCCAGAGAAATCAATAACCAAATATAAATAAACCAGACTAAACAAAGTAATCTGATAGAAACAGAGTCCGACCCAGAAATAAAAAAAACGATTGGCGTTTGTTTGATCAGATATTTTTCCTGCCGTGGTATCGGCGGGAGAATACTGTGGCGTTCTCTATCTGACTCGGATTGGAAGGAAGTCAAGGGTTTGGAAGAGCTCTGTGGTTTCGATATCATCAAAATCTGCCCCTTCTCTCCTTAGAGGATGGCCATCTTCTGGATCCATGATCCTGCTTATCAGACTTTGGAGCTTTGGTTTGCTGAGATTTCCCTCAGATGAGAAAACGCAAGGAGGTATGGGGTTTTTGGGGGGAACATTGAGTCGTCCGGTGCTGTCCCTCTCAACTCGTCATATACAGGCCTTAACTTGTTATATGCTGATTCTCTGTATCTCTGAATATATTCCTCTAACCCTTTTGTTTTTCTTTCAAAACTATTTTAATTTTTATATTCTGTTTGCGTGATTTTTTCAAAACTATTTTAACTATTTTCTTCTCTGGTTTCTTGTTTTTTTAAACACATTCTCTGCTTTCATCATCTCTCTATCTATCAAAACAAGAACAGACTACCATTACAGAGCTCAAGAACAGGGGGAACAAGATAAATTCGTGGACAAACGGATAGGAGCACACATCCAACACTGTAACAGTATCATCAAGAAGCCTTTACTGATAACAGAATTTGGGAAATCTTCAAAGTTTTCTGGTTTCAGCTTAGAGGAACGTAACAAGATTTTCAAGAGAGTATACGATGTGATCTACGTCAGTGCAAGAACAGGTGGCTCGTGTGCTGGTGGAGTTTTCTGGCAACTTACAACCAATAGAACTGGTCCGTTAGGCGACGGGTACGAGGTTTTCATGCAACAAGGTCCTAATACTACTGCTAGGCTTATTCGCAGAGCAATCTATTAAACTTAGAAACCTCAAGTATCCACCATTAGTCACATATAGGGCAACATGAAACAGTATAGATACAAAACAATAGACAGATAATATGTAAAGATAGGAAACATGTAAAAAATGAACATGACCAAAAGCTAGAAGGTATACTAGTAGATACATACTTTTGATTGAGTTTGTCAAGTCTACTGATTCTTTCATTGGAAACAATAATACAGTGGGAAGTTATATATATTGAGTTGAGTTGGCCCTAGTGGTAAAGGGATTGCGGCTGTAACTTCCGCCACTTGGGTTCAACTCACGGTGGGAGGGACTATTTACAATGCTTGGGTTCCCGGCAAAGAGGTGAAAACACCTTTTTTTTTTACCAAAAAAAAAAGTTATATATATTGCCAGAGTTTTTTTTTTTTTTTTGACTGAGACTTTATAAATAAGTAAATGAAACAATGTGAGGTATTTCCAGAATCAAATAACATAGAAAAGTCAGATGA
Source organism: Brassica juncea (assembly GCA_018703725.1). Lineage (NCBI taxonomy): Eukaryota > Viridiplantae > Streptophyta > Magnoliopsida > Brassicales > Brassicaceae > Brassica > Brassica juncea. The sequence continues at coordinate 25,414,103 of CM031941.1, read as the reverse complement.
TCAGGATATACCACAACCTAATATATTACAGATTTTTCGTTTTCAACCACTCTGCTGTAATATCAGATGATCAGGATATACCACAACCTAATATATTACAGATTTTTCGTTTTCAACCACTCTGTTATTATACATGTTTCTTTCCAGTCAAAATGGGAACGTACTGAACGTACCTCTTCGGTGAGTAGACCGTGGTGCTTAAAGTACCGCCATGCAGACATAGGGTAGCCACCATTACAGCTCGACCGCAAAGGAATCCATAATATTGTAGCACCCTGATTTTCCAAATAATTAATAATAATAATATCATAAAATCTCTATTTTATTACTTTTAAAAGTCAAACTCAATGCCATAAATGTCATAAATAGTCATAAATTGAATAAAATAAATAAATCTGATAATATCGATAAAAGTATAAATCGAAAGTCTGAATATAAGAAATAAACTCCCAAAAGCACCAGTCCGATAACTATCACTCCTGCTGGTCAGTCTCACCTGAAAGGGGAAAAAAAGAGGGGTGAGACACAGGGGAGTCGCTCAGCGAGGTATAGGATGCTAAACCGCAAACCACAGACATGAGAAAATAGAACTCCAACTATGGAAGTTTAGCTCTAACATGAAATAAACACAATGCCTAATGCATCACACAGACACAAACAATGCGGGTGATAGTACATAGCTAATTCATTACACCCCCTCATTTCCTCATAAGGATATAATATATATGTGGCGTCGCTAGTACAGTCTGTCTCTGTACCCCCGCCCCTCAAAGCTGCGTCGAATGCAAACATCTCTGCACAACCACCCACACAAAGCTGCGTCGCTAGCCCAGACGTCTCTGAGCCCCCCGTCCTCCAAAGTTGTTGGTCGCTAGTCCAGACATCTCTGAACCCCCATCCCCGCACATAGTCCCTACTCGTAGCTATGTACATATATATATATATCATCTCATAACATCACCCAATCCAATCAATGGTTGAATCCTCTAGACCACTAATTCCCGGTTTATAGTGAATGAACTAAATACCAAGCAAGGACTCAAGCAGACACATTTCATGTTTTGAAAGTTCTACACTGGTACCTGGATTAGGGAGTAGACCCTCACCTTAGCAATGTGTAAAAGTAGTAGCTATGAACTCCAGCTGCTCAAATAGTCTCCAAATCTGAAACCAAGGCGAAAAATCGAGTCAGAATGCCCTTCGAACGGTCAAAAACAGATAACCGGGAATCTCGTCAAAAAGTCAACTCGCTGGTCAAAGGGTTAACCCGGTCAACTCTGACCCAAACCGGTCAACCCTTGACCAAGTCCAAAGTCGAATTGGACCACCCGGTTTTCCTTAAACCGGATCCGATTTGATTGAACCAGAACTAAAATCAATTTAAACACGGTTTAGTCCTAACCAAAAATCAATTTCCAATAACCGCTGGTTAACTAAACCAAAGCCAAAATCGATTTCAATCGAAAATTAACCAACCGGTTTGACCGGTCGTCGAGTGACTCGCTCCTGAGTCAACTCGGCCGAGCCGTCGAGTCAACCAGCGGTCGAGTCAACCGGAGAGTCACCAGAGACCAGTCGCCGGCGGCGACCAAAGGCGACAGCGGTTTACCGGAAAATCACCGGCGGTGGCAGACTCTCGGCGGTGGACTGATGGCGGCCGGTTATGCTGCTCCGATGAACGGTGGTCGGCGACGGTGGCGCGTGGTCGTCACGCGCGGCAGCTTTGGTGGACTGCGGCGGCGCATGGATCTTACTCGCGGATCTTCTGGCGGCGCGTGGCGGCTCCTCTGGGATCCTCGTCGGCTGAGCTTCTACCTCCGGACTCGTCTCGACGTAAGGAACACGGTGGTGATCTCAGATTTGTGAAATACCACACGGTTAGAGAGATATGATTGATTTACTAAACGGCCAAAATCAAATCTATTACAGATGGTGGTTTATGGCGTTACCTTGGGCGTGAGACGGCGGTTGAGATGTCTGATCTCGGCTTAAGCGACGGTCGACTGATGCTGGTCGATCTCTGATCTATCTGACGGCTCAATTTCTGCAGAGTTTTGACGCAATGAATTTCTCTCAATAAAATAATTGTAGGAACCTAGTGTTTAAAGGAGAAATACCTAGGGTTCTCTGCAAAATGATTGGGCCTTTCTGGGCTTTGGGAAGTGGATCGTTACAATTCTCCCCCACTACAAAAGAATTCGACCCCGAATTCGGTTCCTGAACCGACTGCCCAATACCATCCTGAAAACAGCTCTGGATAGTCAACCCTCATCTGAGTCTCAGTCTCCCAGGTCTCCTCCTATATCCCGTCTCTCTCCCAACGAACTTTGACTAAACTGCTCATCATCCCCAGAACAACTTTCATTTGACGGTCTACAATCTCAACTGGCTGACAAGGTGCATACAAATCCTTACCAAGATCACTTGGCGGCTGAGGTAAAATGAGCTATGGCTCTCTTACAAGTTTCCTCAAAACAGACACATGGAAACACATCATGAAAGTCTGACAGCTCTGCTGATAACTTCAACTTGTAAGCCACTGCTCCAATCCGCTCTAAAATGAGGTACGGTCCCATATATCTGGGTTTAAGCTTCTTTAGCTTCCGAGTCTTAGATCCTCCTTGAAATGTCCTCATTTTCAGGTATACCAAGTCTCCCACCTGAAACTCCAAATCCTTACGGTGCTTATATGCATAACTCTTCTGGCGGTCATGGACTTCCCTTAAGCCGAGTCTTAAGCATCTCTACCTGTTCTCCCGTCTTTTGAACCATTGATACCAAATGTAACACCCCGATTTTCCAAATAATTAATAATAATTATCTCATAAAATCTCCAGTTTATTACTCTATGTACCCCTGCCTTCAAAGCTACGTCGAATGCAAACGTCTTTGCATCACGCCTCACACAAAGCTGCGTCGTTAGCCCATACGCCTCTGAGCCCCCCGCCCTCCAAAAGTGACGTCGCTAGTCCAGACATCGTCATGCCCGGCGGCTCTTGTGGACTGCGGCGGCGCGTGGATCTCACTCGCGGATCTTCTGGCGGTGCGTGGTAGCACATCCGGGCTCCTCTTCGGCTCAGCTTCTACCACCAGACTCGTCTCGATGCTAGGACCACGGTGGTGGTCTTGGATTTGCGAAACACCACACTATTAGAGAGATATGATCGATTTACTAAACGGCTGAAATCAAATCTATTACACGTGGTGGTTCCGGCGTCACCTTGGGCGTGAGACAGCGGTGAGATGTCTGATCTCGGCTTTGGCGACGGTGGCTGATGCTGGTCGATCTCAGATATATCCGACAGCTTAATTACTGTAGAGTTTCGACGCAATGAGTTTCTCTGAATAAAACAATTGTAGGAGCCTATTGTTTAAAGGAGAAATACATAGGGTTTTATGCAAAATGATTGGGCGTTGCAGGGCCTTGGAAAGTGGGTCGTTACAAATATGCTAGAGATCATTGATAGATACAAAATATTGGGGAATTTTATTTCTACCACTTTGGTGATACCACAATTCATGTTTACCACCAACCAAAGAGACATTTTCAAAAATACATTCTTCATTAAATGGTAAAGGACTCTTATACCTTTATTATTTATATATAGAATAAATAAATAATTGTTATAAATCATGTGATGGACGACCCATAACCTGGCCCGACCAAGAACCAGCCGTCCGGCCCATTGGAGAGAGAGAGAGAGAGTCGGCCACTTTTCTCATTTCCTTATGTCTTTGTGTTTTCCTTTTCCTAGTTGGATTAGGAATTGTTATACTGTATTTCCATTTATTTATGACAGTCTATTTGTAAAACCCCTATATAAGAAACCTCCTATGATTGATTATGAATAAGATTTACAGATTTCCATTCTTTACTTTCACAACAAAATTTAATTAAACAAAAAATCTAAAAAAATAAAATAATTTTTTAAAATTTTTCGAATTATACTATTTCAAAATTCGAAACCTAAACCCTAAAACTCAACTTTAAACCTTAAACCCTATATTTTTCGAAATAAGAACCCTAAAACCTAAACATCAACTCTAAACCCTAAATCATCAACACTAAACCCTAAACCTAAACCCTAAACCCTAACCTTCGACTCTAAACCCTAAACCCTAAAAGTAACCCCAAACCCTAAATTCTAAACCATAAATCCTAACCTTCAAATCTAAACCCTAAAACATCAATCCTAAACCCTAAACCCTAAAACATCAATCCTAAACCCTAAACCCTAAAAAATTTACTCTAAACCCTAAACCCTATCCCACCTCTCAACTCTAAACCCTAAAACCTTAAAGTTTAGTGTTTAGGGTTTGAATTTCGGTAAAATATAGGGTTTAGGATTTAGGATTTAGAACTTAGGATTTAGGGTGTAGGGTTTAAAGTTGATGTTTTAGGGTTTAGAATTGAAGGTTTAGGGTTAGAGTTGATGGTTCAGGGTTTAGGGTTTCGAGTTGATGTTTCAGGGTTTAGGACTTAGGTTTAGGGTTTAGAGTTGATGTTTTAGTGTTTAAAATTGAAAGTTTATGATTTAGGGTTTAGAGTTGATGTTTTGGGTTTAGGGTTTAGAATTGATGTTTAGGGTTTAGAGTTGATGGTTTAGGGTCTAGAGTTGAGGTTTTAAGTTTAGATTAGTTAACCATAGATTTTTTTTTGTTCAAAGTTAATCAAAGAGTTATAAATGTCTTTTACCCTTCATTAAAAGTGAGTGTAAAAGTGGTTAGTGTAAACATGAAAAGTGGTACTTTGAAAATGGTATTTTTGACAATTCCCAAAAATGTTCGCACGGAAACATGAAAAAACCTTATTAATCTTTCGACTATTAATCTTTCGACGAGGAAAATGGTAGCAATCATAGATTTTGTTTCCGGGGAAACGTGGTTTCCGTTGCCTCACTCAGTGTTGTAAGAGTGTTTCACATATCTAGTTACTTTATACTTTCACTTTAACATTTTTAGGTACTTTCAACTTGTGGTGTACTTAATGCTTTGATTGTGATATTTCTTTGTCGAAAATACCCCTGATAATAAAGAGACTCGTGACCAAAGAAATTTCATTGTATGTTGTCATAGTTAGAAGTTATGTGGTCATGGTCTTCATGGAGGGAATGAAGGGTTGGGTCAGTGTTCATATGGTCAGGGCTAGAGATTATATGGTCATGATCTTTCGTGGAGAGAAAAAAGATTAACATCAGTGTTCATGTGGTCAGGTTCAAAAGTTCTATGGTCAGGATCTTTGTGGAGAGAAGAAAGGTTAGGATTAAAAGTTATATGGTCAGAATCTTCGTGGAGAGAAGAATTGTTAGGGTCAGTGTTTATGTAGTTATTGGCTTCGTGAATAATAGAGACTAATGAGTGGATGACACTTTTGCAATATGAATCCAATATATCCACTATGAACTCTCTCTCTCTCTCTCTTTAGAATCTTAATCTGAAGTTTTTCTTCCACTTTCTACATCTTCGCAGTGTCAATCTATCTTTTACAAACCCTAAACACCATCAGCAAATTAGACAAAGGAAGCCATCATGCTCATCTCACCCCTGCCACCACCTTCGCCATCTTCAATTTTGTAACCATTGGTATGATTTCCTCCTCGACCACCACCACTAACTCCACTGCCGCCACCAGCATAGCCACCATCTCAACCAGCTGCTCCACCGTATCTCCACGTTCTCCTTTTTACTAGTATAACCACCGTGAATTGTGGGATTATCAGACTGTGTGAAACATCGATGGATTATCGACGAACTCATCAGAGATGTGAAACGGTAAGAAATGGAAAGAGATAAGGTTATTTATTTTAATATAAAGAAAAAATACGAGTTATTAATTCATTTTGTTTCTAGTTTAAGTGAGGAGGACTTTCTAATCAATTTATCAACTAAAAGTACTCTGCAAGTGGAAAGTATGTAAGAATGCAAATGGACAATGAAAAAGTGTGTAGATGTAATTTTTTCTTATTTCGTGTTGTAACCTTGAATCCGACCCATGTATTTTGTAATGTTCAATATAATCGGTTTCAGTATGAAAAAGAGAGCTTATATTTAAGGTGGATACAAAAAAAAAACTTTATTTATGATCACTTCGGATCAACTAAATTCAACTTAGGTTTCAAAAAAAAAAAAAAAATCAATTTTGATTATTTATGAGTAATCTAAAATATCAGTAAAATGTATTTACTAATACACCTATCTATACTATTATTTGTGAGTTTTCACATTTGAGCTTATATGTTATAAATTAGACCAGTTGAAGTCATTGTTACCATTAATAAATAATCATCCTATATATTCAATGAGAAGTCACTTAAGTGACTTTTGCTTATGTACAAATTATATAAAAAGTTAAAAAAATCAATTATATAAAGAGTTTAAGCAAAAATCATATAAAGAGTTTAAGCAAAAATTAATTAAGTTACTTCCCTTTTAATATATAGTGGGATTTTCATTTTCTTATAAATTTTTCTATGCTTTTATAAAATTTATTAAGTAAAATATAAAATTAGATTTATTTATTTATAAAGTTTCATTTATTATATTATATAATATATAAATATTAAAAATAATTGATCAAACTTTATTAGTCTTTCTATAATTTCAACAATTAGTTACCACAAGTTATTATTTGTAATATTCTTTAGATTATTTGGTGACTTATGTTAATTGGTCATTGACTTATCTTTAATTTTTAGATCTAGTTAAAATAAATAAAAATAAAAGTCATTGACTTATCAAATTATAACAATTTTTTAAAAGTTCATCAGTAATCGATACATAAGAAAAGACCACTTAAAATACTTCTCATTTAATATATAGGAGAATAGTATAATGAATAAGAATGTTATGATTGAAAAAAAAATCGGTTCACTGAATGTATGGTTTGTCTTACTATTTAGAGGGAGAAATAAACATTCAACAAAAATATGTAAAAAATTAGGAAAACATTAGCAAAAATTTAATAAAAATAACAAAATGATAATGAAAAAAATAAAAATAAGCCAAAAAAAGATTCATAATATGTGTTGGAAAAGTTAATGTGATAATTATATATATAATTCCATAATTATTTGTTATTATTAAATATACATCAGTTATTTTTACATCAATTTATGGAAATTTTATGACATTTTATAAATAATATATATTTTCATACAATTTTTATAATAACGAATTCGCGGTTAACCACCTAGTTAGATTTATTTATATACACTTTAGATAATTAACCATTAAACATGAATTAATTAGAACAAAAATATTAAAAATGTTTTTGACAAAAAAAAAATTCAAGTTTATTATATTAGTATCCAAAATCATATCATTCTTTCAGTAAGATAAATTTTGAATCTATATTTTTGAGTAAAAAAGAAATTAAATTTTGGTGTACACTCGTTGTTCAAATCAAGATATTAACCTGTTCTTCTGTTTTTTTTTTTTTGTTATACGTGGCTATGCCCTTCTTTGTTTTTATGATAAATGGATGAGTTATAGGCTTGTTCTTTTTGATTAGCTTTCTTTCCTAAAAAAAGATGATAAACAATTCTCAAATATTAGATAATAACAATATTATTATATATTTTAGATATAATAATAGTAAATCCCTGATATCTTTTTCATCAAATTCTAGTTACACCCATCACTTGGTTTGAGATGTTGGTGGAAATGATTTTTTTGTCTTCTCAAAAATGCAACATCTGCCTAAACATTATCATCTAATTCAAAATCAAGAAATCTATGGAGAACACTCAAACAAAACGTATACAAAATCAAATAAATAACCTTGAATCGATTGACTTGTTCTTTCACATCTTCTTCTTTCTTGTCCCCTTCTTCTTACTTGCAGGGGAATCATTATAGCCCAAACCGCCATATTTACCACACATTGAAGTTTCAATCGGATCTCTCATTCCTTAATTTTCTTACAGATAGACTTTATGAAATAAACAAATCATTTAGATATTTACCATGTTAATATAAGAAAGATTTTGTGAAAGAAAACAAATCAATTTAGATATTTATGAGTCCTTTTGCCATTGTTGACACTCTGATTGTAATCCACAGCGAGAAGGGGATTTTTTAGAGAGAATGAGAGATTTTGATTCCAAGAAAAAGAGAGTTTCTCTCTCTATCTTCGGTTAGCCAGGTAAGCAAATAGGGTAATGAGAGAATGAAACTTGTCAGCAATTAAAAACCTGTGACACTTTCTTTCGGTTGGGCTCGTGATTTGGTTTTTATTTCAATTTTGAATGGTTTTATTCGATCATATATATAATTCTTATATATTATAAAGTTTTAATTATGTTTTTATTTTTATTTATATTTAATGATATGATTACTAATCAATAAAAATTAGTGGGTTAGGATCGATATAAATTTTGTTGTTGTTAGTAAACTAAATAGGCTGTGTACAATTTGTAATTACAAATTAACAAAAATGGGTTTTGATGCATTGTATATTTAGCGAAATATAATATATGATCAAAAAATTTATTGGTTTAAAACACTTATTTTTATCTGTGGTCAAAAGTTTGTTGTGAGAAAAGTTTTACAACAGTAGAAGAATGGAGGAAATAGAGAGACTAAAAGTGAAATAATTCCCCTTGTTAAACAGAGATCCGATAAGGTCATGAGATATGAAATAATTCCACAAATGCTTTAACCGCAAAATCAGTTCTTCCATCAAAACCAAAAATTTGGGTTTTTTTCCAAACCCGCAGAATTGACTTTTCCGTAAAAACTGGAAATCTATTTTTAACGCCAAAATTAAAAACTTATCTTTCACCAACTTTATAAAAAATAATTTCCCGCAAAACTCAAAAATATTATTTTCTGCCAAAATCGCAAAACAAAAGAATTTTCCTCCAAAGATCATGTTTCATGTCAAAAGCACGATTAGCAAAATATTTTTTGCTTGTATGATAGATCTTTTAATAAATTATGATATTTATCTGAATCACAAGGTAATATCATTTAATTATGTATTAACATATTATGAAATAGTCTAACCTAACTCATTCCATTTATGTATAAACTATTATCGCTAAAAGAGAGTTAAGACCAAAATGTAGTTGAGTATATCTTATAGGGCTGGGCTGTGCCAAAATAACTACAATTAACATTCCTACCTGAAAGAGATCCAAACCGGTTTATTCAAGTCTAAGTCCGGTTTGGATAATCCATTATGGTTTTAATGCCCAAACCACATTCTTTAACCTGATTAAAATATCAACTCGTAAAAAAGTATTATCATTTCCAAAGACCTTTTTCTAGTGGCCTGTTTAATATGAATCTGATTTGAGGGCACAAATTCATTGGTGAACTATTTGAAAGACGTTTATTGAATGATCAAAGGTGATTACAAGGAAAAGACTATGAAAATGTAAAGGTGTGATTAATTCGGCGAGAACAATAAAGCTTTGTAAATCATACATCTTGCGCCAACTTTTGTGTAATTGTGAATGTCCTTGCTCTGATCTAGGTCTTCTCCTAATATAGACGTCTTGTTTTCTTTTTTCCTCCAAGTCGATATGTTTCTTTAACCGCCTCTTAGTCATCTGAGAATAGTTTAATTTACTTGATGGACCTTGTTTGAGGAATGTAATACATCTCAAATAATAAGTCCACACCCTAGTTCATTGTGAGAGACGAAATCGATCTAGATGAATTTCAAAAGTAGAACCTAGTGGTAAAGAACTCGACATTTGTCTTTCAAATACTGTCAAGTTTCCATCTTGGCGCTCATAAAGGGTTTGACCTGGTTTGTGATAAAACATCAATATCCCAATTACCGTACCCATTTCGAATCGCTTAACTAGACCCCGTTTACCCCGAGAAGTGGGAAACATGCCACCGTTTTAGGGTTTGTAAACCTAATCATGGCGAGTCTTTGTTTCTCGTACCATCTCTATAAGTAGAGAATTTTGTTCTCAGTTCTTCATTTCTTCTCGTGACTAAAGATACTTTTCTCTTGAACTCTCTCCCTTTTTTTTAATCTTTTATTGTTTTTATTCAAATTTGCCACCGAATTCGTTGAATTTCTCCAATCTTCTATGCATTCATCATCTGAACATCCAATAATATCGGTTATCCAAAAATGTTCAAGAAAAGGAAAGGAGAAGGTCACATCTCCACGCCCATATCCAAACGTATCTAGGGGTTCAAGTCCGATAAACAATCTTGTGAGAGATCACCAAAGAACTTTGTACGACATCATCGGGCTGGACTTCGATCAGCTTCTGTTAATTCATTTTGCTGAGTGACATTATAGGCAGATGGAGAGGGTAAGAGTATTGTTGACCAAAAGGAAGATAGAGACGCTGATATGGAAAGTATTTACCAAACAGAGGCAGTCATCTCGGAAACGATTTTAGATCTTATTTAAAAAGAAACATAATTAAGGATCATCTATAAAAACTAGAGTTTTAAAGAGATAATGCATGAATCTAATAATATAAAACATAGAGAAATGCAGAAACTTATTGGTCGTGTGGATATGCACAAATGGGGTGTTATAAAGTCGAACATCACTGTCCCTAACAAAAAAAAACGACATTGCCAAAAAAACGGAGAATCCTCTCTCTCTAAAAGTTCCTCTCTCCCTAAGCTTTCTCAAATCTAGATCCGTTTTCTCCGGTCCGGCCTCCCGCCGGTGCCGGAGGTCAACCTTCTAACCCTCCTCTCATTTTCCATTTGCTCTTCTCTCTATCTGTTCAAACCTCGTCGATATGCTTGTAACTCTGAGATTAGCTGAGACTCACCGGAAACTGAGGTTGAAGGGATCTTTCGCGGTGGTGTTGGAGGAGCAGCGAGACGGTGGTACGACAGATGCAGAAAGGGCCGGCTTTTAGGGCTGGAGTGAGGAACCAGATCTGGGTTTTCCCTTTTCCAGATCTACGGCTTCCCCTCTTCGGCGGCGGCACGTGACCCAGTGGGGAGCATCATCTGCCTCGTTTCCACCTTCCTGAGTGACGGTGAGAGGCTGGAAGATTGACGTGACGACAGCTTGAAGATGGTCTTGTTTCTTGGTTCTCAGGAACGGTGTAACGCAGAGCGTTGTTTCATCGGAGTAGTCAACTGATGAGGCAAGTTCTGCAGCTGGTTCACGGTGTGGCTCTGCATCCCAGCGTCGGCGACAATGTCTTCTGTGTTGACGGCGGAGCCCACACCATCAGAAGCTTGAAGACTGTTCCGGTTACGATGCCTCCGCCAAGGCTCATCTTTTCTTTCACTACGGACTGTTTCCGTTTGCAGGCTAAGAAGTGAATCATGGTCGCTGGTGAAGCTGTTCTGGTCAGGACTGCATCGTTTCGGTGTTGATGTGCTGGTTCGAGCACATAACTTTTATCTCTTGGTGACTAGCGCTTCTGTTTAATAGGTTAATCTTGACTGGGACTAGCTAATATCCGGGCTTTTGTTTTTCACTTGTGTGGTCGAATACTAGGGGTTTAAGAGACAGTTCTTTGTCTATGACAGAGCTTGTTCTCACTGAGTTTAATTACATCAAAGTTATAGGATTTGGTAGTCTATGATCCAATCTAGTGATCTTGTGATGATACTGAATCACTTTGTATGTAAATGTGGTTGAAAATCCTTGTGGTTCAAATCATGTAATCCCCCATTTGGTTAATGAAAAGTTGATGTTGAGTTAAAAAAATCGAAAACTCGCTATTTTTTCTTTTATCGCCAAAAAGATTACTTTTCAATCTATCAGAAAAATGTTTAAAAGAGTAAATTTCCATTGATGAAAAATTTAGATTTAATTTAACTTTGAGTGGCAATTTTTTTAAATATAAACATGAATATAAAACTGAATTTAGAGTATACTTTCTTTTGATAGAGAAGAAGATACATTCATACCAATGTCAACGATTGTGTGAAACGTGGGATTTTTCAAACAATTTGAACCGATTTTAATGCAAAAGCTCCGGGAGGTGTGTGAAGATATAAATCTACTATCCTTGGACCCGTCAACAATCACCAAAAGATATATCATAGAGAATGTACCTGTTTTTGAATGTAATATAAAAGAAATTAATCTTTTGATTAAAAAAAAAAACTTTGGTTTTCCCAAGAAAATGGATTTCATTTTTAAATAGAAAAATGAATAAAGAAAAAAAGTTAAATGATCACATAAAATCGAATATCCAATGCGAATCTCGACTCCACACACCGTTGGAGAGACATTGGCCTTTTCCCATTTCCACACCTCTCTCCCTTTCTTCTTCGTACAGCGTCACCTGTAAGCATCGGCACAAATCCACCATTGTTCTTTCGAGTCAATATCTCTTACATTTCTTCTTTGGATTTAGATTTACGTCTTCCTCATCTGACCGAAGCTGGTGAATAACATCTTGTTTCGAGTGAATCGAACAATCCTCCCCCTGCTTTAAGGTTTTTTAAATGGTAAGCGTTTTGGAGATCGTAGATCAGATTCATTACATTCGTGGTAGATCTGGATATATATGATCATCAACGACCTAAATTTGATCAATCATGTCGAGTCACCATGGCGTGGAGCACGTTGGTTTACCCACGAAAATGAAATCCAAACAGGGCTCCTGCAACCCGGTCAAGAAATCCGGACCCGTTTCCATGGATCACGTTCTTCTAGCTCTCCGCGAGACGAGGGAAGAACGAGATTTGCGAATCCGTAGCCTATTCAGTTTCTTCGATTCTGAGAATGTTGGGTATTGGATTGCGCACAGATCGAGAAAGGGTTGATAGCGCTTCAAATCCCTAGTGGCTACAAGTACGCCAAGGAGCTGTTTAGGGTTTGTGATGCCAATCGAGATGGGCGTGTGGATTATCACGAGTTTCGTAGGTACATGGATGATAAGGAACTCGAGCTGTATAGAATCTTTCAAGCTATTGATGTTGAGCACAATGGTTGCATTTCTCCTGAGGGTCTCTGGGATTCACTCGTTAAGGCCGGTATAGTTTTATTCCCATTTCTTGACTATTTATTGAGTCTAAAATTTCAACCCTTTTTTTTTTTTTTTTTTTGTTAATTACTAGTATCTTAAGTCAATGGTAAAGAAGTTAACTTTGCAGATTAGGAAGAAGTTTGTCCCAATTTAGTTGATGCAAGGAAAGCTCTCGGTCTATATTAATTAAGTGTTGCTTGTGTCTTTGCCATGTATGCATGTATGATGGCATTCTTAACATGCGACTCTTGTCTATGAAATATGAGTGTTTATGTACTTATTCAGACTTCATATAGGTGCATGTTTGTTTGATTTGGTGTACCATTGTTCTATCTTGTATGAAATTCAAGTTTATTTTCATCCCTGTGCTCAGATTTAGTTCTACTTCTGTATAGAGATAATAAAAAAGACTTTCAACCACAACTTTAGTGTGCTACGCTCTGTTTTCGTCCTATAAGCCACAACAGTTTCTATATTGCAGGAATTGAGATAAATGATGAGGAGCTCGCTCGCTTTGTGGAGCACGTTGACAAGGACAATGATGGAATCATACTGTTTGAAGAATGGAGAGATTTTCTTTTGTTGTATCCTCACGAAGCCACCATCGAAAATATTTACCATCACTGGGAAAGAGTGTGTCTTGTAGACATTGGAGAACAAGCCGTTATCCCGGAAGGAATGAGCAAACATGTAAAGAGGAGCAACTACTTCATTGCAGGTGGCATAGCCGGTGCTGCTTCTAGGACTGCAACTGCACCTCTGGATCGCTTAAAAGTTCTTTTGCAAATTCAGAAAACGGATGCTAAAATCCGAGAAGCCCGTAAAGACAATATGGAATCAGGGTGGGGTTCGGGGTTTTTTTAGAGGTAACGGGTTGAATATAGTGAAGGTTAGCACCAGAGAGTGCCATCAAGTTCTATGCGTATGAACTTTTCAAGAACGCTATTGGTGAAAACATGGGTGAAGACAAAGCGGATATAGGCACAACCGCCAGACTTTTTGCTGGAGGTATGGCTGGTGCAGTCGCTCAAGCCTCTATATACCCTCTGGATCTTGTGGAAAACGCGGTGTTTGCAGACATGCACTAGCCAAGCAGGTGCCGCGTGTCCCCGGATTGGAACGCTCACTAAAGACATATTGGTTCATGAAGGTCCACGTGCCTTCTACAAAGGTCTTTTCCCCTTCTCTCCTCGGGATTATTCCCTTATGCCGGTATCGATCTTGCTGCATATGAGAAATTAAAGGATTTGTCCAGGACCTATATTCCTTCAAGAGGACGCCGGTAAATCTCCTTATTGCCATGTGAAATATGCTATATTTTCTTGAATGTGCTTGAACGTAGACTCATAAAAACTTGGCTCGGTTTGGACTTCAGAACCAGGTCCGCTCATTCAACTAGGGTGTGGAACCATCTCGGGAGCTCTTGGAGCAACCTGTGTTTATCCTTTACAGGTTGTTAGAACAAGGTAATCAATTCCAATGCCCATTTGCTTTTCCTGCATAGAGAAACATAGATCAGTTCTTGCGTGCGTTTTGAAGTGTTTTTCATATATCTAATATATGTTTTCTGTCTAGCAGAATGCAAGCGGAGCGAACAAGGACGTCAATGTCTGGAGTATTCAGGAGGACAATAAGTGAAGAAGGGTACAAAGCACTCTACAAAGGGCTTCTACCGAATCTTCTTAAGGTTGTTCCTGCTGCAAGCATTACGTATATGGTCTACGAAGCAATGAAAAAGAGTCTTGAACTTGATTAATGACTTCATTTTGATATTGACGAAAGAGTGGAAATAATAAAAAAGAGAACCTAGTTAAAACTAGGTTGTTTTTAACATACTTGATTCTTCTAATCATCATTTGTAATGAGATAATATACTTTAATGTTGTTGTTTCTTTAAACTTTTTTCCTTATTGTAGAAAGCTCTCTATTAGTTTCGAGTTACTGGCTGAACAAACTGTAGTTACGTTAGTTTCGAGTTCCTGGCTGAACAAACTGTAGTTACGTTTTCTTACCGAATCATTTACTCCAAGGTTATTGTATTAGAGGAATGTTTGCTGTAGTGGACAGCGGAAAAGTAATAGGTGACGTCTTGTCGCTTTCGGGGTAAATGTAAACTATCTGACCATATTTCCGTTTTGGTTATGAGTTTTGACTTCACACTGCTGAATAATAATGATGATGATCCAACTCACAACACTTCATGCAACACTTGTCTCACTCTCACCACATCATCCCCATCACTAATACATGTCACTGTTATGTGAAAAGAAAGATGAGTAAGCAGTGTGTTTGTACGAGAAACATATGAACAAGAAGTTCAATTAATTATCAAATCAGATTTTCTCTCCTTCTAGTGACTTCTTCTTTACATATAAGTATAAAATATATAAGCACTTTTTCACCTTTAGATTTACAATACGTATCAACATGAATGCTTACGAAAATTAGTGAAATAATTTTAATTTTATGTCTTTTAATCTATTTAATTTATTTTATTTTATTATGATTCTGGAATGAGAAGCCTAGGTCTTTTCCGTTTCTTTTGTGATAATAAGTGTTGTCTTCCCGACTGATCGTTATGGTAGGATATGCCTTCACGATCAGAGAAACACCTGGTAAGACTTTACCACCCGCCGTGAATAATAAAAAGAAAAAGTAAAAAATGATAGACTAAGTCTCCTCAAGTCTTGAAATAAGAAAAGATCAAAATTGGTAGACCAATCTCTTCGAATCTTGAATAAAAGAAAAAGGTTAATATGGCAGACTTTGTCTCGTTGAACCTTTGATAAAATAACCAATATGGTAGTCTATGATTCCTCGGATCATGTGGTAAACTAAACCTCCAACTTTTTTATGCTATTTAAATTGGTAGTCTATGTACCTTGTGGTTTGAACTCTTCCTTCTTCTTCTTTCCCATTAACTCTTCTTGTGCATTTGCATACAGTTTATTGTAGAACAAGTGACAGAATTGTGGATGCTCCTCAAACCACCCTCCTCTCCGAACACTTGCCTCCAGGGTCAGTGACAAAAACGTCTCAATAACGTCTGCTATCATACACCCCTTGTCCCTAACTTTATCTGTTTATTGTACTCTGAATCATAGAAGAACATCCTAGTTGGCTGATTGCCTTGGTTGCCTCAATTCCTGCAAGTAACATGTAGTTCTACGTCAATTATTCCAAATAGTTTTATCAAGTTATTCAAGTATTCCCTTTATACCCAAGTATTACTAGTTTTACCATTTTCACATTATTTCACCTAGTTTTCTAGTATTACGAACAGTTCTACCCATATACCTAAGTATTACTAGTTTTATCATTTTCACAGTGTTTCACCTAGTTATTCTAGTATTACGAACAGTTATACCCATAATTCCTAGTTTTCTTTCATCTAAACATTAACATTCAAAAGTACCAACATTGATCCATTACTAAATTCTTACCTCATTATGCGTCTTCTCTGGATCTTCTTCGACATCTACTGATTCCTCCTCGTTATTTCCATCCTTGTCTTCTACATCCTCTCCATTGTTTTCATCCTCATCTCCTAAATCCTCCTCGCGGTTTTCATCAGAGGCATTAGTCTCAACTTCATTCTCCTCATCTGAGGAAACAGCCTCGCTTTCATGCTCCTCTTTGTCCTCTCCCTCATCAGAGCCACCCGCGTCACCATCATTTTGTTCATGCTCCTCTTCGTCATCTCCGTTATCAGAGCCACCTTCTTTCTTTTCACCGGAGCCACCTTCTTTCTTTTCACCGGACCCGGATCCTTCTTTCTCTTCATCGGACCCGGACTCTTCCTCTTTCTCTTCATCATTGGCCGCGTTCTCATTTTCGTTGCTCTTGCCGTCTTCATCGTCGTTTTCATTACGATTTGCTTCTTCTTCTTCCTCCACCGACGGTAGAGGTGGAGTGTCCGATGTCGGAGCACCTTTGCTCCCTTCAGATACAGCAGCCGCCGCCGCTTTCAAAAGGTAGTTCATCGGCACCACCGTCGCAGATTCCTCCGTCGTCTTCTTCGTTTTCAATTTTTTTTTCATTTTCTTTGTGTTTTTCTCTGTTCTTTCATCGGAATCTCCTTCCTCTTACTTCCTCTGGTTTCAACCATCTTCGTTTCCTTCCGATTCTCTCTCAATTTACCCACAAATAGATCAACAAGGAAAGAATCCGACGATTTCGATTATCGGATTGATTTAGGTTTTTTAGGGTTTGCGAGGGAAGAGAGGAGAGAAAGGAATTGTGATCGATTTCGAAATGGGAGTAATTAATGGAAGTTAATCCAAAATTGGGTTTAATTCATTAGTTTTGGTTGGACTCGGTCTGTTTCTTCGGTTTTAGTAATGATTTTCGGTTTAGGTTCGATTGAAATTGGGTTAGAGTCCGGTAGAACCAGGTAAAACTCGTAAATACGTAAACTTTCCTATGATTTTGTGGTCTTTTTTACTTTGTTTCCCACTTAAAACAATGTTTTTTTTTCATCTTTTATAACTGGTCCATCCTTCGATTGAGCTATGAGATGCGGGGGTAGGGAAGACGTTGTTCCTCCGCACGGAGAAGAAGCATTTGATCTATTTTTATGCAAAATTGTCGCATTCAAACTTCACTTTATTATATGATCATCTGATGAATGCTATCCATTATCTCACGTTGAAACGAATTGATTAAGTTGGTTATTTTTGGAGAGATTGGTGTTACAGAGAAAGTCAAACTTTACATCTCTCTCGACAGGTTAGGGATCTAATAAACACCTAAACACAACCTTTCATTCTCCTCATGGCCTTCCGTAAGGGTTCTATGATCCCTCCACATATGAAGGAGGATCAACCATCATGGCGGACGAGAGAATTGCAGGAGGCAACTGTCAATACAGTGCTTACAAACACCGAAATCACGATCGAACAATCTAACCATCCTCAATTTTTGAAATCCATAGGCGATTTAACTGCGCTTTCGGCTGCAGTGGACGCCTTCAAAACGCCACTACGACGAGTTGCAAAGCCACATGGATTACATCAAGAA
>CM031941.1:25235794-25396061 GCA_018703725.1 Brassica juncea | reverse complement strand
ACCGAAGCACCTGTGTCACAAAGCGCGCATGGGAATTCAATACCTTTCACAAGGCAAGGAATCGCGACCTTCCCTGGATCACTCTTCTTCTCCAGTATAATCATTTGCTTCATCTTTTCTCTGACCTGTTGGAACATTCTCCTAATGTCTTTTTCCGTTTCCTTGGTTTCCTTGAAGAACATCCATAACATGTGGGTAAAGTAAGCCTCCTCGAATGGCTTATCTAGTGGGATCCTAAGAACCCTCTTCGTAAAGCTGTCCATCTCCTTCTCATTGGCTCCCCTCTTCAGATTCTTAGGAGTCTTTCCTGTCTTCCTTAAAGTTCTCCTTTCAGTAGCCTCATCAACTTGCATAGGCTCTGGGGTATCTTCAGATGGTGTACTAGTAGTGTATGTTGGCTTTTCTGAAGTTCTCCTGAGTGCATTCAGTCATGCTGCATTGATCTTACGTAGCTGAATTCGGTAAGGAAGAGGTGGCCGTCGATCGATGTTCTCTGGCTGCGGTCGATCTTCTACGGACTTTCTTGGTTGATCGATTTCCGTTTCGGGAGGTCGATCAATTTCTTCCTTGACACGGAAGAATTTGGGTGGATGAGGATGTCTTGCTGTGAAGTCTTCATGGGTGATGATCTTGATTGACTCGCACGATGCAACTGATTCGCTGGATCCAACTGATTCAGCAGTCGATCGATGTCTGGTAGGGGTGGTTGATCGATCTCGTACAGACTCCGTCGATCGAGGGTTAGATCTCAGCGTCAATCGACACCAGTGTGAGCTGCCGACACTCATGGAGCACTCTACTTTGAAGTCTCCTTCCTGGAGTTTCTCCTCCTTGACCACCTGCCAGAAGTCATCATCATTGATAGCATTCACGTGATGCTTCATTGCTTCATCACCTTTTCCCTTCACCTAGGCTTCTTGCCTTCTAACAGCTTCTCCTGTCTGCACCACTCGTACCTCCAGCTTCTTCACATAAGTGCTCAGGGTCTCAAATTTTGTGTTCAGGGTTGTGTAGACAGCATCAATCTTCCCATTAAAATCCACTATCATCTTCTGCTGACCCTCTAGAACATGATCAAGCATTGCCTCAATTCTGCTCTCTTGAGTCTGTTATGGTGGGTTCTGGTAAGAAGAACTCCCATATCCTTTGTCGTTTCTGTTGGGTTTCTGGTATTGTGAACTCTGGTTGTAGCCACCTCTCTTTCTAAAGAGATTCTTGTTTCCATTCTGATTCTCAAATTTCTGACTCTGAAATTTGGTGCCACTTATGAAGTTCACATCCTCCTCTACTTCTCCATCGCTGTCAGCATGTATAGCTTCTACATCTCGTGCAAAGCTCACTTGCTTCTTGAGAAGCTTATGTACACTGTCTAACTTTGCCCTTATATCATCCATCTGCTCTTTTCCAAAGGCAGTAGTCAATTTTCTCCTCTCAAAATCAGTGTTCTTGGTGCTGTTGCTGGATGCCAAGTTCTGGATAAGTCTCACAGCTTCCTCTGGATTTCTAGTGTTGAAGTTTCCTTCACAAGCTGTGTCAAGAGCCATCTGATATGCCAACTCGATGCCTCTGAAGAAGGTGCTAAGCAGCTGCACTTCATTGAATCCATGGTGTGGACAATCTCTCTGATAGGACTTAAATCTGGTCCAGGAGTCTCTGAGTGTGGTACACTAAAATCGTGTCTTTACTACTGCAAGCTTTCAATGTAGATGTAGTATCTGAGATTCAATTCTAGAGGACCAGTTTACACTTATGGGATCAATATCAAGCTAAGACTATAAGGGGTTTTAAAGTTTTATAGAAGCGAAATAAACAAGTAACAGATTGAAGTAAGGTTTTCAGATGATTAAGAGAGTGATATACCATGGATTTTAACCATTTTTACCCATGGTATATAGGTGTTGTAAGATATATATATTATGTTTTGGAGTCTATTAGGTATGTTTTCAGGCTCAAGAGCATTTTGAAGTAAAGTGATGATTTTGGAGTATTTTAGAGCTTAATAGAGATTTCATCCGAGCTGACACTCAAACCAGACCAGAGATCGATATTCAGAGACAACAATCGATCGATATTCAGAGACAACGATCGATATTCAGAGACAACAATCGATCGATGCACACTCTGTGCCATCGATCGAAACATTATCCAAAGGTCGATATATCAAGATTATAATCGATCGATGCACATCCTGTGACATCGATCGATACGAAGTCGCGCAAAGACAGAATGGTTCAAGCTGACTTAAAGCCCAAGTCTTCACCAAATTACAAGATTGCCCCTGACGAGTTTTTTAACCTAATGAACTCACTATATATAGCTTGCCTATGTGTTTAAGGCAAAGCCTGCTTTCTATTTTGTTCTAGTTTATTCTTTAAAGTTTTTAGAGATTCTTAGAGTTGGAGAGAAGATCCAAAAAGATTTGTGATTGGAACTCCATTACCTGTTTCTCTATATATCTATCTATGAGTTTCTTTTATCTTGTTGCTATGAATTGCTTGGCCATGTCTAGTAATATCTTACATATTTACATGTTTTTAGCCTTCATATCTTGTGCATTTTGTTCATGCAGATTAGGTAGTAGGAATCTTTAGGTCCATATTGCATTAATATGTCCTTATTAGGTGTTGGAGTGTGCCATGGAGTGATTGGAGGTGTTTGGGAGCATTGTGATCCAAAAGGGAGTGAAATATGAACATGAATTGAGACCTTAATTATGTCTTCTGTTGCTAAGATTCTGGGAAGACATAGGAAATTGAGTTAGCTTTCCAATGGAAGTGATTTCAAGTCATTTGGAGCTGTATTGGAGGAGTGATGATCAATTTACTAGAGGCATATCAACCCGGGTCGAAGGCCGAGGGTAAGCCTACCCGGGCAGGCAAGAGTTGGACGAGGATTCTAACCGGGTAGAAAGCACTGGGTAAGCCTACCCGCGCGGCTGGGAGAGAGCTGGACGAGGAGGATTTTAACCGTGTAGAAGAGCGCGGGTTGGACGAGCCCTATCCTACCCTGAGCGTTTTTCTTCATCCCTAGTCGAAAATTAAGTGTTCCAAGGCCCTTTTGGTCTTTTCTCTTGAGGTTTTAAGGACTTCCAAGCCTCATCTAAATACTTTTATATCTCCCAATTTGGGACAAGTCTCTTTTTCTCTCTAGAACTCATAAACCTCATTGGAGAAAGATTGATCCTTTAATCTATTTTCATCTTTTAATCTTGTGTTCTTGAGTGTTTATTGCTTTCTTATCATGTTTAACCTTGAATCATCCATGTTTTTTGGGTTATTCATGTTAATTAGTGAGTAGTCAACTTTTGGATTCATGGGTTAGGGAGGGAGATTAAGGGTGATTAAGTGTAGATCTAAGGTGTTTAATTGTAGATCCATCTTGTTCCTTGTTTGTTGAGGGTTCTCAATGCTATTTTGGTCTAAACCATACCAAAATAGATCTTTTGGCATTTCCTGCTCACAAGGTGTATGATGAAATGCATGAACCAAATCTTCAATGCTTTAAACATTTCTTTACCAAAGAGTTTTGTTGTTAAAGGTGTTACGATAGCTAATAGACTTGATATTAATGATTCCTTTAATAATTAATGAGCATTCATCTTGAGAAAGAGTTTATTTAGGATTGTGTATAGGCTTAAGGTTGATAGATTGATTGAAAAGCTGCCACCTTTAGATTGAAACTTAATCACCCAAGGTCAATTCCCTAATCCCGTGATTTCTCTCATCTCACTTGAAAGAAAGTCTATTCCTTTATTGCATTTCTAGCTTAGTTCTTAGTTGAAAATCACTTCACTTATTGATTGCACTTAGATTAAGCATGGTCTCGTATTTCCTTTGCATTAGAATCATTTAGGATTGGTTTGACAGGCTTTCTATACTACATCATTTGGTTAAGGACCGTTGAAAAGTCCTAACATCAAATTGGCGCCATTGCCAGTTCTAAGGTTGTTTTGACATTGGGATTTGGTCTTTGCTTGAGACTAAGTCTTATTTGCTTTTTGAAAGTTACTGATTCTCCTTCTTCATCTCCCTTTGCATTTCAGGTGTATGAACTTGAGGAGCAGATGTTCATCAAGCCTAGTTCGAAGAGTTGAAAACATAGCTGTACTTGATAGGGAGATAGCTAGAAAGAGAAGAGAAGAAGAGCAACAGGCTCACTTACAGAGATTGGGGTTTGAAATGGAACAAAACCAACATCAACCTCAATATGGAGTTTCCCCAGGGGGCAATGGTCAAGGAGCTGCAAACCTTAGACTAGAGAGAGCTCCTCAACAACAACGTCCACAGCGCCAAGCCAGAGCAATTGGAACCTATGATCAGCCTCACATTAATGGTCATAGGTTGGGAATCAGAGCACCAGCTGTGGAGAACAACAACTTTGAGATCAAGGCTGGCTTACTTAACGTGATTGAGAACAACAAGTTTCATGGTCTTGCCTTGGATGATCCCTTTGTTCACTTGTACAACTTTGACAAGTACTGCTCTTTGTCAAAGACCAATGGCGTCTCTGAAGATGCTTTCAAGCTGAGGCTGTTTCCCTTCTCCTTGGGAGACAAGGCGCACATATGGGAGAAGAACCTTCCTAGCAACTCTATCACAACTTGGGATGAGTGCAAGACAGCCTTCCTCAACAAATTCGTCTCCAACTCAAGGACGGCAAGGCTTAGGAATGAGATCTCTGGGTTCCAGCAAAAGAATCTTGAAGGTTTTTCTGAAGCATGGGAGAGATTCAAAGGCTATTGGTCCCAATGCCCACATCATGGATTCACCAAGGAGAATCTACTCAGCACCTTCTACACAGGAGTCCTCTCAGAGTATAGAAGCCAACTTGATACTGCCAGCAATGGGTTCTTCCTGGGAAAATCAGAGCAGGATGCAGAGCAGCTAGTTGAGAACATGGCTCAGAGTGACTCAGTCTACAG
Source organism: Brassica juncea (assembly GCA_018703725.1). Classification (NCBI taxonomy): domain Eukaryota; kingdom Viridiplantae; phylum Streptophyta; class Magnoliopsida; order Brassicales; family Brassicaceae; genus Brassica; species Brassica juncea. The sequence continues at coordinate 25,391,140 of CM031941.1, read as the reverse complement.
TGAGGAGTATGATAGAAGCAACAGAGGTGATGATCAGTACACCAGGAAAGAGCTGAAGTCTCTCCAAGAAAAGAGTGATCTACTTCTTGCAGAAAAGGCTAAGCAGGAGCAGGTGAACTCTGTTGGTGACCAGAAACAGGAAAAGATTGTTGGGATCAATGAGGTTTCTGGTTTAGAGGGCCAAGAGGAGCTGTGCTTTATAAATTCTAATGGGACATGGTACAGGAAAAAGCCTAATTTTCAGTACAACAACTACCAGAAAAGGCCCTTCTACAACAACCAACAAGGTGGTTACCAGGCTCAGCAACAACAATACCCTCATGGTTTCACCAACAAGGGTCAGCAGTCTAACCAAACCCAAGGAAGCTCTTCTCAGGTTCAGGCTCCAGATTATAGTATGGAGTCTATTGATATCACTCAAATTACCCTAAGGAGTGACTTTACTATCTCAAATAAGAGGTTCAGTTGTAGTACTTAGGGATCGAATCCACAGAGAGCTAGTGTACAAATAAGATGCAATCTTAATGACTATGCTAGGTTGAAAATAGTTTAAAATAAAGTGCAGGTTTGCTGAGTAAGGATAAGATTACTCAGTTGAAAGGATTTGGTTTTGAAAACAGTAAAGAAAAGTAGTTAGATTCAGGGTAAGTATTCAGGAATTCAGGATTATAAATACTATAAAGGCTAACAAGTTGCTTGCATGAAATGTCAGAGCTCAACACTTATTAAATGAATCCATCAGCTCTCGCATTATTTACACAATCTATTACTTAGATGCTAAATGGTGTTGCGGTCGGCTACTATGCCGACGGTATCGCTCGATAGTTCGATAGGAATATCGACCGATACACCTCTAGCTACGTCGATCGATTACTCTATAGGAGTATCGATCGATACGGCTCTAAGCAAGCTTTATGCGCGAGTTGATACAATGCTCACCATGATCTTAGATCAGATTTCGCATATCTCAAGAGGGTCATAGCATGTTTAGGATGTTGTCAGGTATTGCATGTAATGAACAATGCAATCCAAGTTCATGTTCTAGGTAGCTAAGCTAGAAAAAGCATTAGTGAACAATCCTAACAATAAATATCACAACTATAGCAATTATAGGCTGGGGCTAATCCCTCATATTCTATTTAAACCCTAAATCTAACAAATGAATCTACTCAGACATGGCTAAGTAGTTCATAGCAACAAGGTAATAATAGAAGTTCATAGACCTATTAGAGGGTGAACACTTAGGTTCCAATCACAAATAACTTTGGATCTCTCCTCTAGGTCTAGAATTCTATAACCTTTGTTAACAAATAAAGAACTGAAAGAAAGAAGTAGAAATAGAAGAAACTTGAATAAAACTTGTATTGTAGAAAAGACTTGTAAAATTGAATTGTAAAAGCTTCTTCCTAATGCCAAAACACTTAGGCATATAAATATATGAGTTCATTAGGTTAAAACTCTTCAGGGGCATTCTTGTTAAATGTGATATTTTGGGCTTCAAGTTCGGTCAGGTCCAACTTGTCTTTCAGTCGCCTCAGTATCGATCGATAGTACATGGTGTACATCGATCGATTATGGTCTCGATGTATCATTCTTCGGCTAATGTGTGTCGATCGATTGCACAGAGTGTGCATCGATCGATGTGTAACTCTGATGTCGACTTCTGGTCTTGATCTCGGGTGAACTCTTCTTTAAGCTCCAAAAAGGCACCTAAAACATCACTTTTCTCCAAAATGCTTCTGAACCTGAAAACATACCTAATAGACTCCAAAACATAGATAATAGTAGTAAAAACACTCATATACCATGGGTAAAAACGGGTAAAATCCATGGTATATCAACTCCCCCAGACTTAACCTTTTGCTTGTCCTCAAGCAAACACACAGGCAGTCTTTATGAAAGAGGTTTTGAAAAGCAGGAACTAAATCAAATTCAAACTTAGAATGATAACCTCTACTTTGTTGCAACCCACATCTAAGAGTCTATCAATCACATAAGCACATTATGCAATATTCTAATTGAACAACCTTGATCATCTAGCCAACAACTTAGCAATCATGTTTGACTAACCCCTCTACTGATTTCATTTCTGTACATAAAAATAAAAGTGCAGGCTTTACCTTGGGAGTATCGATCACAGGATGCAAGGTTGCTCAAACAAGTATCTGGACCTGCAGGTAAAAATTAGTTCCTATCCTCTCTCTCTCTCTACTATTTCTCTCCTAGTCAAGTCTGCTTTCATTTGCAAGACATTGACCAAGATTGGACAGGCTTCCATGAATCAAGCCTTAATGGTTGCAGCCAACAAGTCCTGTTCACTTCTTTTTGACCTATATCCTAGGATTCATTGCGAAGCAAGTCTTGAAGGGGGTAACCACCAAGCCCTGTTCGAACCCTTTACCTATAGAATTCTTATGAATCAAGTCTTGAGGGGGGTAACCGCCAAGTCCTGTTCGAATTCTTTCCTAGTTAATAACTAACTAATCCTAGAACATAAATTCAAGATAATTTTCGATTTTTTTTTTAACTGAAATAAAAATTAAATCTAATTTCGAAAATGAGAGAGAGAGGGTGATAAAACTATATACACAAGGCTTTTACCTTCCAGACTTGTTTGAAGCATCCGATCCCATGTATACCAAGCCCCAAGACAAGCAAAGAATTGTCAGGTTAGGTTGGAAATCAGCTTTGGTTCCTCCAGACAATCAAAGAAAGTGTTGTCATAGCTGATAGGTGATCAACTTTAGCATTATAGTACATTCTGCATCAACAAATCTAAGAATGGTGCCTAAAAGATTGGTTAGATAAAAAGTGAAAATTAAAATTATCATTATCCCTTTCTTGACTCAATAAAAACCATTTTGAAAACATTTTTGGATGAAATCAAAAGGTAAACAGCATCAGTAACATCCCCCCAGACTTAAATCATACACTGTCCCCAGTGTATAACCAGTCCAGTGAAGGCATAGGTAATAATAAAGTACACTGATATCAAAAAGTTTAGAACGATATACCTGACCGCAATGCGTATCGATCGATGTTGAGTCGCAGTGGTCGATCGCTTCTGTGTGGTTCATGTCGATCGATATCGACAGTGTCACGTCGGTCGATTTCAGTGGCAATCGTCTAATTGTAACTGAAAAGAAAAACAAATACGAAAAATAAAATCCTAAAGATAAAAATAAAATGAAAAACTACCTAACAGTGGGTTGCCTCCCACTCAGCGCTTTGATTATAGTCATCTAGCTTAACTTTGGATGGAATGAGCTACTAAGATGAATTCCATGTACTTGTTGAGAAAAAAGTATCCTTTGTATCTTTCTTCTCACCGAACCATGCGTCAAATAGGCTTCTTGTAACTTCATATTCTCTGGTTCGTTTCTTCTTTAACTCAATCAACTCATCAGTGATCCTTTGAATCCTTTCTTCATGACCTTCAATGCTGAACTCGTGCCATCCTAACTTCCTGTAGGCATGTTCTGAAAGATCACTAAGCTCCGCTTGCATTGAATCAAGGCGTTGGATCATTTTGTCATGGATGGAGCTGGTATCAATCGATTTCTTTGTTGAAATATTGGTCGATGGCTGTTGAAGTCCATCGATCGATGCGCTGGTTGCTCGGTCGATCGATTTTAAGGGTGCAGATCTGCTCGCAAGCTGTCTCTGAATGGCTTTAATTTCTTTCTGCATCCCTTCTATGCTAGATTCCATGCTTCCAACCTCGTTAACAAGCGGGAAATACGTTTGGTCTAGACGTCTATCTTGTGAATCATCCACGCTTGTTATTGCTGCGTAGACTTCATCAGCTAATTTATCCAAATCTGCTCTGGTACAGATCTATGAAGTCTGTATATCGATCGATGCAATAGATTTCTTATCGATCGATTTTTGCTTCTGCAGATTCTCGTGAAGCTTCTCTGCAAAGAGCTTCATCTGGCTGTCGATTTCAGTCAATCGCCTATCGATCGATGTGAGGTTGAGCTCGTCGATCGATGCAATCGATGCAGCCTGATAATCAAGTTGACGTTGGAACTTTTCAGCCTCCTGCTGCGTAGTATCTATGCGTAGTGCGAGTTCCTCCACTTCTTTGTCTACTAAGAAATGTATATCAGAAATTTTCCTCTCAACTGCTTTCAGACGAGTCAATCCTCCAAAATGATTGCAAGGTGCAGCGGGGTTCATATCTGCATGTGCTTCATTGATAAGGCGGATAGATCTCTTCATCTCTTATGTGCAGATGCTTAGATCTGCTAGGTTGTGAAAGATACGTTCACAGGTTGTGGTTTGTTTGCTGCTGAGACGAGCTTCTGCTTTCTTCAATTCTTTCCAGATATCTCCAAGAGACTCATCAACCTCATGTTTTGAGTAAGTGGTCGATGGTGTGGGCTCTGTATCGGTCGATGTGGATGTTACTCCGTCGATCGATATTGATCTTTTCTGGCTATGGTTCTGTGCGTTGAGAATATCTTCAAGTTCCAGCTCAAGACGTTGAACCTTCTTGAGTAATCCTTGGTCTGCACTGAACATCCAGTTCATCTCGCTGCGAAGCTTGTCTGTGGCCTCTTCTAAACTCTTTTCCATGGAGAGTTTTTCCCATTTGCGTTCTCCAAGTAAACCGGTGAACATCTCGTTGATCTCGTCTTTGGTGTAGGTTTCTTGCACCAATTCTCTTCTTGTAAATGAACTAGCGTGCTCTGGTAGACAGATGTAGGAGCGCTCGTCCATTGAAGTTCTTTGGAGCAGTTTCTTGATGTTGTCTTTAGAAATTCTTATGACGTCACCATCTATTCCTCTAGCAAAACCATTCTCGTCTCTGTAGACCCCATACTCATCTCTCTGCTCCCAAAAGAATTTTCGAACTCCATATCGAAAGGCTCTCTTTCCGAATTCGGGACACTTATCGATCGATGCAACACAGTCTGTATCGATCGATTTCTGTTGAAGATATGGATCCTTCCTGTTGAGATGGTTATCCTCAGCTTCCTTTGGCTCGGTTGTTGTGTCTACCTCCTGATGCTGATAATGGTGGTCTGGTCCGTAGCGTTGTTGCTGGAATAGGTTATGGGATCCATTGGCTAACTGTAGGACGTCTGCAATGTCTTCTTTGGATATGTGGAGTGTTCGTCCATCCATTAGGCGTGCAAAGCGTTCTGAATCCCTGAAAATACCAAACTCATCTGGGATTAGATTACCGAAATTAAGTACATTTGAATTTGTTACCTGGGATGGTTGGGTGTATGTATCGGTCGATGGCACAGGTTCTGAATCGGTCGATGGTTGTTCAGGCCTATCGGTCGATTGTACTCGTGCCGTGTCGATCGATGAGACTTCTTCGGGTTGGGTGATGTGTGTTGGTGTGGCGGTCTCGACCGCGAAGCTTTCGTACTGGTAGTCGCTTGCCCAGCTCCCGATTGAGTAGTCTCCCTCTCGCGTGTTGTTGACTGTGTTGTCGAATGATGCGAGGCAAGTAGTATCGATCGATGGGGAGAAGGCCATGTCATTCGATGTCGTGATTCTGAGGTTGTGGTGGAGAAGTCGATCTTCATCTTCTGGAAGGTTGTGACATTCTATAGCTCTCTCCTCCTCGTAATCATCAGTATACTCCTCAATATGAGTAGTATTTGCAGCATATGGTGGGATGTAGTAGTTATTCTCCCACGTGTTTACTTCGAAATTATCTTCTGGAAACTCCTCCTCGATCTGATTGAATAGTGAATCGATCGATGACCATGTGTGGCTGTCAATCGATGTCGGTTAACCAGAGATGATCGATGAGACAGTCCTACTATCGATCGTTTCTGCGGTCTCTGTCTCGTATTCGCCTTGTGAGTCGTATTCATCTCCACAATAGCAAACAACTACAAGGTCTGAGTCGTCTTGGATTTTCTTAGGGACCTTGATTACTCGTACTGGATCATAGTAGACCGTAGGGTTGATCAGGGTTAGGCACAGTGTGTTTGTTTGAAGGTTGCAGACTGCTCCAACTGTGGCTAGGAAGGCTCTTCCAAGTAGCAAAGAAGTAGGTAGGTTTATCTTGACGTCCAAGACATGGAAGTCTACTGGAATTAGGGCTTCTCCTATGGTGACCTCAAGGTTTCTCACAATTCCTCCAGAGTTCTGCTGAGAACAATCCACAAAGATGACCGATTCTTCAGTAGGCTCTATCTTCAGACCTAGATGGTCTGCTATCACCTTGGGTAAGATGCTAACTCCAGATCCTGTGTCACATAGGGTACGTGGGAAGGTTATCCCCTGTACTGAGCAAGGAACAACAAACTTTTCTGGATCACCCTTCTTCTCTAGTTTGATCCTCTTCTTCATACTTTCTCTGACTCGGTTGAACATCCTCTTGATGTCTTCTTCTGTCTCCTTAGTTTCTCTGAAAAACATCCACAATCCGTGTGAAAAGTAGGCTTCTTCAAAAGGTTTCTCTGTAGGTATCCTTAGAACTCTCTTTCTAAAACTTGTCAACTCTTTCTCATTAACTCCTCTTTTAAGGTGTTTAGGAACCTTCTCTTTCCTTTTTCTGAGAACTCTGCCATCTTTTTGCTGTTCTATCTCCATTGGATCAATAATATCCGTGGGTTTCTTCATTATGGCGGTTGGTGGGTTTCTGGAAGGCTTAGATTGCTCCAAGAGTGCATTAAGTCGTGCAACATCTATCTTGGGAAGTTGCACTCGGCGTGTGATAACTGAATATCGATCGACAGCTTCTGGAGTGTGTCGATCGATTTCTTTATCAATCTGTCGATCGATGGGGCGTCTGTCCTGTCGGTCGATGTGGTAAGGGCTGGGCGGATGTGGGTGCTTTGCTGCGAACTCCTCGTGAGTAAGTATCTTCACGGTATTGCACTCGTTGGTGGATCTTTCAAGATCCATCGGTCGATGCTCGTCTTGTTGCATCGATCGATTGGTGTTGGCGTACATCGATCGATGTGGTGATCCTGACATCGATCGATTCCAGTAGTTGCCGCCAATACTTCCGATCTGGAAGTCTCCCTATTGCAGCTTCTCTTGCTTTACCACTCTCCAAAAATCATCCTCTATGATAGCACTGATGTTGTGGCCTGTTGTTTCTTCTCCAGTCCCTTTTGCTTAAGCTTCCTGCTTCTTAACAGCTTCTCCTGTCTGAATCACTTGAGTCTCTAGTTTCTTCACATGGGTACTCAAAGCATCAAGCTTTGTGTTCAAAGTGGTGTAGACAGCGTCGATCTTTCCATTGAAGTTCACCTCTAACTGCTGCTGGCTTTCAAGAACTTTGCTGAGCATGTCTTCTAGCTTTCCTTCTGGGGTTGGTGTGGGTGGCTTCATGTAAGATGAGTTTCCATAACTCATGTTGTTGTTGGGGTTGCTGCTGTTGAAGTTTCCTCTCTGTCCTGCGAAGTTTCTGTTATCAAAGAAGTTACGCAAAAATGCGTTCTTGATGTCGCTCCAGGATGTAAGAGATCCTGGTGGTAGCTGCTTAAGCCACTGTAAAGCTTCTCCAGATAAAGAGTGTTTGAAGAGCTTACAGAGAAGGTAGTCCACAGGGACTCCATTGGCTTTGATAGCAGATATGAGATCCTCGAACCACTCCAGATGGTCCATGGGATGCTCACTGGACAGCCCATAGTAAGGTATCTGTCCCACAAGGGTGTAGTACTGCGGCTTGAGCTTGAAATCGCCTCTCTAAATAGCAGGGGGACGAATGGCTGATCTGTTGGTGTAGAACTCATTTGGACGGTTGTAGTCAGCTAGTGTTCGAGAAGCCTCTTCTACAGGTTGAACAGCTCCTGTAGGTGCAGTTTCTAGCTCAGGGATTACTTCATTCTGAGCTTTGAGTTTCTGACCTGCTTCATTACGAAAGTGACCTTCTTGGTCACGCAAGTCTCCATTCTCATCTCGTGTGAGAATAATAGGCGCAACCATGACTCGCGGAGTAGTATCGATCGATATACGGTTAGGGGTATCGATCGATGTCGGATGAAAGATGTCGGTCGACGGTGAAGTAGTGTTGGTCGACGTGAAGGTGCGAGTGTCGGTCGACGAAGACGGTGTCTCGGTCTGCAGGGGTGTGTCGGTATCGGTCGACAGGCAGTTGATGGCGTCGATCGATGCGGAACGGATTTCCTTGCGGATTGAACGTTCCAAGCTAGCAGGGTCTTCTGGGAACAAAAGTTGGGATTCCTTGTTGCTTTTGGTGCTGCTGGGCATGTACCTGAAAAGACAAGAAAAAATTTTGTGTCAGAAAACAAGTTAAAATAAAAATAGAAATAACCTAGACCTAATTAGATTAAATCCTATTGTATCAAAGCTCCCCGGCAACGGCGCCAAATTTGATATCACTCAAATTACCCTAAGGAGTGACTTTACTCTCTCAAATAAGAGGTTCAGTTGTAGTACTTAGCGATCGAATCCACAGAGAGCTAGTGTACAAATAAGATGTAATCTTAATGACTATGCTAGGTTGAAAATAGTTTAAAATAAAGTGCAGGTTTGTTGAGTAAGGATAAGATTACTCAGTTGAAAGGATTTGGTTTTGAAAACAGTAAAGAAAAGTAGTTAGATTCAGGGTAAGTATTCAGGAATTCAGGATTATAAATACTATAAAGGCTAACAAGTTGCTTGCATGAAATGTCAGAGCTCAACACTTATTAAATGAATCCATCAGCTCTCGCATTATTTACACCATCTATTACTTAGATGCTAAATGGTGTTGCGGTCGGCTACTCTGCCGACGGTATCGCTCGATAGTTCGATAGGAATATCGACCGATACACCTCTAGCTACGTCGATCGATTACTCTATAGGAGTATCGATCGATACGGCTCTAAGCAAGCTTTATGCGCGAGTTGATAAAATGCTCACCATGATCTTAGATCAGCTTTCGCATATCTCAAGAGGGTCATAGCATGTTTAGGATGTTGTCAGGTATTGCATGTAATGAACAATGCAATCCAAGTTCATGTTCTAGGTAGCTAAGCTAGAAAAAGCATTAGTGAACAATCCTAACAATAAATATCACAACTATAGCAATTATAGGCTGGGGCTAATCCCTCATATTCTATTTAAACCCTAAATCTAACAAATGAATCTACTCAGACATGGCTAAGTAGTTCATAGCAACAAGGTAATAATAGAAGTTCATAGACCTATTAGAGGGTGAACACTTAGGTTCCAATCACAAATTTCTTTGGATCTCTCCTCTAGGTCTAGAATTCTATAACCTTTGTTAACAAATAAAGAACTGAAACAAATAAGTAGAAGTAGAAGAAACTTGAATAAAACTTGTATTGTAGAAAAGACTTGTAAAATTGAATTGTAAAAGCTTCTTCCTAATGCCAAAACACTTAGGCATAGAAATATATGAGTTCATTACGTTAAAAAACTCGTCAGGGGCATTCTTGTAAAATGTGATATTTTGGGCTTCAAGTTCGGCCAGGTCCAACTTGTCTTTCAGCCGCCTCAGTATCGATCGATAGTACAGGGTGTACATCGATCGATTATGGTCTCGATGTATCGTTCTTCGGCTAATGTGTGTCGATCGATTGCACAGAGTGTGCATCGATCGATGTGTAACTCTGATGTCGACTTCTGGTCTTGATCTCGGGTGAACTCTTCTTTAAGCTCCAAAAAGGCACCTAAAACATCACTTTTCTCCAAAATGCTTATGAACCTGAAAACATACCTAATAGACTCCAAAACATAGATAATAGTGTTGGTGTCAAAATCGGTCGCGACGGAATCAATGACTGAAAGTCTCTAGAAAGTCTTTCTTGAAACAAAAAATCTCGGATAATTTCTAAAAGGAGTTATACGAGATTTTCTTAAATTAGAATATCCACTCTCTGTGAGATCGGAAGACTACGGGCGTGCGTGGACGAGAATCCCCGGAAAGATCGGTCCGCTCGCCCAACGACATCAAGATTCGATCACCACAAAAACCCTAAACATAAAAGAATCTGCCTCGAAACTTCGAAGAGGTCGTTCTCTCAAACCGTGAGGAACCAGAAAACGATCAAGATATCAAATCGAAGCCCTCGCCGAGATCTACAGCCTGGCGCCGGCGGCACCCCGGCCTGGCGCCGGCGGCACGCGCCACGCGGGCCGGACTGGCGCCGGCGGCACCCGACACGCGGGCTGGCCTGGCGCCGGCGGCACCCGTGACGCGGGCCGGCCTGGCGCCGGCGGCACCCGGCCTGGCGCCGGCGGCACCCGTCGCACGGGCTGGCCTGGCGCCGGCGGCACCCGGCCTGGCGCCGGCGGCACCCGTCGCACGGGCTGGCCTGGCGCCGGCGGCACCCGTCCTGGCGCCGGCGGCACCCGTCGCACGGGCTGGCCTGGCGCCGGCGGCACCCGGCCTGGCGCCGGCGGCACCCGTCGCACGGGCTGGCCTGGCGCCGGTGGCACCCGGCCTGGCGCCGGCGGCACCCGTCACCCGGCCTGGCGCCGGCGGCACCCGTCACGCGGGCTGGCCTGGCGCCGGCGGCACCCGACCTGGCACCGGCGGCACCCGTGACGCGGGCCGGCCTGGCGCCGGCGGCACCCGTCACACGGGCTGGCCTGGCGCCGGCGGCACCCGGCCTGGCGCCGGCGGCACCCGTCGCACGGGCTGGCCTGGCGCCGGCGGCACCCGTCGTGCGGGCTGGCCTGGCGCCGGCGGCACCCCGGCCTGGCGCTGGTCGACGGCCCTCGTCCTGGTCTCGGTCCCATCGTGTTCGGTCTGATCCCATCTTGGCTTGTTTGGATCAATCATCATGAGTTTGGGACGATCACGGCTACGGAATAAACATCCTACGACTCGATTGGAATCGTCCTCGATGTTTTACGACAAAAACTAGAAGGATTGGATTTCTCGTAGAAGATATCGTATAGAACAAGGTCGATTAACTTGAACATCGATCCTTTAGGTTATACGGTTTATTTTACGAGAAAGATAGTCTTTCCGAGAAATCGTATAAAACGTTTAACGACTTAAGACAAGTCCACGGACTAACTTACGAATTTAGGAATTCAGGCCCAATCAGGCTATGACGGTTTGTCCGATATCCCGAACATCGGATAAACATCAAGTCACCGAAAACTCGAGGATAATTACAAAGATCGACGAAAATGGAATACTTCCTGAAGAGATAAGCTTGGGCCCAAAGGCGAGGTCCATCATCCTAAGGCAAACCGACCTTGGAGTGGATATATAAGGAGAGCAAGGGCAGAAGAGAAGGAGATCCGAAAATCCTAGATTGGAGACTTAGAGCATCCTGCTAGCTTAGAGAACTTAGAACTTAGGCGGTTAGGCCAGCGAGGCAGGACTCAGAACGTTTGGCCGCCTCTTGTTCTAGTTTTATCTTCTCCGCAGACCCACGTTCCTCTCGGAAGGATCTAACTATACTTTTACTCAGAGCTCCGCACATAGAAACCCTAGGCATTATCTTCGACATGCCCGCTTCTATGACCAACGCTCATATTAGACGAACCAGGCCCTAGAACGTCTGGCCGCCTCCTGCTCGCAAATCTCCGCTCCTCTCGGAAGGATCGGACAATTCTTTTACTTAAGAGCTCCGCACATAGAAACCCTAGGAGTTATCTTCGACATGCCTGTTTCTATGACAAACGCTCATACTAGACGAACCCGCCCAGACGGTTCGATCTCTTGTTCAATTCTTTCTAAACTGAACTACGTCCGACTTGATCCTCGAAAGGGGTACGTAGGCAGCCTTTCTTAAGGTCCAGTCTCAAATCTTAACAAATCTTTTTCCGCATTTATTCGGTCACTTGTCGTTGGCTGTCGCAGAGAATCCGGACCTTCAAGGAAAGTCGGGTTAACTTGGCTTTCCTCCGTAATCTTATTCATTAAAATTGACGGTGTGAATTTCGGTTCCCACAGTTTGGCGCTAGAAGGAGGGGGGGGACGGATTACTCTTACTCATACGGCCGCAAAGAGCTTGATCGAACCAATGTCCAGAAATATGAAAGAAAAAGTTGCAGTTTGCGTCAACGATGGTAAAACAACTCCAGCAGCGACTGTTCCTATGGCCAACGCTTACGCAAACGCCACGGTGCTCGAGCAAATCAGAAACCTAGCCGCGGCTTTCCGCCACAGGAAGAGCACAAAAACGAGCTCGCAATTTCTCTATCTAAACAGAAAGGGCAACGATAAAATCTATCAAACCCCAAAAATTCGTCTTGTTACCAAGTTAGAGAAATCGCAACGAGCAAGGTTTCTACGAAAAACGTTTCTACGAAAAACGTTTCTTTCGAGAACCTCTCGGAAAAATAAAACTTATTCTCCTCGAAACCTTGGGGAAACCCTATATTACTCGTGGAACAGAAGCACGGCAAATCGGTTCACCGATTCCCACTGCCATACTTCTTACAAACAACTCTCGAGGAAATAACGGGAAAACGAAAGGAGGTCGGAGCTTGATCTTACTAGGACGACTTGCCATAAGGTAAGATCAGTCTTCCCAGTTCGCCTTAGTAAGAGCCCACTTTGTTCTCCTTTGTGTCTAGGTCAAAATGGCTTTTGTTTCGTCTCAATCGGAGTTTCCGTTGAGATTTTACGAAGGGAACAAAATCACTCTCCCGGCCACCTCGCCTGTGGACGAGAACAACCATCACCAAAGGTCACCTCGCCTGTGGAAACCTCACTTTGCTCTTGTTGGGGTCAAAAACGGTTATCTCGAAATCTACGGCTAAAGAACCTTCCCAAAACTCAAAAGATTTCCCGCAAACGACTGACGAGGGAAGATCGAACAACGAAAAAACCCACAGACGGGCAATACGGCCTGGCGCCGGCGGCACGCGGGCAGGGCGGACTGCGCCGGCGGCACGCGGACGCGGCTGGCTTGGCGCCGGGCACCCCGGCCTGGCGCCGGCGGCACGAGCGGCTGGCCTGGCGCCGGCAGCACCCCGGCGGCTCGGGCGACACAACGGAACGGGGCTGGCCGGCACCGGGGAACGGCGGCACGCGGACGCGGGCTGGCCTGGCGCCGGCGGCACGCGGGACCGGGCTGGCTGGCGCCGGCGCACGGGGACGCGGGTGGCCTGGCCTGGCGCCGGCGGCACGCGGGACGCGGCTGGCCTGGCCCGGCGGCCGCTGGCGCCGGCAGGCGCGGCCGCGCCGGATGCCTGGCGCCGGCGGCACGCGGGACGCGGGCTGGCCTGGCGCCGGCGGACCCGGCCTGGCGCGCGCCTGGACGCGGGCGGCCTGTCGGACCGACGCGGCTGGCCTGTCCGCCTGGCGGCACGCGGCGCGGGCTGGCTGGCGCCGGCGGCACCGGACCCGGCCTGGCCGGCGGCACGCGGGACGCGGCGCCTGGCGCCGGCGCACCCCGCCTGGAGCCGGCGGCCCAAGCGGGACGCGGGCTGGCCTGGCGCCGGCGGCACCCCGGGTCCTGGCGCCGGCGGCACGCGGGATGCGGGCTGCCTGGCGCCGGCGGCATCCCGGCTGGCGTCGGTCGACGTCCCTCGTCCTGGTCTCTGGGTCCCATCGTGCTCGGTCCGATCCCATCTTGGCTTGCTTAGATCAATCTTTGTGAGTTTGGTACGATCACGGTTATTCTAAACACCAATCGTCTCGACTATACGAGGAAATGGGATTCCTTCGGAAATGCCGAAACCTTCAAAAGACTATTTTCTCGAAAAATTTTGTAACGGTTTTAATTCTTTGTAGGACAGGAACAAAAACGTCTTGAATAACTGCCGTAGAATTTAGGGAACTTAGGACCTAGGTGGATAGTCTAGCAAGCTAAGTCTTAGGCAAAATTTCCAGTCTTGTTCCATCGTTCCTTGATTGTCCAGGCAGAACATGCAAACCGATCTAGTCTCTCGAAAAACCGAGAAACGATCGCCACGCGTTCTAAAAGCATACTCATCCCGCTTCCTAAAAGAAAGAAAAAACGTACACAAGCCTTCGGAAGAACGGCTAACCCGTTTTCTTCCGTAAAAAGAAAAGGGAAGTAGGTACGTATACTATACCCGTATAATCCCATCTTCGAAAACTTTTTGCTTCAGCATCAAGACAACGCTTTTGACAAAGCAAACTCTCGCAGCAATAAGATTCGTCTAAAAAACGCTAATGGCATAGCCCAACCGTTACAAACATAGTCTTGAAAACTCTACGTCGTCTCTCGTCGCAAACTCGCGACTAGAAACGTGTACCAACGTCAGACTAATAGCATGACGGTGAACTACGAAAATAACGAAATAACCTTCGGTAAAACTCCATAAGTAGTTCGAAGCAGCTTTCGTCCAAAGGTCGAAATCTTAGCGGAAACATCTCCCGTGTAATCCGCGGAAACATCGCTACTTTAACAAACTGCGATTTTCTATCTCTATGAAACCGGTCATCCATTACTTTCGTATAACAAGAACATTTTAAAACAAAATAGCCTATGGAAAAAACATGACCGGTCTTATGCAAAACGATTTCGCAGTACGCAAAAGTGAATGAGGAAAACACAATCCGTGGTCGCGAATATCGCAAGTAATTCGTGAGAAACGCTCTCCGGTTACCTTTGCGAAAACCCCCTTACATCACTTTTACGAGAAATCCTCTGTATGGTCGAGTCAATTCATACAAAGCAAATTTCGTAAAATAAACATAATGGGTCCAACGGGTAACTGACATAGACAGTTTTCGCTCCACAAGGTTTCTGGCTCCTGCTTTCACTCCCTGCGGTTGCGTCCGAGCAGGAAATAATCACGTAGACGAACCCGCACGTGTCCTGCGTCGATCCCTTAAACTTTGTCCCCCTCGGATAAAATGAAACGATTTTCATGCAACAAAAAAAGAATTTATACGAGCCATTCATCGTATAACTAAGACCTAAAGTGGAAGATCGTTTCTAAAAGCCATCAGCCATAACTTAGAAAACTCCGCTATGCTTGGCATGTCTATCTCGGCAAACGCTATTTGGCCCTCGGCCAGCTACGCCCTTCCGTAAAGCCCGAACCTGAATTCGGCATCCCCATTAAGGACAATCGTAAACTAACATGACCTTAATAAGGGTCATGGTCTGATCGTTTACCAACAATTTCCTTGGCGATACGGCTGAATCTAGCCTCCATGCCAATCCAAAGCTACTGAGCGAGCACCGCTCCAATCACTTAACGGCTAAAAACAACAATCCACGATTTGTTCATAGAACGCCAAGTGACTATTACGCAAGCAATTTGTCGCATAACCCAGAATTGGAAATCATACGATAAACTCTTCATACCAAAACTCAGTCCTAACAACCATACGGTTAACGGAAGATTTAAACTCATCGTCAATCGATTAAGTTCTATACGCCCCGTAAACACGGCATGAAAAGAAACACTCGTTATACGAGTCATCCTTAATATATACAAACAAATCCCGGAAGGCCAACACTTCACGAAGCACTGTGAATGTAGACGCTTCTCCCTGGGTCGAACTTACGCGACCTCTTGGTCCTGCGTCTAAACCGAAACAACAGTTTCTGGCTGCGAACATTCGCAAAACATCTCCAAAGCCCGCGAACATTTCAACCACGAAATGCGGCACAAGGGAAACTCGACCTTCAGCACTGCGAGACGTCGCTAAAGCTCGAAGGACATTCTTTTCCTCAAAACGTTCCAGACGAAATCCTCGTCTCTAAAACTCAAAACATACAAACACACCTCTAAACGGTAACATGCCTCTAAACTGGCATCATTTCGTTGTTGCTGATCACAACAAACGAACTCTAACGTCCTAAACAGACAAATAGCCGCCCTTCAAGGGGTAGGCTCTCTTGCATCCGACAAGGATAAACATAGCGCGCTATACAAGAAATCCAAAATTTTGGTCTAGCTCTTCGTAAAGGAAGTAGCTCGACTCACGCCCAGACAAATCATATAAGCCGACAACAATTCGCGGATTTTAAACGGTACGAGTCAGGTTAAAATCGCAAACAGGCAAAACGAAAGCCGATTTGTCATCGCAAAGCCTCAGTCCGAGAGTAAACCTAGGTCTTGCCCTAAACCCAGCCACGCTGGATCTTGACATCTCACAGACATAGTATGGTATACGAGATCCAAAAATTTGTCTCTTCGCTTAAGCCTATTCGTTTCACGAACTTTCCGCGTAAATCGGTAAACCGCGGAAAATCTCGCTTTATGCAAACAATAGGTACGGTGATCATCAGGGAACTAGGAATGAGAAGACAACTCACACCCTCTTTCTCATACTTCGAAAAAACTGAAGTTCATAAATAATCGAAAAACAAATACATCAACAGCATCATGCTCGAAAGTCTCTCATGACACATAACCAGACCATATAAGTCTCGCCAGAAAACAGATCACAAGGGTCTTAAACTCCAAAACGAACTACGGAAGGCTTGATCCCTACACCAAGGGTACGTAGGCAGCCTTCGAAAGGCGCAGCCCCAATCTTACCACTTTCAACGGAGCCTTTCAACCATTGATTCCGCCTATCTTACCTGACATGTCTTATCGCTCGCAAGAACATCACGAAGGTTCTAACGAGCTGGGGGGCTAACTGTTGGTGTCAAAATCGGTCGCGACGGAATCAATGACTGAAAGTCTCTAGAAAGTATTTCTTGAAACAAAAACTCTCGGATAATTTCTAAAAGGAGTTATACGAGATTTTCTCAAATTAGAATATCCACTCTCTGTGAGATCGGAAGACTACGGGCGTGCGTGGACAAGAATCCCCGGAAAGATCGGTCCACTCACCCAACGACATCAAGATTCGATCACCACAAAAAACCCTAAACATAAAAGAATCTGCCTCGAAACTTCGAAGAGGTCGTTCTCTCAAACCGTGAGGAACCAGAAAACGATCAAGATATCAAATCGAAGCCCTCGCCGAGATCTACAGCCTGGCACCGGCGGCACCCCGGCATGGCGCCGGCGGCACGCGCCACGCGGGCCGGACTGGCGCCGGCGGCACCCGACACGCGGGCTGGCCTGGCGCCGGCGGCACCCGTGACGCGGGCCGGCCTGGCGCCGGCGGCACCCGGCCTGGCGCCGGCGGCACCCGTCCTGGCGCCGGCGGCACCCGTCGCACGGGCTGGCCTGCGCCGCGGCACCCCCCCTCCGGCGGCACCCGTCGCCGGGCTGCCTGGCGCCGGCGTCACCCCTCCTGGCGCCTGTCGCACCCTTCGCACGGGCTGGCCTGGCGCCGGCGGCCCCCGCCTGGCGCCTGCCACCCGTCCACGGGCTTGCCCCGGTGGCACCCTCCTGGCCCCGCACCTTCACGGCTCCTGGCCGTCGGCACGCCTGGCGCGCCGGCACCCGTCACTCGGGCTTTCCTGCGCCGGCGCACCCGACCTGGCACGGCGGCACCGTGCGCGGGCCGGCCTGCTCCGCGGAACCGTCAACGGGCTGGCCTGGGCCGCGGCCACCCTTCCTGGCGCCTTCTGCCCCCGTCGACGGCTGGCCTGGCGCCCGGCACCCGTCGTGCGGGCTGCCTGGCGCCGGCGGGCACCCCGGCCTGGCGCCGGTCGACGGCCCTCGTCCTGGTCTTGGTCCCATCGTGTTCGGTCTGATCCCATCTTGGCTTGTTTGGATCAATCATCATGAGTTTGGGACGATCACGGCTACGGAATAAACATCCTACGACTCGATTGGAATCGTCCTCGATGTTTTACGACAAAAACTAGAAGGATTGGATTTCTCGTAGAAGATATCGTATAGAACAAGGTCGATTAACTTGAACATCGATCCTTTAGGTTATACGGCTTATTTTACGAGAAAGATAGTCTTTTCGAGAAATCGTATAAAACGTTTAACGACTTAAGACAAGTCCACGGACTAACTTACGAATTTAGGAATTCAGGCCCAATCAGGCTATGACGGTTTGTCCGATATCCCGAACATCGGATAAACATCAAGTCACCAAAACTCGAGGATAATTACAAAGATCGACGAAAATGGAATACTTCCTGAAGAGATAAGCTTGGGCCCAAAGGCGAGGTCCATCATCCTAAGGCAAACCGACCTTGGAGTGGATATATAAGGAGAGCAAGGGCAGAAGAGAAGGAGATCCAAAAATCCTAGAATCTAGACTTAGAGAACTCCCGCTAGCTTAGAGAACTTAGAACTTAGGCGGTTAGGCCAGCGAGGCAGGACTTAGAACGTCTGGCCGCCTCTTGTTCTAGTTTTATCTTCTCCGTAGATCCCTGCTCCTCTCGGAAGGATCTAACAATTCTTCTACTCAGAGCTCCGCACATAGAAACCCTAGGCATTATCTTCGACATGCCCGCTTCTATGACCAACGCTCATATTAGACGAACCAGGCCCTAGAACGTCTGGCCGCCTCCTGCTCGCAAATCTCCGCTCCTCTCGGAAGGATCGGACAATTCTTTTACTTAAGAGCTCCGCACATAGAAACCCTAGGCGTTATCTTCGACATGCCTGTTTCTATGACAAACGCTCATTCTAGACGAACCCGCCCAGACGGTTCGATCTCTTGTTCAATTCTTTCTAACTGAACTACGTCCGACTTGATCCTCGAAAGGGGTACGTAGGCAGCCTTTCTTAAGGTCCAGTCTCAAATATTAACAAATCTTTTTCCGCATTTATTCGGTCACTTGTCGTTGGCTGTCGCAGAGAATCCGGACCTTCAAGGAAAGTCGGGTTAACTTGGCTTTCCTCCGCAATCTTATTCATTAAAATTGACGGTGTGAATTTCGGTTCCCACAGTCTTGTTGATGGATTCTGCCTGTCCGTTGCATTGCGGATACCTGGGAGTTGACTTTGTAAGTCGTATTTTCCATTTTTCGCAGAACGCTTCGAATCGAAAAGAGATAAATTGAGATCCGTTGTCTGTTACGATTTCGTACGGGACCCCATGTCTAGTTATGATATGTTTCCAGACGAAGTTCTCGACTTGTGTGTCTTTGATACTTGCGTAAGATTCTGCTTCTACCCATTTGGTAAAGAAATCCGTGAGGGCTAAGAGGAAGCGCTTTTGTTTTGATGGATGCATAGGTCCGACAATGTCCATGGACCATCGCATGAAAGGATAGGGGGACGAGATTGAGGAGAGGATTTCCGCGGGTTGATGGATTGTTGGAGCATGCCTTTGGCATTTCTCGCACTTCCGGGCGAATTTATCGCAGTCTTTTATCATGGTTGGCCAATAATAACCATGACGTTTGATTTTGACTGCGAGAGATCTTCCACCAGAATGATTTCCGCATGATCCAGAATGGACCTCTTCCATGATTCTTCTTGCCCTTTCTCCTTCTGCGCATGTCATGAGAGGACCGGAGAAACGCCACCTATAAATTTCTCCCTCTATCGTGACATACCGTGCCGCTTGGGTTTTCACTTTACGGGCCACCCATTTTTCGGCGGGTAAGGTTCCATTCACGATATAGGCCCGGATTGGTTCTAACCAAGGGCTGTCGCAGCCATACTCTGTTTGGTCCGCATCCGCTTCCGGTTGATCCTCGACTTCTTCCGCATCTTCAATCTCTCCTCGGATTAGATTGACGACCACTGGTGGTCCGATGCTCGGATGTTCGATGAATTCGACGGGGATAATCCTTTTGAGCCCTGGATCTGAGCTCGAGGCGAGGGCAGCCAAGGCGTCGGCCTGGACGTTTTCCGAGCGAGGAATTCGAGTCAGGGCGAACTGGTCGAAACTACGAGCCAGTTCTTGGACGAGTTTTGGTTGGCGACTGCGTCCATCCTTTCGTCCCTTGCTTCATATTCTCCGCTGTATTGGTTGGCGACTAACTGAGAGTCGCAGTAAGCGTGAATATTACGGATTTTTAATCCATAGGCTAGCCGCAAGCCTGCGACGAGTGCTTCGTATTCTGCCTCATTGTTTGAAGCATGAAAAGCCAATCGGAATGACTGTTCTAGGATTTCCCCGTTAGGAGAGGTGAGTCGAATTCCGATTCCGGATCCTTGTTTGGACGAAGATCCGTCGACGTGGAGGACCCAAGTTGAGTTTGGTTCCTCGTTAGTCACGTCTCTAGTGGGTAATTCTACCAAGAAATCCGCAAGTACTTGGGACTTTGCACATGTCCTTGGGCGATATTCGACGTCGTATTCACTTAGTTCGATTGCCCATTTTGCGAGCCTACCGGATTGGCTCGGACTGTGCAGGATTATCCGCAGTGGGAACGTGGTGAGAACCACTATAGTATGAGACTGGAAATATGGTCTTAGTTTCCTTGCCGAGGTTATGACGGCGAATGCTAATTTTTCCATTAGCGGGTATCGAGTTTCCGCATCCAGCAACGTCTTGCTTATGTAAAAGATTGGCTTTTGTTCGCCGTGTTCTTCTCGTATCAGGACGCCACTGACTGCTGTCGCGGAAACTGCGATATAGAGGAAAAGAGGTTCTCCTTCCACCGGTTTTGCGAGAACTGGTGGAGTGGCCAGGTAATGTTTCAACTGTTGGAAAGCCTTTTCACATTGCTCGGACCATTCGAACTTCTTGTTTCCTTTTAATGTTTCGTAAAACGGTAGGCACTTATCCGTGGAGCACGAGACGAAACGGTTCAAAGCCGCGACTCTTCCGGTTAACCTTTGGACTTCTCGCTTGGTTCTCGAGGAGGCCATCTCTATCAGTACGTCGATTTGTTTAGGGTTGGCCTCAATTCTGCGATACGTTACGAGGTATCCGAGGAATTCTCACGATGCCACTGCGAATCTGCATTTTGCCGGGTTGAGTTTCTTGTTATGCTGGTTGAGTCGTGCAAAACATTCCTCTAGGTGGGCTACATGATCGTGTTCGTCAAGAGATTTTACGAGCATATCATCGATGTATACTTCTATAGTTTTTCCGAGTTGCTCGGCAAACATTTTGTTGACGAGTCGCTGATACGTTGCACCCGCGTTTTTAAGACCGAAAGGCATTACCTTGTAGCAATACGTTCCGTGGTCTGTGATGAATGCAGTTTTTTCGCAGTCGTCGGGATTCATCATGATCTGATTGTATCCGGAAAAAGCGTCCATGAATGACAGAAGCTTGTTACCCGCAGTTGCTTCGACCAGTCGGTCGATGTGTGGGAGCGGGAAGCAGTCCTTCGGACAGGCTTTATTCAGATCCGTGAAATCGACACAGACTCGCCACTTGCCGTTCTTCTTTTTTACCACGACAGGGTTGGCAAGCCAGTCTGGATACCTAACTTCTGTTATCGACCCTACTCTGAGGAGTCTTTCGACTTCCTCGTTGACTGCGGTGGCACGCTCAGGTCCCAACTTTCGTCTCTTTTGTTTTACGGGTTTGTGAGTCGGGTCGATGTTAAGTTCGTGACATGTTACGCTAATGTCTATTCCGGGAAAATCCTCCGCAGCCCAAGCGAACGTACTGAGGTTCTTTTTGAGGCATGCGATGAGCTCTGCTTTTATCGGTTCGCGGAGGTTAGCTCCGATTTCGACGCACCGTTTCGGGAAGGAATCGTCGAGGCAGATCGAGACCACCGGTTCGGAGATTGGTTCACGCTTGCCTTCCAGGACCTCAGCTCTTTGGGACTGCCAGAAGGTTTCCGGCGAGTCGTGAATCGTTTGCTTTTTCCGAGAGGTCTCGATTTCGGAATTTTTCCGTTTTAGTTCGGTAGCGAGGTAGATCTGCGCTGCTTCGTGACTACCATGTATTGTTTCGACCCCGAAAGGCGTCGGAAACTTGAGGCATATGTGGAATGTTGATGGGATCGCTCTCATGGAGTTTAGCCAGGGAGTTCCAACTATCGCGTTGTAGGACGTTGGACCATCGATCATCAGGAATTCCGTGTTTTTGGCGACGCTCCCGGCTCTGACTAGGAGGTTAGTCGAACTGAGGGTCATAACTTCTCCAGAGAGTCCGAATACTGGGCTGAGGTCATCTGTAAGGATGCTTAGATCGACGCCCATCCTCTCGGCGGTGCTTTTATAGATAATATTAGCCGAGCATCCGGTGTCGACTAATACCCTTGCTACGTCAATATCCTGGATCGTGAGTTCTATTACGAGGAGATTTTTGTGAGGTTTGGCCATGCTGGCCGTTGCTCGATCCTCGAAGGATACGATGTTGCGGGCTGACGAAGTAGCCATACTGAACTTCGATCGATTGGTGGTTTTCGAGTTGGAGAATCCGTCCCTCCCTCCTTCTAGCGCCAAACTGTGGGAACCGAAATTCACACCGTCAAATTTAATAAATAAGATTGCGGAGGAAAGCCAAGTAAACCCGACTTTCCTTGAAGGTCCGGATTCTCTGCATTGCCACACGAAATCGATAAAGTTAATAGATAAAAATAAGAATTGTAATATTCGCTCGAAGGCGTTTTATTGAATGACAGATTCGAATACAGGAATTCTCCGAAAGACAGAGAGATTTGCGATTAAAGAAAAATATAGAGTCGCAGGCAGCCAAACGTCCTAAGCCTTGCTCCGCTAGTCTAACCACCTAAGACCTAATTCATCTAAGCTAGCAAAGTGCTCTAAGTCTAATTTTTCGGATGCCCTTCTCCTCTGCTCTTGCTCTCCTTATATACCCACTCCTAGGTCGGTTTGCCTTAGGATGATGGACCTCGCCTTTGGGCCCAAGCTTATCTCTTCAGGAAGTATTCCATTTTCGTCGATCTTCGTAATTATCCTCGAGTTTCCCCTATTTTCCGGTGACTTGATGTTTATCCGATGTTCGGGAAATCGGATAAACCGTCATAGCCTGATTGGGCCTGAATTCTTAAAATCGTAAGTAAGTCCGTGGACTTGTCTTAAGTCGTTGAACGTTTTATACAATTTCTCGAAAAGACTATCTTTCTCGTAAAATAAACCGTATAGCCTAAAGGATCGATGTTCAAGTTAATCGATCTCGTTTTATACGATATCTTCTACGAGAAATCCAATCCTTCTAGTTTTTTTCGTGAAACATCGAGGACGATTCCAACCGAATTGAATCGAAAGATGTTTATTT
This sequence comes from Brassica juncea, assembly GCA_018703725.1. Lineage (NCBI taxonomy): Eukaryota > Viridiplantae > Streptophyta > Magnoliopsida > Brassicales > Brassicaceae > Brassica > Brassica juncea. The sequence goes on along the minus strand of CM031941.1, from coordinate 25,368,276 downwards.
CGTAGCCGTGATCGTACCAAACTCACGAGGATTGATCCAAACAAGCCAAGATGGGATCAGACCGAGCATGATGGGACCGAGACCAGGACGAGGGCCGTCGACCGGCGCCAGGGGGCTTGCCGCCGGTGCCAGGCCGGCTTGCGGGACGCCTGCCGCCGGCGCCAGGCCGGCTTGCGGGACGCCTGCCGCCGGCGCCAGGCTGGCTTGCCGCCGGCGCCAGGCTGGCTTGCCGCCGGCGCCAGGCCACCTTGCGGGACGCCTGCCGCCGGCGCCAGGCTGGCTTGCCACCGGCGCCAGGCCGGCTTACGGGATGCCTGCCGCCGGCGCCAGGCTGGTTTGCCGCCGGCGCCAGGCCGGCTTGCGGGACGCCTGCCGCCGGCGCCAGGCCGGCTTACGGGACGCCTGCCGCCGGCACCAGGCAGGCTTGCCGCGGGCGCCAGGCCGGCTTGCGTGGCGCTTGCCGCCGGCGCCAGGCCGGTTTGTGGGTCGCTTGCCGCCGGCGCCAGGCCGGCTTGCGTGGCGCTTGCCGCCGGCGCCAGGCCGGTTTGCGGGACGCTTGCCGCCGGCGCCAGGGGTTCTCTGCCGCCCGTGAGTTTTCCGTTGCCCGATCTTTCCCCCGTTGGCCGTTCGTCGGGAAATCTTTGAGTTTGGAAGGATCTTTAGCCGTAGATTTCGAGATAACCGTTTTTGACCCCAACAATCATCAACAAACAAGAGATGTGAAACTAGAGGTTCATAACACTTTGGGTGAACTCTAATCTGTCCATGCCCTTCACAATAGAGCTCTTTGAACATGACACTTTCTCATAGTCCATGATAAGGTCAGAAGCAAGCAACACTCCAAGGCCACAACCTTGTAAAAAAGCAGCTTAGTTCTTGCTAATGCACTCATTTAAGATTGGCTCCATAAGGTTTGCAATCTTTGAAATAATTTTATAAACCACATTGCAACAATTGATTGGGAGGTAGTATCCCAGAGAACAAGCTTATGTTGACTTTGGTATAATAACCAGATTTCTGCTATTCAAATCCTTAAGAAAACGACCATTACAGAAAAGGCTCTTTTATTGGTTCAGTGACATCTCTACTGACAATGCTCCAAGAAGCTCTGAGAAACTCAATATTATAGCCATCTAGTCCCGAGCACTTATCCTTAGGCATTGAGAAGACTATTTTAGTTATTTCCTCATCGAGAATCAATCTTTGAAAGTAATCTATCTGGCTAGAAGAACAACAGAATGACAGAAGATTTTCCAGCTCAGTGTTTAAACAAGCCGATGCCAGTGCTCAACCTCCCAAGATACCTGAGAAACAGTCAGTTGTATGAGCTTGCAACTCATCCATGCCACATACGAAACTTTTATCTTGAAAAACCAGAAAAAGAATGTGGTTATGAGCCGCATGTTGATCCACCATTTTGTGATAGAAAGCAGTGTTTCTGTTCCCAAGGTCATACCAATGAACTCTAGATCGTTGATGATAAAACTTTTCTTCTGCCTTAGCAAGAGTATGCCCTTTCGTTTTTACCGTATGCTCCAAATAAGTTGTTTCACTGTCCATATAGGTTAAGCGGCGTCTTTGCAATTCAGAAATGACATTTTTCTGATCTTTAACCTGGTTAGAAATTCCACTATAAGGCCTCTGATTTATCCTCCTCGAATCTTTATTTAGCAGTTTCAAAGACCTTACCAACTTAATCTGATAAGTTCCAATAATCGAATCCTTCTGCCACACTGACCTCACTTTTTCATTGAAGAGCGGGTGATCTATTATATGATTGAAGAACTTGAAGGGTGTTGGAGATCTTCTCCATGCAGATGGCAAGTGAAAGAGAGAAGGTGCATGGTCCGATTGATCCGGTTCAAAAAAATCAGCATAGCCGTCTGGAAACCGCTGAGCCCAAGTCTGGTCGATGAGAGCATCAGTAAATCTTTTTAGATATGGGATTTTCTTCCTGATTGTTCCACCACGTAAAAGTAATCCCCTTACACTGTGTTTTGAAAATTTACGCATCTTACATTTCCAAATTCATATTAATTATACCATTTGTATCCACATCCTGGTCCTTAGATTGAGAATGATAGCTAGTCCGAATGATTTGATTGAAATCCCTGATAAAACCCAAGGATGGGACAAAACTGGCATGATAGAATTCAGATTTTCCAGCTCCTACAGTAGACCTTTCCTTGATTCTACTTCATTGAATCCATAAAAAAAGAGTTACAGTCACACTGGTACTATCCAAAGGAAGAAAGAAACCACAAGTAACCGCTTGAGAATTAGACATGTAGATTGTTGTTATTATATTTGGACTGCTTACAACAACGGTCCTAACAGTGTGATGTTGATCCTAATTTGCAAAATATTTCCAACCACAAGTAAGAGCTTATATTATCCTGTCTTCTACTAAAGGGTGGTATATGTATTTATTAATATGATCCAAAAGAGGGAATGTGGTTATCTACCCACTCCTTGACTGAAGTGTGGCATCCTTCACTGTTGAGTCCTCTTACATTCCACACAACAAAACATATTTGATAATAGATTAGTGACGTCTGACCTTGCGGCCACTCTTCCGGTTTAGAAACCAAGAAGAAAGGCGATGGATTCTAATCCATGTTGCCCTGAAGATCCTGCAATTAATGTTTCACATTGACGCATAACCGCAACTATGCAAGCACATCATGCCCTGTCCAAGGAGATCACCTAAGAGCTTGTCAGTCCTTTAGTGTCTCTTTCGGTAAGAACAGTATCCCATGGTGTGTGTTCCATGCTCTATTTGACCCGAGTCTGAGACTGTAAGTATAATACTCAATGTTTCCAATCCCGTATCACCCTCAATATTTCTGAAAACACACTCTTTTTTCTCCGCTTCTGAAGCGGAAGATAGATCTCCACCCTCAGCGATTATATCACTAGAGATAGCAGCTTAATGACTTGTTTCTTCTAGATCTTTATCTATTGCTAGTCCAGAATCATCTAAGATCGCCAAGTTGTCCACTCCAGGATGCATTCTAGGGTGTTGACTTCCATACATAAGTTGCACACCTTCCTGACCTCGACTGCCTCTTGAGACTTTTGTCTCTACTCTTGACCTCCTTGAAGTCCTAGTTTGTCGAGTAGAGTCTAGAGGTTTAGCAGAGCATCTTCTAGACTCATGTCCAAATTTACTACAACAATCACATTTCCTCTGAAGCCACCGATAGGAAACAGAGATACCCACCTCTAATACATTTGAAAAAACAGAGACGATCCTCTTCGGTAGCTCATATTGGAGATCCACATGAACCCACAGTTTTGCGACCTCAAAGTTTTATTTTATTTCAGACTCAGGTGTAATAGAAACTGGCTTTTCAAATGTTGTGGCGAGTCCACTTAGATTTTGCGACCTCTAAGCTCCATTCGCACCACAGCTTAGGTTTTTTTGAGGTTCCTATGTGAGAATTTAGGTGACCATGGTGCTAGACACATTTTAAATGTGGCAAAGATCCAAACACTTCCCGCTAACACAAGAGCTCGAGTTCGTGGTCTACTAACTCTGAGTAAAAAGGTTAAAGGCCCTAGACGTTGGAAAAATATTCTCGGACCTGAGTGACTCCAATTAGTATTGACAATGCCAATAATTCTTCCCATATCCAGAGCTTCACTATATAATCTTGCAAACAAAAAGTCTCATAACTCTTTCCTTGCTTCCTCAAACTTTCATCAGGGATTAGAACGAAAGGGCCCCTTAGATATGTCCAGAAGGGGCTCCAATTTCTTACAAATTCGATGTTTATTTGATTACTTTCAAATACTTCCAAATTCCAGGAGAAATAGACACTACCGTCTTTGCAGAAGATGTCTCAACTCCTGTTGACTTTCCAGCAGAAGAGTCGACTCCAATTTGCGAGTCAGAGGGAACAACTCCAGCAGTATCTGAGGTTGAGGCGAAAGCAAGTCCAGTAGGAGCTGAGGTTCAGGCCAAAGCAAATCCAGCAGGGAGGTATATTGTGCTCCAGGAGATTAACTAGATGGTAGAATCAGAACTGACTTTCTCAGATACAAGAGGGGAAACCCTCGGAGAAGATACTCCTTCCCTAGGAAGAGAAGAAACAGGAGGAACCACATCCACTGAAGCGGGAGGCCCAGATTGTGCCACGCCTGTCCTGCACCTATTTTGAAACTTACGACCCATCACGAGAAGAAGAGACGACGTGTGAAGATGCAGCCCTAACACGAGAGAAATTTGAAGAGAGGGGGAGATTAGAGGATGCGTCTCCTCTTACCCATCTTAGAGATATCTCAACGGCGGCAAGAGGCGACACCATTGGTCGGCGGCGTATCAAACCCTAATTCCCTTCAGAATTGACTCTTTAGTGTGGAGAGAGAAGGATATTTATAAACAGAAAATTGTTGCTAGGGATGGGGAATAATCTGAATCCGAAGAACATAACCAATCCGATCAAAAAATTAGTACCGAACCCGAAAAAAAATTTGTTAAAAATCCGAACGAATTTAAAATTTCGGTATTTAAAGAACCAAAACCAAATCTGACCGGAACCAAACTATTTGGGTATCCGAATATATACGGATGAAATTTATATTTTTACATATATTAATTATTTTTAGATTTAACATACAAAATATATCTAAAATATATACGATATTTTTAAATTATCCAAAATACTTGAAAATATATATAAATAGTCAAAAATAAATATCTAAAATAGCAAAAAAAATACTCAGAAAAAATACTTGAAATCTCTACTGATTCACTATCCAAATATTTAAGCCAAACAAATTTATATATTAAGTTGTTTGGCATATGTTATTCAAATTTATATGAAATATATTATTTTTAGTTTTAGTTCTTTTAGAAATTAAAAGAATATATGAGTTTTTATAAAAAAATTAAAATAATTTAAATGGATTATCTAAATTTAAATCGAGCCCGAACCAAAATTTAGAGATACCCGAATAGCGCTAATATCTTTATCCCTAGAAGTTTGAAATCTGAATAGACTCGAACTAGAATTAAATAAATACTTGAATGTATATCTCCAATTGGTACACTGAATGAGTTATCTCAAGAAAAAGTGTACCGAAAAATTGTTCAAAATAAAAATTTCTGGCTTCTCACTATTTTTTAAGTTTCCTCTCCTTGAACAATTTTTGTGGAAAATCATATCTTCAAGCACACTTGCCTAAGACCACACACATGACATACACCCATAATATAAAAACAAAACGAAAGATATAATTTGTTTATATAAAAAATCCAACCGCTAGAAAAAACATCCACTATCAAATGCAGAGACACTCCATAATATACTTATAAGTTATAAGTCACACACATTTTCAGGTCTTATCTTTAATATATTATAAAATAAACAAGTTTTTTTTTTAAAGAAAGAAAGTTTTACTTGATAGAACCCAATTTCTCTTTAATTTATGTTGACATCTGGTAGTAAGATTGTTGTTGTTAGTGTTGGGTCATCCTCAGAGAATTTGTTATCTTCATTTCCTATCTTGGCACGGGTTTTCGAATATATGAATATTTCCTTCACCGTATTGAAAAATTTGCTACATAAAATTAAAAGTGTTCATTAATTTTCAAAAATATTAAGAAAAAAAAGAAAGCAAAAAACTTACAGCCACGGATCTTCTCCAAGAAGCATCTTATCTCCATCAGTGTTTAGGAAAACTATTTTCCATTGATTGTGCATATGCAATGTGCCTTTAATATCGAAGAGTCTTTCTAGTTCATCGATCAACTGATTGTATCCATCAAAAACAGTTAGGTCCACTGTTCTTTTTACAGCTCCTTCCATATGAACCTGATCAATTTACATATAAAAAAATATGAACTTTATAGTCAATTTTTATTTAATAAGATCAGAATAAAACTATCAATGCAAACACACACATATATATAATTATCTAATAATCAACATAATTTTTTAATGAAAACCCCATGTATTAGTTGTACCTAATAAATAATTTAAACTTGACTAACAAGTAAAAAATAAGAAGATGGTGATCTATTTTATACCTTAGTATGATTTCTAGTTTGGATGTGGTCAAACTTTTCTTCTTCAAAGGTTTTAGAAATCTTAGACTTTTTATGTGAGTCATTTGGTTTTATGGAATCTTTTATTTTTGTGGGAATTGTTAGATCAACTCCAAACAGTCTGTAGCTAGTAGCCACGGTGGTGGTTGACTTTTCTTTCATTGCTTGAACCATTTGCTCATTATAGTTTAGTTTGGACATGGTAGGGAATGAGTATCTAACTGAAGATTGTATGCTTGAATGTCCAACTTCTTTGCCTTCGGTCAATGTAGGAACCCACATATTTGAACATTTAAGAAGAAATAAAATATGTCAAAAAAGGAATGATAACTAATTTACAAATAAATTTTAACTTATTGAAAAGCGTTAACTTACCAAACTCATGTATTTCGCTTTGACGTTTATGCTTTAGAAATCCTGATTTGAGAATGTTTGATGAATGTGTTAAATGCTCGATCTCCCATGGAGATACCTTATCAGGCCTTGGAATTGTCGCAGCTTCATCCCATTGTACCTATAAAATATAGGATATTATTTATATTTTAAAAAATATATTCTAAAACAATATAATTAAAGTAGAACTAGTACTAATCTTACTTCTAGATTTCGCCATTCTGAATCCTTCCAATGAACGGAGAAATCTCTCACTTTTACTATTGTTCCATAGTATCTAGTGTAGTAAAATCATTTGTGTAAGCAATCATATCTCAAAAAAAAAGTAAAATAAATGTACAAGATTGACCTGATTTCATTAAAATCTCTTCCTTCAAACTTCATCAAAAATCTGGAGCCTATACTAAATTTCTTATTCACTCCATCTATAAATTTATGGAAGTTGACAAGGAACTGGCTCGACCTGAAATCATAACATCTAATAAATAAAAATGTATTTACTGAATAAACTATTTTCATAATTTTTAATTTAGTAAAGAAATGTTTTTTCTTTACCTTGGCTTATAGAACACAACAAACATACATTTGCTTTTAATAGCATTCAATGCAGTAGCAACTATACCATGGTGCATACTCTTCTTTGAAATTAATGATGATGGTACGTTGTCTTGTTTATGATGAGATACTTTTCTGATTCCAACTCGTGATTCTCCATTCTCTCCTCTGTGATAAAAAAATATTTAAAATCAAAAGTCCAAGTAACAAATGAGATGTAAAATGAAAAAAATATATACCGAAGGAATACAAAAGAGTCTCCAACAACCAACTCTTTTTCTTTTGCGAACTCATTCCAACCAGATGTGAATAAATGTCTTTGTGGTGTACCTAGTTGATTGTTTGTAAGAAAATAAATATCAGTAATCACCACATGCATATTTTGATATCAATAAAAATTTGTTACCTCTTAAAGTATGTTTAAATTTCCATTCACGACCATGTATATCTTTAGCACTTATCTCTTGACTTGGCGTTAGGTGAGATGTATCCTAGGAAATATTTGATACAAAATGTTATATAGAAATTTACAATTTGGTCAAAGTAAGTAATTGTTAATACCAGTGGAGGAAGACATTCGATGGCATGTCTTTTATTCAAGACAAAACTACCCTTTTTACTGGTATCAGAAGCACTTAACACCTTAGTAAAATATTTAATGTTTTGTATGTTGTTTTCATAGTTAGGAGTTGGGATTTCAACTTCCTATAAAATTAAAATTCATAATATTAATTAAAATAGATATTAAGAAGATCTGCAATTAAGTTATTAAAGAAATAAAGTATTATTTTGCCACTCACAGATGTATCAGGCGACAAAAAAATTTCTGCATAAATTTCATCTGTAGTAGTCTCTACCTAAGACCATACAAAAAACAATATACCCAAAGCAATATCATTTACACTAATTCAGTATAGCTCATGTGTATTTAATAAATAATAAACATAAATAATCAATGAAACATACCTTAAGCTTGATACTAAAAACATTGCAGAGTATTTTTGAAGGAATAATAAAAGCTGGTTTTAATTGACATAGTTCACCGTTTATAGATGTAACTAGCTGGAAATATCATCAAATATTTTAGTAAGTTTTGCAAATAAAAACATATGTGAAACAATATAATAATTATGTAAAAAATAAAAAATATTGCCTCCTCTATATGCCCTTGAGGAAAATAATATACTTTTTCTCCAACTTTTGGAAGATCAAACAGAGAACCAGCACATAACTTCCATAGTTGTCCATACAGATAGTTATTCGTTCCATCAGTAACTACACAAACAGACAAAATATAATTATTGATAAATATTTTTCATCAATCAAAAACCAAACTCAAACCAAAGAATTATTCACTTATACCTATAAATTCAGGTTGCGCATGCATGATTTGATCACTGGCCATCATTGAATTGGTGAGAACTTTTGATCTTTTTCTTTTTTTTTTGTTCGAACAAGTTTTTTTCCTTATACGATCTTTAATTATTTTTTATATTTCCACTTATGTGATATGTATAAGTATTTATATGTGAAACAAAATAGTATAGTAATAATTATTTGGATATGAGTTTTGACTAATAATTTCAACAAGTTACCCGAAACATGTCGGGTCAAATATGTATCTTCTAAAAATACCAAAAGTTCTGTAATATCAATAAATTATGTTTCTAAGCGTATAATAGTATTGTCATAGAGAGGAAATGGACCAGCCCCGTCTCATAATTAGATGGATATGCCTGTTGATAAACGACAAGACAATGGTATTCCGTAAGAGAAGTCAAAGGCAGAGTCTATGGATCTTCCACTTAAAAATTAATGCATTTTTATCACTTTCATTAATAGCAAAATCACAAAACGGGTATTATAAGTAATTCTAGAGCTAGAAGTCAATTCCCATCACTTACATCGTTAATTAAAATTTACCCAAAAATCCATACAATTTTACACCATCCACACATGTATAGACAATAACCAATAGATCCGCAATAAATCTAATCACTGTCATCGGTCCACATAGAAATACCACTGCGAGCTCCTTATAAAAAAACAGTGCCTTCAATAAATTCATAGACTACATACATCCACCTTTGAAGAAGCCCAAAAAACCAGATGTTGTGGTAGATAGATCTGATCCCGAGGATTCTCCACATTTGTGCTTATGTAGGATAAGTTTGGATGGTTCCTGAAAATTTGACTAAAATCATATCTTCAGGAATCCTATAATTTTCACCTCTTCATGATCATCAGAATCACTTATTCCACATACTTACGTATTGATGTTAACCACATCCTGACAAAAGCTGTCTCTTTTTGCCTTATTGGCTCTTTAGTATATGAGCCATCATTTCCTTTAGCTTAGATATATGTGCACTTTCAAAAGTGGCTCCTCAAATAGTCATGTCACACTCTGAACACTTTTTGATGTTGCTGGTTGCGAGATTATCAATTAGTTAATAATCATCCTCAATAGACTTGGTCACTAAATCTCCATTTCTAGATGAATCTGGAGACTGCAGATATCTTGCTTTATTGCCCCTGTAGAAGGTGTATAACAGAAAGTTTTGAGAGAAATTGTGGTGAGAGAATTATTTGATGTTGTGATGTCTTGCATATTTACATGTTTTTAGCTATCATATCTTATGCATTTTTGCTCATTTAGATTAGGCATTAGGCATCTTTAGGCTCATTTTGCATTCATAAGTCCTTATTAGGTGTTGGAGCACACTTTGGAGATATTGAAGATGTTTGGGAGTCTTATGATGAAAAAGAAGGGTTTAAAGATGAACATGGACAGAGACCTTAGGAATACCTTCTGATGCTAAGATTTGGTGGAGGCATGGCAGTTTGAGTTAGCTTTCCAATGGAAGTGGTTTCGAGACATTTGGAGCCATATTGGAGGAGTTATGATCAATTGAGTGGAAGCACGTCAAGCCACCCGGGTAACCATACCCGAGCCAAACCATCAGGTCATGCTGGATGAGCTCAGTACGCGGCCCGTACCACCCGAGCACGAGGACCCGCACGGGATGAGAGCTGGACGACACGCGGGTGCACACAACCGGGGAGACTCACCCGCACGGGACGGACAAGGAACGGACGGACTGGACGACCAAGGACGCACCCGACCTTGCCTCACCCGCGTACCAGCAGACACCCGACAGCACCTGCCCGACCTGGACTACCCGCACGTTCAGACGAGCTCCGGACGCGTCCAGCACCACCCGGACCAGGACACTCGGACGTCCCACAGTTCCTCCTACCCGCGTACCAGCCTGCACACCCGACTAGTATCACCCGGCCAGCACCACCCGCACGTCCTGCCACCAGCTGGACGCCCACCACGCGGCCGAACACACCCGGCCTAGAGAGGCCGCACGGCCTGGACGCCGGACGAGCAGGACATACCCGGCTGGTCACACCCGGCCATGGACCAGTCCAGCCTGCCAGGGTGGCTCAGCTTCTTCCTTTCTCCTTGCTTCTCATTGGTTGAAAATCAAGTTGGCCAAGGACCTTTTAGTAATTTTTATTTTATGTTTCTAAGGGTTTCCAAGCCCCATATAAATACTCTTGTATCCCCTTTGAGGGACTTATCTCATTATCTATCTAAGAACACATTAAACCTCTTGAGTAAAGTTTCATCTTGATTCTTAATCTCATCTTGTCTTTGTGTTTTTGATTGTTTGATTTCATATCCTTTCTTTCTCTATATGTTTAAGCTTGAATCTATCATGGGTTTAAGAGTAAGCATGTGGATTAGTGAGTAGATCCTTCTAAGATCCATGGGTTAGGGTGATAGAGAGTGATTAAGTTAGATCCAAGGTGTCTATTGTTAGATCTATCATTTCCTTGCATAGATTTGGTGTTTTTAAAGCTATATTTGAGTTGGCCTCTCAAGCATAGAGCTATAGGCATTTCATGCCCGGAAGGTGTTCTATGAAATGCCTGAACCAACTCATCTATGCTTTTAGCTTGCTTTGCCTAAGGGATTAGTTGTCAAAGGAGCTAGGATTGCTATTAGACTAATTCTCCATGTTTGCTTTGATCATTACAGCCAAAGGGATTTGGTGTACTTGGGTGATCATTGCAAAAGAGCATTCATCTAGGGATAGAGCTTGCTTAGTTTTGTTGTCTAGGCATAAGGATTAGATTGATTGAAAAGTTAGCATCTTGGATTGAAGCTTAATCATTTGATATCAAGTCCCTATACCCATGGGTCTCACTCTCCTCATAAGAAAGAAAGTTCAATCTTTTATTGCATTTTTAATATTGTCTTAGTTTCACAATCATCCTCTCATCTTGATAGACTTAGATTAAGCATGAACTTGCATTCCCTTTGCATTAGAATCTCTTAGAATTGGATTGACATCTTGTATTCTACAACATTTGATTAGGACTTTGAAAAGGCCTGTCATCAAATTGGCGCCGTTGCCAACTTCTAAGTTGATTTTGACATTGGGATTTAGTTATTTGCTTGAGACTAAGTCATTTTTATTTTTATTGTATCTTGTGATATTGGTTCTTGCCTCTTCTATCTTTGACTTTCAGGTGTATGATAACAAGAAGCAGAGGGGCATCCAACTTGGTTCCTACTGTTGAAGAGATTGCTGCACTTGAGAGGGAGATAGTTAGACAAAGAAGAGAAGTAGAGCAACAGGCTCATCTTCAAAGGTTGGGGTTTGAGATGGAGAATCTGCCTCAAGATGATAATGTCCAAGGGGACAATGGTCCAAGAGCTGACAATCCTAGACCACCACGCCAGCCACATCACCAACCACGCCAAGCAAGAGCCATTGGAGCCTATGACCAACCTCACATTCATGGTCATAGGTTGGGAATCAGAGCACCAGCTGTGGAGAACAACAACTTTGAGATCAAAGCAGGCCTGCTGCATTTGATTGAGAACAACAAGTTCCATGGCCTTGCTGTGGAGGATCCCCTTGATCACTTGGACACATTTGATAGCTACTGTAGCTTGTCCAAGATTAATGGAGTCTCTGAAGATGCTTTCAAGCTGAGGTTGTTTCCATTCTCTTTGGGAGACAAGGCACATCTATGGGAGAAGGCTGTTCCAAGTGACTCTATCACTACTTGGAATGAGTGCAAGAGAGCATTCCTAGAGAAATTCTTCTCTACCTCAAGAACAGCCAAGATCAGAAATGAGATCTCTAGCTTTCAGCAGAAGAACCTTGAGAGCTTTAGTGAAGCATGGGAGAGGTTCAAGGGTTATTGGTCTCAATGCCCACATCATGGCTTCACCAAGGAGAGTTTGCTTAGTACCTTCTACAGAGGTGCTCTACCAGAGTTCAGGAGCAGATTGGACACAGCCAGCAATGGGTTCTTCTTGGGCAGAACTGAGCAGGATGCTGAGGAGCTGGTGGAGAACATGGCCAGGAGTGACTCAGTCTACAGTGAGGAGCATGATAGGGCCAACAGAGGCACTGATGAAGATGATCAGCACACAAGAAAGACCCTGAAGTCTCTCCAAGAAAAGTTGGACAAGCTTCTTGTAGAGAAGGCTAAGCAAGAGCAGCTTAACTCCATTGGGAACCAGCAACAGAAACAGCCTGCTAGAACTACTGAAGTTCATGGTGTAGAAGGACAAGAGGAGCTGTGTTTCATCAATTCTAATGGCACATGGTATAGGAAGGAGCCTAACTTCCAATACCAAAACAACTACCAGCAAAGACCTTACTACAACAATCACCAAGGAGGTTACCAAGCAAACCAGCCTACTCAGCCCCAAGGAGGCTCTTCTCCAGCCCAGGCTCCAAGTTCAAATTTGGAGTCCATGTTCAAGCAACTCTTAGAAGCTCAAGAAAGAAATGCTAAGACCATTGGTGATGAGTTCAAGAACATCCATGCTAAGATTGATGGAACCTATTCTGACCTCAACAACAAGTACATGCAACTTGCCTCTCACCTCAAAGCCTTGGAGAGCCAAGTTACATCCATGTCTTCATCCTCCAAGAATCCAATGGGATCTCTACCAGGGAAACCAGAGAAGAACCCTAAGGACACTTGCAATGTTATCATCTCCACTTCTTCAGGGATTGCATTGAGTGATCATAAGAATGATGTTGATGAGATTGAGAGGCTCGTGCTTGGAAATCAGATTGAAAATGATAAGAGACTGGTTGTGGCCACAGCTGAAGCTAGAGTTGTGAAGAGAGCTGATAAGAAGGTTCAAGGAAGGATTGATGAGCCTAAGGTTGAAATACAAGTTGAGAAGAGTGCTAACCACAAGCTGAAAGAAGTGAAGGAAGAAGACAATGAGGTTGAGCTATCACCATATGATAAGCTCCCTTACCCTCAAAGGTTCCTCACCAAAGCTCAGAAAAAAGTGGTCTCCAAATTCAGAAAAGACCTCAGTGATATTGGAGTCAAGCTTCCAGAGATCAGCAATTTGCATGCTGCTCATGTCCAAATGATGCTCATAAAGGACATTCTCACCCACCGAGCTGAAGTGGCTGAACTTTTGGACATCTCACTTCTGAAGATTGATCCACCAATCCCTCCCAAGTCCCTCCCTAAGCTTGAGTCTCAAGGGAAGTTCACATTGTCTTGCTCTCTTGGTAAACTAACTATGGATGATGCTCTTGTTGATAGTGGAGCTAGTGTGAATGTCATCTCCTTGGATATGGTGCAGCATATTGGGATTGAAAGCATGGAAACAGATACTCCTCCTCTCACCTTTGGGGATTCCTCTTCTACAACCCCACTTGGCATAATCAAGGACTTTCCCTTGAAGATTGGATCCTGCACCATACCTATTGACCTCACTGTTTTGAATATGGCATCTGCAGAAAGAGTCCCTTTGATCCTTGGCACTCCTTTCCTCACAACAGTTGGAGCTTGCATTGACTTTCCCAACAAGAAGGTCACTCTCATGCATGTCAACAAAGCTGTCTCCTATCCTCTCCAGCCCCCACTCGAATCAGACTATTGTGGGACAATAACTCGTGCTGCACAAGCTGTTGAGAATCCCCAAGATGAAGAGGTTGAAGGTAAGAAAGAGGGTCTTGATGGAGAGTGTTCTAAGGAGTTGTGTGTTGAGCACTTGGAAAGTGCTAAAAGAGAGGGGATGGGTGGAGCCTCAAAGGCCACTCATGGCAAGAAGAAGATAGTGAAAGAGCCTCATCCTCCACCTCTTGATTTGCTCTCACACACTCTCACTCTCCTTCCAAAGAAGCTCAAGGATGGAGCCATTGAGTACAAGATCAAGCATAAGGGTAGGTCCACACCATTCTCAAGTGCTAGAGCCATCATTACTCCTCAGCTCCACGATGACCCTATCAAGCTTCAAGAGATTCTCTCTCAAGTCCTCACCATCACACTTGAAGGTGGGAAGGATCCTCCTTCTCACTAGTCAAAGAGAAAAGGTAGTCAAGCTAAGTGACTCAAAACAAGCTCACTTGGGAGGAAGTCCCATGGTTATCCTTGTATATAGCTTTTCAATTTCGAATTTCCTTTTAAGTTTTTAATAAAAGTGGTCAAGATTTTCAGGTTTTTCCAAGTACTAGAGGAGAGAGGAAAGGTGGTCAGCCACCTAAGCCTTATGATCCATGTAGCAGCCTCTTCTAGTTGCTATGAACCAAGCCAGCTTCTAGTCATGCCACAAGCACCATGCCCAACTCTCCTTGTGTGGTATTACTCCAACCCTTTTGTATATACATTTGATTTTGCCTTGTTGAGGTACCTCTTACTCTCTTACTCACACAGAGACTGTGTGATTTAAGTGTGGGGGAGGTACCGGATATTTGATCATGTTTGCTTTGTGATTTTGAGTCTCATGCATTGCATTGTACAATCATAAGTGCATAGAAAATCTAAAAAATTTTAAATTTTTGAACCATGTAGATTGCATCACTTGCATCCTTAAGATTGAGTCTAGAGCATATAGGTTGCATTCATTTGCATATGGAGCATTGCCTTGTAAAGAACACTCGTTTGCACTGAATTTGACACCCTAGTTAAACATATCAAGTAGCTTAAGCATCTTTTGAAAAGCTTGCATGCTTTGAGCCTTGAAAACTCTTCTTGAAACTTGCTTGCTTGCTTGATATTGGCATTGTTCTTAAGACCAGCTCCATCATGAACTTAGACTTGAATGAACTTAATCTCTCTTGCATATGGGCATTTGCATACTTGATCATGGATCTCATACACATTTGGGTTATCTTTTTCCATTGTACCACCCTTTGTTAACCCAAATGGCACTCCCTTACCCTTGAACCCTATCCATTCTTTGAAGCCTACATTGATTTGCTTGAGTGAGGCCTCTTTTGATAGCTTGTCATGTGCAAAATCTTGAGAGTATTGGGAGCGACATGGATTTGTTCTCATCTCTTGCTAGCATAGGGTCATCATTTGAGCTAGTTTCTAGGATGGTGAGTGAAGTGCTTGTTACCTAATTGTTTACATTTTGGGTTTGGGGATGTGACAAAGTTGAGATTGATGAACAAAAAGTTTTGATAAAGAAAAGCCCTAGGGACCTAGAAATAATAAAAAAAAAATGAAAAGCTCTTAGTTGAAATCTTTGACCTTCCCCCTCATGCATATAAAAAAAAAAAAAAAAAAAAAAAAGAAGAAAAAGAAAAGAAAAGAAAAGAAAAAGAAAAAAAAAAAAAGAAGAAGAAGAGATTCAATAAGATAGTGGGGAAGGAAAGATTTAAGAGTTAGAGCTTAGAATGTGAATAGAGGTCCTTAGAGGTAGCACCATGAGAAAGAAAATGTTCATTGGGTGAGTGATGTGAGTATGTCTTCATTTTGGGTTATGGGATGAATTAAGAGGGGTGTAGAATTTGTAATCACTTAGGATTTGGGTAGAATGATGAGGATGGATCCATGTATGCATGAATTGCTCCTAGTCTTAGATAAATTTTGCATAATGATCAAGCTCCTTGATTTTTGAGTGATTGCCACCTTGAAATGATGCATTGAACCCTCCTTTTCATCCATATTAGACCATTTGATCACCTAGCCAAATGATTGAGATCATGTGCCCATTTGTGAGACTTCACCTTGTGTGTGTGTGTGTGAATCAATGTGAGGGCTGGTTAAGAGAACATGTTGGTTGATAGGCATTGCATCTTGTGTAGAGGCATAAGAGTCATTAATAGGCCTTGTGAAGCTAGAGCATAATAAGAAAGTTTTGCTCATGCTATTTGCTATGTTTCTTTAGGATGTCAGGTTGAGTGCTATGAGTGTTTCCTGTGGCTTTGTTTCCATCCTTGCATCCACCCCCCTTGTGTTTGAAAAGTTTACTTGAGGACAAGCAAAGGTCTAGTGTGGGGGAGTTGATGTCTTGCATATTTACATGTTTTTAGCTATCATATCTTATGCATTTTTGCTCATTTAGATTAGGCATTAGGCATCTTTAGGCTCATTTTGCATTCATAAGTCCTTATTAGGTGTTGGAGCACACTTTGGAGATATTGAAGATGTTTGGGAGTCTTATGATGAAAAAGAAGGGTTTAAAGATGAACATGGACAGAGACCTTAGGAATACCTTCTGATGCTAAGATTTGGTGGAGGCATGGCAGTTTGAGTTAGCTTTCCAATGGAAGTGGTTTCGAGACATTTGGAGCCATATTGGAGGAGTTATGATCAATTGAGTGGAAGCACGTCAAGCCACCCGGGTAACCATACCCGAGCCAAACCATCAGGTCATGCTGGATGAGCTCAGTACGCGGCCCGTACCACCCGAGCACGAGGACCCGCACGGGATGAGAGCTGGACGACACGCGGGTGCACACAACCGGGGAGACTCACCCGCACGGGACGGACAAGGAACGGACGGACTGGACGACCAAGGACGCACCCGACCTTGCCTCACCCGCGTACCAGCAGACACCCGACAGCACCTGCCCGACCTGGACTACCCGCACGTTCAGACGAGCTCCGGACGCGTCCAGCACCACCCGGACCAGGACACTCGGACGTCCCACAGTTCCTCCTACCCGCGTACCAGCCTGCACACCCGACTAGTATCACCCGGCCAGCACCACCCGCACGTCCTGCCACCAGCTGGACGCCCACCACGCGGCCGAACACACCCGGCCTAGAGAGGCCGCACGGCCTGGACGCCGGACGAGCAGGACATACCCGGCTGGTCACACCCGGCCATGGACCAGTCCAGCCTGCCAGGGTGGCTCAGCTTCTTCCTTTCTCCTTGCTTCTCATTGGTTGAAAATCAAGTTGGCCAAGGACCTTTTAGTAATTTTTATTTTATGTTTCTAAGGGTTTCCAAGCCCCATATAAATACTCTTGTATCCCCTTTGAGGGACTTATCTCATTATCTATCTAAGAACACATTAAACCTCTTGAGTAAAGTTTCATCTTGATTCTTAATCTCATCTTGTCTTTGTGTTTTTGATTGTTTGATTTCATATCCTTTCTTTCTCTATATGTTTAAGCTTGAATCTATCATGGGTTTAAGAGTAAGCATGTGGATTAGTGAGTAGATCCTTCTAAGATCCATGGGTTAGGGTGATAGAGAGTGATTAAGTTAGATCCAAGGTGTCTATTGTTAGATCTATCATTTCCTTGCATAGATTTGGTGTTTTTAAAGCTATATTTGAGTTGGCCTCTCAAGCATAGAGCTATAGGCATTTCATGCCCGGAAGGTGTTCTATGAAATGCCTGAACCAACTCATCTATGCTTTTAGCTTGCTTTGCCTAAGGGATTAGTTGTCAAAGGAGCTAGGATTGCTATTAGACTAATTCTCCATGTTTGCTTTGATCATTACAGCCAAAGGGATTTGGTGTACTTGGGTGATCATTGCAAAAGAGCATTCATCTAGGGATAGAGCTTGCTTAGTTTTGTTGTCTAGGCATAAGGATTAGATTGATTGAAAAGTTAGCATCTTGGATTGAAGCTTAATCATTTGATATCAAGTCCCTATACCCATGGGTCTCACTCTCCTCATAAGAAAGAAAGTTCAATCTTTTATTGCATTTTTAATATTGTCTTAGTTTCACAATCATCCTCTCATCTTGATAGACTTAGATTAAGCATGAACTTGCATTCCCTTTGCATTAGAATCTCTTAGAATTGGATTGACATCTTGTATTCTACAACATTTGATTAGGACTTTGAAAAGGCCTGTCATCATGTTGTCTTAAAACGATCCCAAACCTCGAAGAAAGACTCAACTAAACCCTGTTAAAATACTGATATCTTTTTTCTCAACTGATTTAGATCTTGACTTTGTGTAGAACTGGCCAAAGAAAGCTCCTCTGAGCTTATCTCAGGATCCAACGGTGATGGTGGACGAGACTTGTACCTCTTTAGATCCTTGTCAGCTACAGAGAATGTGAAAACTATGCACCTTAGTTACTCAGGTGGAACATCACTGGAGTGTGTAGTGTTATATATCTCTTCAATCTTCTCAAGATGGTCCCTTGGATGCTCCTTATTTAAGTCATGAAACTGATTTTGTTTTTACCAACTAAATTATTTGTGGCTTGATCTAATAATCATGTCTATTGAGAAGAAAAATTTTGATTGGACTCTATTTCATGAATAAGGCCTCCTATAAATTGAAATCTCTAATCCTAGGTCACATATGTGGCCTTTTCTGCTGGCCCTGCGGCTATGGTATCTGATTCTGAAACTGGTCATGCAGATTGTGATGTTGAACATGTTGATTCTGAATGTGATAACCCATCAAAGCTTGTTTCTTTTCTTTTTTTTTTTTACTTTTATGTTTTCGCTTTCTACTCTTGATAGTTCATTATTGTCTAAAGCAATAAAATCTTAAGAATATTATCCAATTATTGTCATTCACCTGTAACACCAAAGAAAATAACACCAAAATAAAAATGATCAAAATATAGAACTTCAAATTAAAAAAAAAATCTTTTCATGAAGATATGACGTGTTTCTTTGTATGCAACATGTGTGGTTTCAATAAGCCATGTAAGCACATGGTAGTTCAAAAGTGGATGCAGTCTGAGAGCCAATTTTGGATGTCTAATTGAGAGGAGTGTGCAAGAGATTAATGATATACCATGGATTTTATCCGTTTTTACCCATGGTATATAGGTGTTTTAAGATATATATATATATATTATGTTTTGGAGTCTATTAGGTATGTTTTCAGGTTCAGGAGTATTTTGAAGTAAAGTGATGATTTTGGAGCATTTTGGAGCTTAATAGAGATTTTATCCGAGCTGACCATCAAACCAGACCAGAGGTCGATATTCAGAGACAACAATCGATTGATGCACACTCTATGCCATCGATCGACATCTGTATCCAAAGGTCGATGTATGAAGATTATAATCGATCGATGCACATCCTATGACATCTATCGATACGGAGTCGCACAAGAGACAGAATGGTTCCAGCCGACTTAAAGCCCAAGTTTTTACCAAATTACAAGATTGCCCCTGACGAGTTTTTTAACCTAATTGTTGGGGTCAAAATCGGTCAACGACGAAATCGTCACCCGAAAGTCCTCGAAAGAAAACCAAGTGACGATCAAAACCAAGAAACAGGTCGTCACTCGACGAACTTACGGGAAAGCATGAACGGACCGTGAGCCCCGGGAATCGACGAAGGCGAGCAACGGCGGATGCGGGACGCGGCGCGGTCGGCCTGGCGCCGGCGGCAGGGCGCCTGGCGCCGGCGGCAGGCCGACCACGCCGCGACTGGCGCCGGCGGCATGCCGACCGCGCCGCGCCTGGCGCCGGCGGCAGGCTCGTCCTCTCCCGTCTGGCACCGGCGGCAGGCCCATCGTCTCCCTTCTGGCACCGGCGGCAAGGGTCCTGGCGCCCATCTGTGCAATCGTCTCGTGATCTCGGACAACGGCAACATCTTGGTCCCTTAAACCCATGTTCGGATTGTTCGAGAAACACAACGATTCTTTCGCAAAGCCTTCTCGATTGTTTAACAAAAGTTCATATTTTAAAATCTGAATTCGAAGCCTCTTTACTCAAACCCTCGAAGACGGGAAGTCTACGAATCCAAGTCCATCTTGATCCCGATACTCGAGAAATCTCGGAAGACCATAAAAGGTTCGAATAATGAATGGATTTCGATTCATCGTATAAAACAATCACGGTTATTCTAAACACCAAACATCTCGACTATACGAGGAATTGGAATTCCTTCGGAAATGCCGAAACCTTCAAAGACTATTCTTTCGAAAAACCGTAAAAACTCCTAAGTAGCCCGACATGACCAAAACAGCCAACTTACGATTTTCCGAAAAGGAAGGATAACTATGACGGTTTATCCTTATCCTCACATAAGAGATAAATGTCAAGTTTTCCGAAGATAAATGTCAAGTTTCCCGATAAACACGAAGACGAACGAAAATGAAAAAAGCCCGATTCAGCCCGAAGGAAGATAGACCGTCTTAAGAGGAGTATATAAGGAGAGCTTTGGGCGAGGAGAAAATCATCACAAAAACTTCCAGAGCACTTAGCACTTAGAGCAAATTTAGCATTTTCTTTTCTTTTTTCACTAGCGAGCTGCGACTCAACTAGGTTAGATCTAGGTGGCCGGACTAGCGGACCTTTCGATAGCTCTTGTAGCTGATTTCTTTACCCGTTGTTCACGCTCAAACGCGAATTCAGAAATAAGATCTCTTTCGCTCTATTTTTACGATTTTTATTTTGCAACTTTAAATTCCCATTGATTGTGTCGTGTGTGGCCCAGCAGATATCCAGGACCTTCAAGGAAGATCGGGTTAACTCGGTTTTCCTCCATAATCGTTTATCGGAAATTGACGGTGTGAATTTCGGTTCCCACACTAATGAACTCACTATATATAGCTTGCCTATGTGTTTAAGGCAATGCATGCTTTCTATTTTGTTATAGTTTATTGTTTAAGGTTTTTAGAGATTCTTAGAGTTGGAGAGAAGATCCAAAGAGATTTGTGATTGGAACTCCATTATTTGTTTCTATATCTACCTATCTATGAGTTTCTTTTATCTTGTTGCTATGAATTTCTTGGCCATGTCTGAGTAGTTCCATTGTTAGATTTAGGATTCAAATAGGTTGTGAGGGATTAGCCCCAACTATAGATTGCTAAGTTGTAATATTCATTGTTACGATGTTCTTAATGCTTGTGTTCTAGAGTAGCTAACTAGAATCTTGACCTAGGATTATTTGTTAACCTGACTTCATCCTTAATACATGCTATTCAAGCTAAGATCACTAGAGAAATGTGAGAGCTGATCTAGAGACTTAGTGAGCATCCAGTTCAACCCGCGCATAAAGCTTACTAGAACCGCGTCGATCGATATTCCTATAGAATAATCGATCGACGGAGCGAAAGGTGTATCAATCGATACTCCTATAGAGTCATCGATCGACACTTTCTAATTGATCATCCCGACAGGTGAGATCATTAGATCTAGTCATCAGATAAATCTAGAAAGCGAACGCTGATCGATTTGTGCATAAGCTGTTGAGCTCTTTAATATCATTCATGCAACTTGATGGCATCTATAGGATTATATTCCTGATCACCTGAATAGAAACCCTAAGTCTAGCTAGTTTCTTTAATTGTTAAAACCCTCAATCAAACCCACCGAGCAAGTGCCTTGGTCAAATCTGCACTTTAAAGTTAATCATAATCAACCTAGCTGAGTCACTAAGGATTAGATCTTTTGTGTTCCCTATCTCCCTGTGAATTTGATCCTTAAGTACTACAACTGAACCTCTTATTTGAGAGATTAACTCACTCCTTAGAGGTAATTTGAGTGATATCAAATTTGGCGCTGTTGCTGGAGAGCTTTGATCGCCATTAGATTTAATCTGATTAGGTCTAGGTTATTTCTTTTTAGTTGTTTCTAATAAAAACTTTTCTTGTCTTTTCACGTGCATGCCCAGCAGTACCAGAAGCAACAAGAAAATTCAGCTACTATTCTCAAAAGATCCTGCAAGCTTGGAACGTTCGATCCACAAAGACAAACGCTCCACATCAATCGACATCAACACAAGTTCGTCGACCGATACTCGCACACCAGCATCGACCGAGACATCTTCTCCGTCGACCGACACTCGCTCATCACCGTCGACCGACACTACTCTTCCGTCGACCGACATCTCTCATCCGACATCGATCGATACCTCAGTCTTTACATCGATCGACACTCAGCCGCGAGACATGGTTGCGACACTGATTCTCAGACAAGACGAGAATGGGGACTTGCGTGATCAAGAAGGTCACCAGCGTAATGCAGCAGGTCAAAAGATAGATGCTCATGGGACTGTAATCCCTGAACCTGAAGCTACAAGAAATTTGGGTGATTAAAACCGTCCATATCAGTTCTACACCAACAGATCAGCCATTCGCCCTCCAGCTATTCAGAGAGGCGATTTCGAGTTAAAGCCGCAGTACTACACACTTGTGGGATAGACACCCTACTGTGGGTTATCTCACTAGCATCCTATGGACCATCTGGAGAGGTTCGAGGATCTCATATCTGCTATCAAAGCCAACGGAGTCCCTGAGGACTACCTTCTCTGCAAGCTCTTCAACTACTCTCTTGCTGGAGAGCTTCGCAGTGGCTTAAGCAGTTACCACCAGGATCTCTTACATCCTGGAGCGACATCAAAAACGCATTCCTGCGTAACTTCTTTGATGACGCGCGCGCTGAAGACTTGAGGAGCAAGATTGCTACATTCACTCAGGAACCTGGAGAATCATTTACGAATTGTTGGATCAGATTCAGGTCATACTAGCGAGATTGTCCACACCATGGATTCAACCAAGTGCAACTACTCTGCACTTTCTTCAAAGGAATCGCACTACAATATCAGATGGCTCTGGACACAGCTAATGAAGGAAACTTCAACACCAGGAATCCAGAGGAGGCTACAAAGCTAATAGAAAACTTAGCATCCAACAACAGCACCAAGAACACTGATTTTGACAGAAGGAAATCTTCAGCATTCCTTGGGAAGGAGAAGATGGATGAAGTAAAAGAAAAGTTGGATAGTGTTCATAGGCTGCTAAGGAAGCATATTTGCTCAGTAGAAGATGCAGGAGCTGTAGATGCAGAGGATGATAACATAGAAGAGGATGTGAACTTCATCAGTGGAGCTGGATTTCAAAGGTCTGGAAACCAGGGAGGAACAGAAACTTCTTTGGACAAAGAAGTAACTTCAATCAGAATTCACAGAAGCCCTTCAACAACAACTACAGCAGCAACTTCAACAACAACATGAGCTATGGAAATTCATCTTACCATAATCCACCACCACCAACTCAGGAGAGCAAGATAGAAGCCATGCTTGACCAAGTTCTTGAAGGTCAACAGAAGCTGACAGTGGATTTCAATGGGAAGATTGATGCTGTCTACACCAACATGAACACAAAGTTTGAAGCTTTGAACACCCATGTGAAGAAATTAGAGACTCGGGTCGTTCAGACAGGAGAAGCTATTAAGAAGAAAGAAGCCTTAACAAGGGGGATAGGTGAAGAAGCAACAAAACACCACGTGAATGCCATCATAGATGATGATTTCTGGCAAGTGGTGAAGTTTGAGAAGCTGCAAGAAGGGGATTTTGAAGTGGAAAGTTCCATGAGTTTCGGCAAGTCACATTTGTGTCGACCGACGTCGACTAGTGACCATCGATCGATGGACTCTACACCGAGTCGATCGACGAGCTTTGACGAGCATCGATCGACACCATCAGCAGAATCGAGTGCTTCGTGCAATGCCTTGAGGATAATGACTAACGAGGAGTTCGCAGCAAGACACCCGCATCCACCCAGCCCTTTTTGCGTCAAAATCAATCGGCATCAATAACTAGCCATCGATCGACAGAGAGATGATGACATCCATCGACAACCTCCATCACCCATCGATCGACGTGCGCCTCTCACATACCGAGTGAAACTACCAAAGATTGATGCAGAACGACTCAATGCACTCACACAACAATCTAAACCTTCATGAATAAGGCCTCCTATAAATTGAAATCTCTAATCCTAGGTCACATATGTGGCCTTTTCTGCTGGCCCTGCGGCTATGGTATCTGATTCTGAAACTGGTCATGCAGATTGTGATGTTGAACATGTTGATTCTGAATGTGATAACCCATCAAAGCTTGTTTCTTTTCTTTTTTTTTTTTACTTTTATGTTTTCGCTTTCTACTCTTGATAGTTCATTATTGTCTAAAGCAATAAAATCTTAAGAATATTGTCCAATTATTGTCATTCACCTGAAACACCAAAGAAAATAACACCAAAATAAAAATGATCAAAATATGGAACTTCAAATTAAAAAAAAATCTTTTCATGAAGATATGACGTGTTTCTTTGTATGCAACATGTGTGGTTTCAATAAGCCATGTAAGCACATGGTAGTTCAAAAGTGGATGCAGTCTGAGAAGCCAATTTTGGATGTCTTATTGAGACGAGTGTGCAAGAGATTAATGATATACCATGGATTTTATCCGGTTTTACCCATGGTATATAGGTGTTTTAAGATATATATATATATATATATATTATGTTTTGGAGTCTATTAGGTATGTTTTCAGGTTCAGGAGTATTTTGAAGTAAAGTGATGATTTTGGAGCATTTTGGAGCTTAATAGAGATTTTATCCGAGCTGACCATCAAACCAGACCAGAGGTCGATATTCGGAGACAACAATCGATTGATGAACACTCTATGCCATCGATCGACATCTGTATCCAAAGGTCAATGTATGAAGATTATAATCGATCGATGCACATCCTATGACATCGATCGATACGGAGTCGCATAAGAGACAGAATGGTTCCAGCCGACTTAAAGCCCAAGTTTTTACAAAATTACAAGATTGCCCCTGACGAGTTTTTTAACCTAATTGTTGGGGTCAAAATCGGTCAACGACGAAATCGTCACCCGAAAGTCCTCGAAAGAAAACCAAAATCGGTCAACGACGAAATCGTCACTCGACGAACTTACGGGAAAGCATGAACGGACCGTGAGCCCCGGGGATCGACGAAGGCGAGCAACGGCGGAAGCGGGACACGGCACGGGCGGCAGGCCGACCACGCCGCGCCTGACGCGGCGGCAGGGCGCCCGTCTCGGCGGGCAGGCCTACGCACGCCGCGCCTTTGCTCCTTCTTCAGGCGACCGGCCGCGCCAGGCTCCGCAGCAAGGGCCGACCGGGCCTCGCCTGGCTCCGTCGGCAGGCCGACCGACCGCCGGCAGGCCCGCCAGCCGCACCTGGGCCGGGCAGGCCGACCACGCCGCGCTGGCACCGTCGGAAGGGGCGCCTGGCGACGGCGAGGCAGCCGACCGCACCGCCTGGCGCCGGCGCAGGCCGACCGGCGCGCCTTGCGCCGGCGGCAGGCCGACCACGCCGCGCCTGGCGCCGGCGGCGAGGCGTCTGGTGCCGGCGGCAGGCCGACAACGCCGCGCCTGGCGCCGGCGGCAGGCCGACAATGCCGCGCCTGGCGCCGGCGGCAAGCCCATCGTCTCCTGTCTGGCGCCGGCGGAAAGGGTCCTGGCACCCATCCGTGAAATCGTCTCGTGATCTCGGACAACGGAAACATCTTAATCCCTTAAACCCATGTTCGGATTGTTCGAGAAACACAACGATTCTTCCGCAAAGCCTTCTCGATTGTTTAACAAAAGTTCATATTATAAAATCTGAGTTCGAAGCCTCTTTACTCAAACCCTCGAAAACGGGAAGTCTACGAATCCATGTCCATCTTGATCCCGATACTCGAGAAATCTCGGAAGACCATAAAATGTTCTAATGATGAATGGATTTCGATTCATCATATAAAACGATCACGGTTATTCTAAACACCAAACATCTCGACTATACGAGGAATTGGGATTCCTTCGGAAATGCCAAAACCTTCAAAGACTATTCTTTCGAAAAAACCGTAAAAATGCCTAAGTAGCCCGACATGACCAAAACGGCCCACTTACGATTTTCCGAAAAGGAAGGATATTTATGACGGTTTATCCTTATCCTCTTATAAGAGATAAATGTCAAGTTTTCCGAAGATAAATGTCAAGTTTCCCAATAAACACGAAGACGGACGAAAATGGAAAAAGCCCGATTCAGCCCGAAGGAAGATTGACCGTCCTAAGAGGAGTATATAAGGAGAGCTTTGGGCGAGGAGCAAATCATCACAAAAACTTCCAGAGCACTTAGCACTTAGAGCAAATTTAGCATTTTCTTTTCTGTTTTCACTAGCGAGCTGCGACTCAACTAGGTTAGATCTAGGCGGCCGGACTAGCGGACCTTTCGACAGCTCTTGTAGCCGATTTCTTTACCCGTTGTTCACGCTCAAACGCGAATTCATAAATAAGATCTCTTTCTCTCTATTTTTACGATTTTTATTTCTCAACTTTAAATTCCCATTGATTGTGTCGTTTGTGGCCCAGCAGATATCCGGGACCTTCAAGGAAGATCGGGTTAACTCGGTTTTCCTCCATAATCGTTTATCGGAAATTGACGGTGTGAATTTTGGTTCCCACAGTTTGGCGCTAGAAGGAGGGCGGGTTACGGATCTATCTATCTCGCAACTGCACACGCTCGATCATGTCTACTGACGTCACCAAAGACCAGCCAACGCTAGACGAAACACCCGTCCATGCCAACGTTGAGAAGACTCCAACTGGTGATATGTCCACAGTCACTGCTGATGCAAACACTGAGACACTCAGACAGATGAAGGAACTGTTCACCTCCGCCCAGGAGCGGGCGGAACAACAGGACAAGATGATAACCTCGCTCGCAAAACAGGTCAGCACCTTAACTGCGAAGAGCAAGCTGCCGCGCGGATCCACCAAGGCACGGCGCGGCAGAAGACTCGACTTCGGATCTCCCGGAGAACGAGAAAAAGATGCCCCAAAAGAGTCCCCTCTCGAGGAAACGGCTCCAAAAGGACATAAAACGACCTCGCAGAACCTTCCACCCCCGGCTACGGGAAACAAGGAAAGTGACGTCGAGCGCATCAATCTGGATATCAGCGACCAATCGGATCCTTCCGATGAAGACGCTGACATCCACCCCAGGAGGACCCGAAGCCAGTCCGCTCGGCAGACGGTATCCTTCAAGAAGCCCAAGACAGAAGAGGAGGAAGACTCTACTGGATTGAGCAGGAAGAACTCGCGGAAAATCAAGCTCGGATCCATCGCGACCAGCGCCGACAAACTCGGAGAAACGCCGGTGGCAATGACGAGATCCATGATCTCCGCGAATCTCTCAAAAAGACCGTGGCCGAGGTGAAAGCAGTGAAATCGCAAATCCACCAGGCGACCTGTTCCGCCCCCGAAATCGATAGACTTCTCGAGGAAGCACGGAAAACGCCATTCACCGCTCGGATCACAGAAAAACGCATCTCAGACCCAGGGAAAATCAAAATCCCGGTCTATGACGGTACTACGGATCCTAAGGCGCACCTGCAGTCTTTCCAGATCGCAATGGGTAGATGCAAACTCCCGGAGCGCGAACGAGACGCTGGTCATTGTCTTCTCTTCGTCGAGCACCTCAAAGGTGCTGCGCTCGAATGGTTCTCCCGGCTCAAAAGGAACTCCATCGGAAGCTTCCGCCAATTGGCCTCGATATTTCTCAAACAATACTCCATGTTCATGGATAGAGAAACGTCCGACGTGAACCTATGGAGTCTAGCTCAGAAGGAAGACGAGTCGCTCCGCGACTTCATGCGAAGATTCAAACTGGTGATGGCCAGAGTAACAGGCATCAGCGACAATGTCGCAATCGACGCCCTGAGGAAAACTCTCTGGTACAAGTCGAAGTTCCGAAAGTGGATATTACTGGAAAAGCCGCGGACAATCCAGGATACTCTCCACAAAGCAACGGACTTCATTATCATGGAGGAAGAGATGAAACTTCTATCGCAAAAGCATGGATCGCAGAAAACCGCATCCAAGAAGAAACCCTCTCGTAACGACAAGTACGTCCATCACAAAGGGGATGACACTGAAGGCAAGCATAACTACGCCATCAAATCGGAGCAAGGCAGAACCTCCGGAAACACCTGGCCCAGGAACCAGTACAAGGATAATTCCTACTGCGAGTTCCGTGAAACCAGGGGTCACTCCACTGCGAACTGCAAGGTTCTCGGCGCCAGGCTCGCCGCAAAGCTCCTCACCGGCGAACTGTCAAAGTTCAAGAGTATAAAGGACTTGCTCCTGGATTCCGACCGCCCAAAGACCAACAAAACTGTCTCCGAGAACCGCGCGACCGAAAAACAATCGGGTGAAAAGCGCGGAAGGAGACAGGACGACCAAGGGAACAACAACAGTCGCCAGACGGTAAACATGATCATCGGAGGATCGCAATTCTACCAAGACTCTGTCTCGTCAATAAAATCCTACGGGCGAAAAGCCGAGACGAGTTCCAACTGGTTTCCAGATAGCGATATTCCCAACCACACGATCGTTTTCGAGGAACAAGAAACTGTCGGAATCGACAAACTTCACTGCGATCCTTTGGTCATCGACCTGGTAATCCAGGATCTCAAAGTCGGCCGCATCCTCGTCGATACAAGAAGTACGGTCAACGTCATCTTCCGCGACACCCTCTACCGGATGAAGATCCCACTTGGGGAAGTCGTCCCTGAACCAAAACCTTTGACTGGGTTTTCGGGCGTCACTTCCATGACCCTCGGGAGAATTAAGCTCCCAGTCATGGCGAAGGAAGTCAAAAAGATCGTCGAGTTTGCAGTAGTCGACAACCCGGCCATCTACAATGCCATCATGGGAACCCCTTGGATCAACTCCATGAAGGCAGTACCATCCACATATCACCTCGGCATCAAATTTCCGACTCCAACCGGAACCGCAGTAATCTGGGGTAGTCAGAAACAATCGAGACTCTGTTACCTAGCCGAGTTCAAACTGCGAAAAGATCAGAACGCCCATGCGGCCAACCCGAAACGAGCAAAGGAATTACACAACATTCCTGAAAACTCGAAAATAGATGATCCAAAATCATCCGAACAGGCCACGATTCGAGACAGCGATAAAGTCTCTGAGTCTATCGCCGTAAAAGCAGACAGCTCGACCCCCGCATGTTGGTGTCAAAATCGGTCACGACGGAATCAATGACTGAAAGTCTCTGGAAAGTATTTTTTGAAACAAAAAGTCTCGGATAATTTGAAAAGAAGTTATACGAGATTTTTTCAAATTAGAATATCCACTCTCTTGTGAGGTCGAAAACGGTTATCTCAAAATCTCAGCCAAAAAGATCCTTCCAAACTCAAAGATTTCCCGCACGAACGATTAACGGGGGAAAGATCGGGCAACGGAAAACCCATGGGCGGCAAAGAACCCCTGGCGCCGGCGGCAAGCGTCACGCGGGCCGGCCTGGCGTCGGCGGCACCCCGGCCTGGCGCCGGCGGCACGCGTCACGCTCGCCGGCCTGGCGACGGCGGCAAGCCGGCCTGGCGCCGGCGGCACGCGTCACGCGAGCCGGCCTGGCGCCGGCGGCACGCGTCACGCGAGCTGGACTGGCGCCGGCGGCAAGCTCCCTGGCGCCGGTCGACGGTCCTCGTCCTGGTCTCGGTTCCATCATGCTCGGTCTGATCCCATCTTGGCTTGCTTGGATCAATCCTCGTGAGTTTGATACGATCACGGCTACGGAATAAACATCTTTCGATTCGACTCGATTGGAATCATCCTCAATGTTTTACGACAAAAATTAGAAGGATTGGATTTCTCGTAGAAGGTATCGTATAAAACAAGATCGATTAACTCAAACATCGATCCTTTAGGCTATACGATTTATTTTACGAGAAAGATAGTCTTTCCGAGAAATCGTATAAAATGTTCAACGATTTAAGACAAGTCCACAGACTTACTTACGATTTTAAGAATTAAAGCTCAATCAGGCTATGACGGTTTATCCGATTTCCCGAACATCGGATAAACATCAAGTCACCGAAAAATAGGGGAAAACTCGAGGATAATTACGAAGATCGACGAAAATGGAATACTTCCTGAAGAGATAAACTTGGGTCCAAGGGCGAGGTCCATCATCCTAAGGCAAACCGACCTAAGAGTGGGTATATAAGGAGAGCAAGAGCAGAGGAGAAGGGATCCGAAAATCCTAGATTGGAGACCTAGAGAGCTCCTGTTTGCTGATAGAACTTAGAATTTAGGCGGTTAGACTAGCAAGGCAGGCCCTAGAACGTCTGGCCGCCTCCTGCTCGCAAATCTCCGCTCCTCTCGGAAGGATCAGACAATTCTTTTACTTCAGAGCTCCGCACATAGAAACCCTAGGCGTTATCTTCGACATTCCTGTTTCTTTGACAAACGCTCATACTAGACGAACCCGCCCAGACGGTTCGATCTCTTGTTCAACTCTTTCTAAACTGAACTACGTCCGACTTGATCCTCGAAAGGGGTACGTAGGCAGCCTTTCTTAAGGTCCAGTCCCAAATCTTAACAAAACCTTTTCCGCATTATTCGGTCACTTGTCGTTGGCTGTCGCAGAGAATCCGGACCTTCAAGGAAAGTCGGGTTAACTTCGCTTTCCTCCGCAATCTTATTCATTAAAATCGACAGTGCGAATTTCGGTTCCCACAGTTTGGCGCTAGAAGGAGGGGGGGACGGATTACTCTTACTCATACGGCCGCAAAGCGCTTGATCGAACCGATGTCCGGAAATATGAAAGAAAAAGTTTCAGTTTGCGTCAACAATGGTAAAACGACTCCAGCAGCGACTGTTCCTACGGCCAACGCTTACGCAAACGCCACGGTGCTCGAGAAAATCAAAAACCTAGCCGCGGCTTTCCGCCACAGGAAGAGCACGAAAACGAGCTCGCAATTTCTCTATCTAAACAGAAAGGGCAACGATAAAATCTATCAAACCCCAAAAATTCGTCTTGTTACCAAGTTAGAGAAATCGCAACGAGCAAGGTTTCTACGAAAAACGTTTCTTTCGAGAACCTCTCGGAAAAATAAAACTTATTCTCCTCGAAACCTTGGGGAAACCCTATATTACTCGCAGAACAGAAGCACGGCAAATCGGTTCACCGATTCCCACTGCCATACTTCTTACAAACAACTCTCGAGGAACAAACGGGAAAATGAAAGGAGGTCGGAGCTTGATCTTACTAGGACGACTTGCCATAGGGTAAGATCAGTCTTCCCAGTCCGCCTTAGTAAGAGCCCACTTTGTTCTCCTTTGTGTCTAGGTAAAAATGGCTTTCGTTTCATCTCAATCGGAGTTTCCGTTGAGATTTTACGAAGAGAACAAAGTCACTGTCCCGGCCACCTCGCCGTGGGCAAGGACAAACATTACCGAGGTCACCTCACCCTCCGACATGGCTACCTCGCCACAGGGCGAACTCACTTTCGTTATCCTTTGAGTCTAGATCAACGTGGCTTTCGTTTCGTCTCAATCGGAGTTTCTGTTGAGATTTTACGAAGGGAACAAAATCACTCTCCCGGCCACCTCGCCTGTGGACGAGAACAACCATCACCAAGGTCACCTCGCCCATGGCCACCTCGCCTGTGGAAACCTCACTTTGCTCTCCTTTGAGTCTAGGTCAAGATGGTTTTCGTTTCGTCTCAATCGGAGCTTCCGTTGAGATTTTACGAAGAAAACAATGTCGCTGTCTCGACCACCTCGCCCATGAGAAGGATCTCTCTGTCCCGTCATAGGACGAGACCGGTCCTGTCTCAGTACCATGCATCTTTGCCTGAGTTTTCGTAACTCGATCTTTGAGTGCGTGACCCCGGGGATCGACGAAGGCGAGCAACAGCAGCATCGGCGGACGCGGGACACGGCACGGGCGGCAGGGCGCCTGGCGCCGGCGGCAGACCGACCACGCCGCACCTGGCGCCGGCGGCAGACCGACCACGCCGCGCCTGGCGCCGGCGGCAGACCGACCACGCCGCGCCTGGCGCCGGCGGCAGGCTCGTCCTCTCCCGTCTGGCGCCGGCGGCAGGCTCGTCCTCTCCCGTCTGGCGCCGGCGGCAGGCCCGTCGTTTTCCATCTGGCGCCGGCGGCAAGGGTCCTGGCGCCCATCCGTGCAGTCGTCTCGTGATCTCGGGCAATGGCAACATCTTGGTCCCTTAAACTCATGTTCGGATTGTTCGAGAAACACGACGATTCTTCCGCAAAGCCTTCTCGATTTTTTAACAAAGTTCATATTTTAAAATCAAGCTCGGCAATATTTTACGAAACACCATTCGTAAAGTCATACAAGATCATATGAAACGATAAGGACCTAACCAGTTCGCTCATAGCCTGACGAGCTAAGAGCCTCACTCGAGTGGCGTCTTGCCCAATGTCTCCATTTGTCTAAAGCACCCACCTTAGCCTTCTTCGAGTTATCGCCTACTTCTCCTCCCTTTGTTTCAACGATTCTGTAATGTTACTTCGGACACATTTTCAATTTAACCAGCAGTACGAAGAAACGAGAACAGGAACTTGGGCGTTCATATCTCTCTTTCGCTCCGATATTCTCGTCAGAATTTCATCAAAAACCCGATTCTCGTTCGGTATCAAACTTTTCAAATTCCTTTGACGATGAACCGTTAAAAGTCACGAAACAAAGAGGAACGGGCAAGAGGCAGCCTTGAACGATCGATGAGACTAAGGCAGAACATGCAAACCGATCTAGTCTCTCGAAAAACCGAGACACGATCGCCCCGCGTTGTAAAAGCATACTCATCCCGCTTCCTAAAAGAAAGAAAAAACGTACACAAGCCTTCGGAAGAATGGCTAACCCGTTTTCTTTCGTAAAAAGAAAAGGAAAGTAGGTACGTATAATCCCATCTTCGAAAACTTTTTGCTTCAGCATCAAGACAACGCTTTTGACAAAGCAAACTCTCGCAGCAATAAGATTCGTCTAAAAGACGCTAGCGGCATAGCCCAACCGTTACAAACATAGTCTTGAAAACTCTACGTCGTCTCTCGTCGCAAACTGATATCTTGCATATTTACATGTTTTTAGCATCCATATCTTATGCATTTTGATCATATAAGTTAGGCATTAGGCATGTTTAGGTCCATTTTGCATTCATTTGTCCTTATCAGGTGTTGGAGTATGCTTTGGTGTGATTTGAGGTGTTTGGAAGACTTATGTCCCCAAAAGAGATGAAGTATCATGTTTGGCCATGAAAAGAGAAGTCAATCCATGATCTGGTTAAGACAAAGATGAGCATGGACAGAGATCTTAGAAATGTCTCTTGCTGCTAAGATTTTGTGGAGACACAGCAAATTGAGTTAGCTTTCCAATGGAAGTGGTTTCAAGTCATTTGGACCTGTTGGAGAAGTTATGATCAATTCACTTGAAGCATGTCAGGATGGCCGGGTAGAGACAGCCGGGTAGAGACAGCCGGCCGGGAAAAGGACAGATGGATGGAAGTGGTCCAGTCCGGGATGACTGAGCCTGGGACAGGTACCCGGTCGTTTGGCTTGTGCTGGAGGTGACCAGACCGGGTAGACAAGCCCGGGTTGGTGAAGCCGGACGGGAAGAGACGGATCAAGGCGTCCGGACGGCCGGGGAGGAAGAACCGGGGAACAGCACCCAGACGGGCTGGACAGAGGCCAGAACTGGACAGGCCGGGGTGGCCAGACCGGGTTGGATGGCTCTGAGTCTCCCCTGACCGAATTTCAAGCTCCATTCTCATTGGCTTAGACCAATTTGGCTCAAGGACATTTTAGTAATTTTGTTTTATGATTTCAAGGGCTTTCAAGCCTCCTATATATACTCTTGTAATCTCATTAAGAGATCTAACTTCTTTTCTCTCAAAAACATAATAAGATCTTGAAGAAAGTTTGGATCTTTGATCCTTTTTACATAATTTCTTTTGTGTTTAATAGATTATCTTCTTCTCTAATCATGTTTAGCCTTGAATCATCATTGATTTTGAGGTTTTCCATGGCTATTAGTGAGTAGATCTATCTAGGGTTCATGGGCTAGGGAGACTAAGGGTGATTAAGTGTAGATCCAAGGTGCTTATTGTTAGATCTATCATCTCCTTGCATTGATTTGGTATTCTTCTTGCTATATTTGGGTTGGCCTCTCAAACATAGAGACATAGGCATTTCATGCCCGAAAGGTGTTCTATGAAATGCCTGAACCAACTCATCTATGCTTTTAGCTTGCTTTGCCTAAGAGATTATTTGTCAAAGGAGCTAGGATTGCTATTAGACTCATTCTCCATGCTTGCTTTGATCATTACAGCCAAAGAGATTTGGTGTACTTGGGTGATCATTGCAAAGGAGCATTCATCTAGAGATAGAGCTTGCTTAGTTTTGTTGTCTAGGCATAAGGAATTAGATTGATTGAAAAGTTAGCATCTTGGATTGAATCTTGGTCACCCAAAGTCAGTTCCCTTGTCCCAAGAACCCCCTTGCCTCATTGAGAAAGAAAGTTCACTCTTTTATTACATTTTTAATATTGTCTAAGTTTCATAATCATCCCCTCATCTTGATTGCACTTAGATTAAGCATGAACTTGCATTCCCTTTGCATTAGAATCTCTTAGAATTGGATTGACATCTTGTATTCTACAACATTTGATTAGGACCCTAGAAAAGTCCTTTCATCACAAACTCGCGACTAGAAACGTGTACCAACGTCAGACTAATAGCACGAAGGTGAACTACGAAAATAACGAAATAACCTTCGGTAAAACTCCATGAGTAGTTCGAAGCAGCTTTCGTCCAAAGGTCGAAATCATAGCGGAAACATCTCCCGTGTAATCCGCGGAAACATCGCTACTTTAACAATCTGCGATTTTCTATCTCCATGAAACCGGTCATCCATTACTTTCGTATAACAAGAACATTTTAAAACAAAACAGCCTATGGAAAAAACATGATCGGTCTCATGCAAAACGATTTCGCAGTACGCAAAAGTGAATGAGGAAAACATAATCCGTGGTCGCGAATATCGCAAGTAATTTGTGAGAAACACTCTCCGGTTACCTTTGCGAAAACCCCCTCTTACATCACTTTTACGAAAAATCCTCTGTATGGTCGAGTCAATTCATACAAAGAAACTTTCGTAAAATAAACATAATGGGTCCAACGAGTAACTGTCATAGACAGTTTTTGCTCCACAAGGTTTCTGGCTCCTGCTTTCACTCCCCGCGGTTACGTCCGAGCAGGAAATAATCACGCAGGTGAACCCGCACATGTCCTGCGTCGAGCCCTTAAACTTTTTCCCCCCGGATAAAATGAAACGATTTTCATGCAACAAAAAAGAATTTATACGAGCCATTCATCGTATAACTAAGACCTAAAGTGGAAGATCGTTTCTAAAAGCCATCTGCCATTACTCAGAAAACTCCGCTATGCTTGGCATGTCTATCTCGGCAAACGCTATTTGGCCCTCGGCCAACTACGCCCTTCCGTAAATCCCGGACCTGAATTCGGCATCCCTATTAAGGACAATCGTAAACTAACATGACCTTAATAAGGGTCATGGTCTGATCGTTTACCAACAACTTCCTTGGCGATACGGCTGAATCTAGCCTCCATGCCAATACAAAGCTACTGAGCGAGCACCGCTCAATCACTTAGCGGCTAAAAACAACAATCCACGATTTTTTCATAGAACACCAAGTGACTATTACGCAAGCAATTTGTCGTATAACCCAGAATCGGAAATCATACGATAAACTCTTTATACCAAAACTCAGTCCTAACAACCATATGGTTAACGGAAGATTTAAACTTATCGTCAATAGATTAAGTTCTATACACCCCGTAAACACGGCATGAAAAGAAACACTCGTGACAAGGCTCCAAGAGTTATATGAGTCATCCTTAATATATACAATCAAATCCCGGAAGGCCAACACTTCACGAAGCACTGTGAATGTAGACGCTTCTCCCTGGGTCAAACTTACGCGACCCCTTGGTCCTGCGTCCAAACCGAAACAACATTTTCTGGCTGCGAACATTCGCAAAACATCTCCAAGCCCGCGAACATTTCAACCACGAAATGCGGCACAAGGAAAACTCGACCTTCGGCACTGCGAGACGTCGCTAACACTCGAAGGACATTCTTTTCCTCAAAACGTTCCAGACGAAATCCTCGTCTCTAGAACTCATAACATACAAACACACCTCTAAACGGTAACATGCCTCTAAAATGGCATCATTTCTTTGTTGCTGATCACA
Source organism: Brassica juncea (assembly GCA_018703725.1). Lineage (NCBI taxonomy): Eukaryota > Viridiplantae > Streptophyta > Magnoliopsida > Brassicales > Brassicaceae > Brassica > Brassica juncea. The sequence goes on along the minus strand of CM031941.1, from coordinate 25,332,191 downwards.
ACAAACGAACTCTAACGTCCTAAACAGACAATAGCCGCCTTTAAAAGGGTAGGCTCTCTTACATCCGACAAGGATAAACATAGCGCGCTATACAAGAAATCCAAATTTTGGTTTAGCTCTTCGTAAAGGAAGTAGCTCGACTCACGCCCAGACAAATCATATAAGCCGACAACAATTCGCGGATTTTAAACAGTACGAGTCAGGTTAAAATCGCAAACAGGCAAAACGAAAGCCGTTTTGTCATCGCAAAGCCTCAGTCCGAGAGTAAACCTAGGTCTTGCCCTAAACCCAGCCACGCTGGATCTTGACATCTCACAGATATAGTATGGTATACGAGATCCAAAAATTTGTCTCTTCACTTAAGCCTATTCGTTTCACGAACTTTTCGCGTAAATCGGTAAACCGCGGAAAATCTCGCTTTATGCAAACAATAGGTACGGTGATCATCAGGGAACTAGGAATGAGACGACAACTCACACCCTCTTTCTCATACTTCGAAAAAACTGAAGTTCATAAATAATCGAAAAACAAATACATCAACAGCATCATGCTCGAAAGTCTCTCATGACACATAACCAGACCATATAAGTCTCGCTGGAAAACAGATCACAAGGGTCTTAAACTCCAAAACGAACTACGGAAGGCTTGATCCCTATAACAAGGGTACGTAGGCAGCCTTCGAAAGGCGCAGCCCCAATCTTAACTCTTTCAACGGAGCCTTTCAACCATTAATTCCACCTATCTTACCTGACATGTCTTAACGCTCGCAAGAACATCACAAAGGTTCTAACGAGCTGGGGGGCTAACTGTTGGTGTCAAAATCGGTCACGACGGAATCAATGACTGAAAGTCTCTGGAAAGTATTTCTTGAAACAAAAAGTCTCGGATAATTTGAAAAGAAGTTATACGAGATTTTCTCAAATTAGAATATCCACTCTCTGGTGAGGTCGAAAACGGTTATCTCGAAATCTACGGCCAAAGATCCTTCCAAACTAAAAGATTTCCCACACGAACGATTAACGGGGGAAAGATCGGGCAACGGAAAACCCATGGGCGGCAAAGAACCCCTGGCGCCGGCGGCACGCGTCACGCGGGCGTCACGCGAGCCGGCCTGGCGCCGGCGGCACGCGTCACGCGAGCTGGCCTGGCGCCGGCGGCAAGCTCTCTGGCGCCGGTCGACGGTCCTTGTCCTGGTCTCAGTCCCATCATGCTCGGTCTGATCCCATCTTGGCTTGCTTGGATCAATCCTCGTGAGTTTGATACGATCACAGCTACGGAATAAACATCTTTCGATTCGACTCGATTGGAATCATCCTCGATGTTTTACGACAAAAATTAGAAGGATTGGATTTCTCGTAGAAGGTATCGTATAAAACAAGATCGATTAACTCGAACATCGATCCTTTAGGCTATACGATTTATTTTACGAGAAAGATAGTCTTTCCGAGAAATCGTATAAAACGTTCAACGATTTAAGACAAGTCCACGGACTTACTTACGATTTTAAGAATTCAGGCTCAATCAGGCTATGACGGTTTATCCGATTTCCCGAACATCGGATAAACATCAAGTCACCGAAAAATAGGGGAAAACTCGAGGATAATTACCAAGATCGACGAAAATGGAATACTTCCTGAAGAGATAAACTTGGGCCCAAAGGCGAGGTCAATCATCCTAAGGCAAACCGACCTAGGAGTGGGTATATAAGGTGAGCAAGAGCAGAGGAGAAGGGATCTGAAAATCCTAGATTGGAGACCTAGAGAGCTCCTGTTAGCTGATAGAACTTAGAATTTAGGCGGTTAGACTAGCAAGGCAGGCCCTAGAACGTCTGGCCGCCTCCTGCTCGCAAATCTCCGCTCCACTCGGAAGGATCGGACAATTCTTTTATTTCAGAGCTCCGTACATAGAAACCCTAGGCGTTATCTTCGACATGCCTGTTTCTATGACAAACGCTGATACTAGACGAACCCGCCCAGACGGTTCGATCTCTTGTTCAACTCTTTCTAAACTGAACTACGTCCGACTTGATCCTCGAAAGGGGTACGTAGGCTGCCTTTCTTAAGGTCCAATCCCAAATCTTAACAAAACCTTTTCCGCATTATTCGGTCACTTGTCGTTGGCTGTCGCAGAGAATCCAGACCTTCAAGGAAAGTCGGGTTAACTTGGCTTTCCTCCGCAATCTTATTCATTAAAATCGACAGTGCGAATTTCGGTTCCCACACCGCACAAACCACCGATCCGACTAGCACGATCGGAACGGCGACGCACGGGGAGTAAAAACGTCAGCAGCAACTATCAGAACTACGAGATGGCTTGATCCTCGAAAGAGGTACGTAGGCAGCTCGTCGAAACCCGGCGAGTTCAGCTATCCCCCTCACCAAAAAGGGGGGGGGAGTGGGTACGTATACTCCTTTACTCCCACAAAAACGCAAAATATCCGCACATGTACTCGAATTTTTCGATTTTTTTTCAATAAAATTCTTTCTATCCATTTTTTACGCTCACTTAATTTAGAAAAACGCGTAAACACTTCGGAAAACGAAAATCATATATTCGAAAGAAACGCGAGACGTCGCAACTTCTGAAAAAGATAACAAAACTCTTATCATCCGCTAAAACAGTCCACCTGCGACTTAAAAACAACTTATGCCCGTCGATTGGCCCCGACGGACGCACACAGAAACGTTTTACTCAATACAAACTCGTAGTCAGACCTACAAGGTCCTCTTACATCCGACAAGGATATCATAGCGCGCTATACAAGAAACCCAAAATTTTGGTTTAGTGTCTCGGATAAACTCCGAAGATAGCTCGATTCTTTTAACACAAGTCATATAAGCCGGCGACCAGACACGGACTTTAAACGAAAAGAATCAGGAAGAAATCACTAACAGGCAAAACGAAAGCCGATCAGTCATCGCACAACCTTAAAGCTGAGAGTAAGCCTAGGTCTTGCCCTAAACCCAGTCTTGCTGGATCTTGACATCTCACAGACATAGTATCGTATACGAGATCCCAAAACATGTCTCTTATCGCTTACACCTAAAAACGCTCGCTAAAAAGTAGCATATGGACCAAGCGACAAAAAAGAGTTAGGATACGAAGTGACTACTCGCATTCTTTCCTCTACACTTGACGAAAGTATAAATCAAAACAAAAGACGAAATCTCGCAAATTTTCATATTCATAAGGCCGCAAAAACGGCAGGATTCTAAGCCACCAACGGCCAGTCCCAAAAAACATAAGAATGCAGCCTCGAACGGTCGCTGAATAAACGGCCACACCCGGCCAAAACTACAACTCACAAAAGAAAGTCAACATCAAAAAATCCAGACGCGGAAATCCCGAATGAACCCGCAGGCTGGTCCACTTCCTCGTTCACACCTTGGGCATTCTCACCACCCTCGGCGTTCTCATCAGCTCCGGCCTCCACCGTATCCTCGGAAACCTCGATAGGCTCCCATAGTCTCCGGACTCTTTCTTCGACTGGAGGAACCAAGGACTCAGCATGAGCACACTCGGCCATGAAGTCCTTCATCTCAGCAATTTCAGAATCAAAGGAGAAATCCGGGTTCTGAGACTTGTAAAGATTTACGACCGAGCCCCGGCACTCGCGGAAATCGCCAACAAACTCCTGATTATCTTTATAACATTGAAACTCAGCGGCAAACGATTCCGCCCGTCTCGCCACTTCGGCTGCGACCATCCTCCTTCCTCTCCTTTCCGCCCGAACAAGGGCTCGAGCATGAAGCTCAGCTTGCTTTGCGTTCTGCGTCTTTACCTCTTGTCGGAATCGGAAGAGCTCTCGCTCAGCTTCTTTGGTCTTGAAATTAGCAATCCTAGACTTTCGGAAACTCGAGTCAAGCGCATTGCCAAACACTCTTAGTCCCTGCGTAAATTCAAGATCAATAAATATACATATATGCAGATTCAAGAATACGGTTAAGAAGTTCAAAGGACAAAACCTCATTGATCCGCTGGGAACCCTCGGCAAAAACCCATTGCTTCTCCTCATCCTCCAGCGACTCGTCAGTAACAAACTCCGGAGGAAGGCCGTCAAAGAAATTGTTGGGGAGTGGAAAATCGCTGGCTCCGCCTTTTTCCGTTGGAACAAAACTAGGGTTTTCCCCCAACGGTGAAGGGTCTTCCGAACCTTCCCCACAGTCAACAAATCTCTGTTTACGTCTCCGAGTAGGGGCTTCGATAACCGGTTCGGCATCGCATGTCGGGACAGGGTCTCGGGACCGGTAAAGCCTTACTAAGTCTCGAATCCGTTCAAGGGTGAAGGACTTCCAGAAAAACGGCCTTTGACGAAGGAGATCCCTCTTGACAAAAAGATCACCGTGCATATGCGCAACAGCCCCGTTTCCTACCAGCAAAACTTTTTCACTAAAAACTCGCACTTCCGAAATGATGAAATAGACAATGAGTTTTCATCGTATTACCTCGGTTGAAGTTCCACGCGTGCGGAAATAGATGGAGGCAGCTCTCCTCGACAGACTCACCATCTATTCGGACATAGAAGAAACGCTCCTGCCACGACTTAGGGTTCGAAGTAGTCCCCTGAATTATGGCCATATCCTTCTTTGGCACCATGGAGTAGTAACCGTCGCTCCCCGTTGGCCGAGTGTTACAAAGACCTTCGAAATCATCGGGACTAAGATCAATCCCGAGCTCATAACTTGCGTTCAGTACGCCAAGCCAACTCTCTAAGGCAGGAACGCTGAGCTGGCTGATCGAAAGCTCGAAGTGACGAAGCGCACGAACAATGGTACCGGGGATCGGGAACCACATGCGGCAATACGTAAGGAAGGCCTCGTAACAAGTAAAGAAACCTTCCGGAGGATTCCTCGCACTCTCGTTGCCGACAGGAATTCGGAATTTAACACCATCAGGAATCTGGTAAAATCTCGAAGAATCCTGAGATATTTACGTGAAACCAAGCTCTGCGTAAAGGGAGCACCAGGCAGCCTCAAAGGTCTCTTCGGAACAGGGACATCTGGCAGAGGTCGAGCCGAACCCACAAGAGCTCGGTAATACGCATTCTTCACCTCCTCATCGACTGACTCCTCTTGCTTCACCGTCACGTGGGCAGGAGAGTCATCCGAGGACGAATGGGAAGAAGAATTTCTCTTGGAGGATCTTGAAGACATTGTTCTTAAAAGAGAGAGAAAGGATTCTTGAGAGAGATGAATTTTTTAATGATGAAGTAAGAATGAATGAGATTTCTTACTCCATCCTTATAAATGAGGTAAAATCACTATTTACCCCGACTTTCGGCAAACGATAACGTCTATACACCTTCCCATACGGCTATACCGCAAGCTAGGACCCGAAAGGCACTACGGTTCCTTGCTAGCTGGGGGGCTAACTGTTGGGGTCAAAATCGGTCAACGACGAAATCGTCACCCGAAAGTCCTCGAAAGAAAACCAAGTTACGATCAAAATCATGAAACGGGTCGTCACTCGACGAACTTACGGGAAAGCATGAACGGACCGTGAGCCCCGGGGATCGATGAAGGCGAGAAACGGCAGACGCGGGACACGGCACGGGCGGCAGGCCGACCACGCCGCGCCTGGCGCCGGCGGCAGGGCGCCTGGCACCGGCGGCAGGGCGTCTGGCACCGGCGGCAGGCCGACCGTGCCGCACCTGGCGCCGGCGGCAGGCCGACCGCGCCGCGCCTGGCGCCGGCGGCAGGCCGACCATGCCGCACCTGGCGCCGGCGGCAGGCCGACCGTGCGGCGCCTGGCGCCGGCGGCAGGCCGACCACGCCGCCCCTGGCGCCGGCAGCAGGCTCGTCCTCTCCCGTCTGGCGCCGGCGGCAGGCCCATCGTCTCCCGTCTGGCGCCGGCGGCAAGGGTCCTGGCGCCCATTCGTGCAATCGTCTCGTGATCTCGGACAACGACAACATCTTGGTCCCTTAAACCCATGTTCAGATTGTTCGAGAAACACAACGATTCTTCCGCAAAGCCTTCTGGATTGTTTAACAAAAGTTCATATTTTAAAATCTGAGTTCGAAGCCTCTTTACTCAAACCCTCGAAGACGGGAAGTCTACAAATCCAAGTCCATCTTGATCCCGATACTTGAGAAATCTCGGAAGACCATAAAAGGTTCGAATGATGAATTGATTTCGATTCATCGTATAAAACGATCATGGTTATTCTAAACACCAAACATCTCGACTATACGAGGAATTGGGATTCCTTCGGAAATGCCGAAACCTTCAAAGACTATTCTTTCGAAAAACCGTAAAAACGCCTAAGTAGCCCGACATGACCAAAACGGCCCACTTACGATTTTCCGAAAAGGAAGGATAACTATGACGGTTTATCCTTATCCTCACATAAGAGATAAATGTCAAGTTTCCCGATAAACATGAAGACGGACGAAAATGGAAAAAGCCGATTCAGCCCGAAGGAAGATAGACCGTCTTAAGAGGAGTATATAAGGAGAGCTTTGGGCGAGGAGCAAATCATCACAAAAACTTCCAGAGCACTTAGCACGTAGAGAAAATTTAGCATTTTCTTTTCTGTTTTCACTAGCGAGCTGCGATTCAACTAGGTTAGATCTAGGCGGCCGGACTAGCGGACCTTTCGACAGCTCTTGTAGCCGATTTCTTTACCCGTTGTTCACGCTCAAACGCGAATTCAGAAACAAGATCTCTTTCGCTCTATTTTTACGATTTTTATTTTGCAACTTTAAATTCCCATTGATTGTGTCGTGTGTGGCCCAGCAGATATCCGGGACCTTCAAGGAAGATCGGGTTAACTCGGTTTTCCTCCATAATCGTTTATCGGAAATTGACGGTGTGAATTTGGTTCCCACACTAATTAACTCACTATATATAGCTTGCCTATGTGTTTAAGGCAATGCATGCTTTCTATTTTGTTCTAGTTTATTGTTTAAGGTTTTAAGAGATTCTTAGAGTTGGAGAGAAGATCCAAAGTGATTTGTGATTGGAACTCCATTATTTGTTTCTATATCTACCTATCTATGAGTTTCTTTTATCTTGTTGCTATGAATTGCTTGGCCATGTCTGAGTAGTTCCATTGTTAGATTTAGGATTCAAATAGGTTGTGCGGGATTAGCCCCAACTATAGATTGCTAAGTTGTGATATTCATTGTTACGATGTTCTTAATGCTTGTGTTCTAGAGTAGCTAACTAGAATCTTGACCTAGGATTATTTGTTAACCTGACTTCATCCTTAATACATGCTATTCAAGCTAAGATCACTAGAGAAATGTGAAAGCTGATCTAGAGACTTAGTGAGCATCCCGTTCAACCCGCGCATAAAGCTTACTAGAACCGCGTCGATCGATATTCCTATAGAATAATCGATCGACGGAGCGAAAGGTGTATCAATCGATACTCCTATAGAGTCATCGATCGACACTTTCCAATTGATCATCCCGACAGGTGAGATCATTAGATCTAGTCATCAGATAAATCTAGAAAGCTAACGCTGATCGATTTGTGCATAAGCTGTTGAGCTCTTTAATATCATTCATGCAACTTGATGGCATCTATAGGATTCTATTCCTGATCACCTGAATAGAAACCCTAAGTCTAGCTACTTTCTTTAATTGTTAAAACCCTCAATCAAACCCACCGAGCAACTGCCTTGGTCAAATCTGCACTTTAAAGTTAATCATAATCAACCTAGCTGAGTCACTAAGGATTAGATCTTTTGTGTTCCCTAGCTCCCTGTGAATTTGATCCCTAAGTACTACAACTGAACCTCTTATTTGAGAGATTAACTCACTCCTTAGAGGTAATTTGAGTGATATCAAATTTGGCGATGTTGCTGGAAAGCTTTGATCGCCATTATATTTAATCTGATTAGGTCTAGGTTATTTCTTTTTAGTTGTTTCTAATAAAAACTTTTCTTGTCTTTTCAGGTGCATGCCCAGCAGTACCAGAAGCAACAAGGAAATTCAGCTACTATTCTCAGAAGATTCTGCAAGCTTGGAACGTTCGATCCACAAAGACAAACGCTCCACATCAACCGACATCAACATAAATTCATCGACCGATACTCGCACACCAGCATCGACCGAGACATCTTCTCCGTCGACCGATACTCGCTCATCACCATCGACCGACACTAATCTTCCGTCGACCGACATCTCTCATCCGACATCGATCGATACCTCAGTCTTTACATCGATCGACACTCAGCCGCGAGACATGGTTGCGACACTGATTCTCAGACAAGACGAGAATGGGGACTTGCGTGATCAAGAAGGTCACCTGCGTAATGCAGCAGGTCAAAAGATAGATGCTCATGGGACTGTAATCCCTGAACCTGGAGCTACAAGAAATTTGGGTGATTAAAACCGTCCATATCAGTTCTACGCCAACAGATCAGCCATTCGCCCTCCAGCTATTCAGAGAGACAATTTCGAGTTGAAGCCGCAGTACTACACACTTGTGGGATAGACACCCTACTGTGGGTTATCTCACTAGCATCCTATGGACCATCTGGAGAGGTTCGAGGATCTCATATCTGCTATCAAAGCCAACGGAGTCCCTGAGGACTACCTTCTCTGCAAGCTCTTCAAGTACTCTCTTGTTGGAGAGCTTCGCAGTGGCTTAAGCAGTTACCACCAGGATCTCTTACATCCTGGAGCGACATCGAAAACGCATTCCTGCGTAACTTCTTTGAGGACGCGCGCGCTGAAGACTTGAGGAGCAAGATTGCTACATTCACTCAGGAACCTGGAGAATCATTTACGAATTGTTGGATCAGATTCAGGTCATACTAGCGAGATTGTCCACACCATGGATTCAACCAAGTGCAACTACTCTGCACTTTCTTCAGAGGAATTGCACTACAATATCAGATGGCTCTGGACACAGCTAGTGAAGGAAACTTCAACACCAGGAATCCAGAGGAGGCTACAAAGCTAATAGAAAACTTAGCATCCAACAACAGCACCAAGAACACTGATTTTGACAGAAGGAAATCTGCAGCATTCCTTGGGAAGGAGAAGATGGATGAAGTAAAAGCAAAGTTGGATAGTGTTCATAGGCTGCTAAGGAAGCATATTTGCTCAGTAGAAGATGCAGGAGCTGTAGATGCAGAGGATGATAACATAGAAGAGGATGTGAACTTCATCAGTGGAGCTGGATTTCAAAGGTCTGGAAACCAGGGAGGAACAGAAACTTCTTTGGACAAAGAAGTAACTTCAATCAGAATTCACAGAAGCCCTTCAACAACAACTACAGCAGCAACTTCAACAACAACATGAGCTATGGAAATTCATCTTACCATAATCCACCACCACCAACTCAGGAGAGCAAGATAGAAGCCATGCTTGACCAAGTTCTTGAAGGTCAACAGAAGCTGACAGTGGATTTCAATGGGAAGATTGATGCTGTCTACACCAACCTGAACACAAAGTTTGAAGCGTTGAACAATCATGTGAAGAAATTAGAGACTCAGGTCGTTCAGACAGGAGAAGCTATTAAGAAGAAATAAGCCTTAACAAGGGGGATAGGTGAACAAGCAACAAAACACCACGTGAATGCCATCATAGATGATGATTTCTGGCAAGTGGTGAAGTTTGAGAAGCTGCAAGAAGGGGATTTTGAAGTGGAAAGTTCCATGAGTTTCGGCGAGTCACATTTGTGTCGACCGACGTCGACTAGTGACCATCGATCGATGGGCTCTACACCGAGTCGATCGACGAGCTTTGACGAACATCGATCGACACCATCAGCAAAATCGAGTGCTTCGTGCAATGCCTTGAGGATAATGACTAACGAGGAGTTCGCAGCAAGACACCCGCATCCACCCAGCCCTTTTTGAGTCAAAATCAATCGGCATCAAGAACCAGCCATCGATCGACAGAGAGATGATGACATCCATCGACAACCTCCATCACCCATCGATCGACGTGCGCCTCTCACATACCGAGTGAAACTACCAAAGATTGATGCAGAACGACTCAATGCACTCACACAACAATCTAAACCTTCAGATACACCACCAGACACCATCAGCACTCAACCTAAAGATGCACCAGCGCCTATGGAAGTTGATAAAGGTACAGAAGGGAGAACCTTGAGGAAGTGGAAAGAAAAGGTTCCCAAGCATCTGAAGAGGGGAGTCAATGAGAAGGATATGGATAGTTTCACAAGAATCCCACTTGAGAAACCTTTTGAAGAAGCCTACTTACCCACAGGTTGTGGACGTTCTTCATAGAAACCAAGGAGACTGAAGAAGACATTAGAAGAATGTTCCATCAGGTCAGAGAAAAGATGAAGCAGCAGATCACATTGAAGAAGAAGAGGGATCCTAGGAAGTTTACAGTACCTTGTGTAGTGCAAGCTATCACTTTCCCACGTGCCTTCTGCGACACAAGAGCTGAAGTAAGCTTCTTACCTAAGGTAATGGCAGACCATCTAGGTCTGAAGATAGAGCCTTCGGACGATTCATTTGTATTTGTGGATTGTTCTCAAAAGAACTCAGGAGGAATCATCAGAGACCTTGAGGTGCAGATTGGTAATGCAATAGTTCTAGTTGACTTACATGTCCTAGACATCAGCGGAATTGGAACACTTCTCTACTACTTGGAAGAGCATTCTTAGCTACAGTAGGAGCAATCTGCAACATGCAGACTAACCAGTTATGTCTGACTCTCATAGATCCAAATGTCTACTATGATCCAGTCAAGATTGTCAAGACAAAGAAGCCCAGCATAGAGATTGGGGATGATCCAAGATTCGTTGGAGCATGTTTATGTGGAGAAGAGATTGATTCAGAAGTTGAGTATGAGACAGAGTATGACGAATCGATCGGCGACAGCAATCACACATCGATCGATCTTCGTCAATCAGAATCGATCGACGCACCAGAAGAGGAATCGATCGACGCAAAGTTCGCTCAATGGAACGAAGAATTCCCAGATGGCAATTTTTCTATTGAAAGTTTGGAAAGTGATCATTATCACCCCACTTTTTCCATCATTACTGCCACATCAGCGTCTAGACAAAAACAGTATGATAAGGATTACAAGGAGTAACGAGCTATAAAGATTCTAGATCTTCTTGCAGAAGAAGAAAGGTTTTCACATTATTCCTACAGACAATGGAATGCAACATTGATCGACATAAACTACTCTACATCAATCGACACTCCTCATCACAAGTCAAACTGACTATACGCATCGATCGACACACCCTACAGCGTATCGACCGACATTAAGGCGGCCGACATGAAGACAAATGGAAAATTTTCAATTGGAAGTTGGGATGATTACTATAAAGAGAGCTTTGCAGTAGAGGAAACATCAGACGCCCTAGAGGCAGAAACGATGAGTAGAGGTTTCACAACAGAAGACTTCTTCAAATCCAATGGAGGAGCTGATATTCAACCTTCACCATCGATCAACAACACTGCTGCAACATCGATCGATATCCATCCATCCATATCGATCGATATGCGTCCAAACCCTAGATCCGAGGTATGCAAACAAGACCCTATAGATTATGGAAATCTAACACCGGATGAGTTTGGTATTTTCAGGGATCAAGATGGCCATGCACGAGCTATAGATGGAAGAATTCTTCAAGTATCAAGAGAAGATATTGCAGACATTCTTCAGGTTGCCAATGGACCAGACAACCTCTTCACGCAACAACTCAGCAATCCAGAGCACCAGCAGGAAGTTACAGACGAGCATAATGATGCAGCTGGCATATTCGAGCCAATACCTCGACCACATATTCAACCATCGATCTTCAGAACATGTCTACCATCGATCGACATGGCACATATGCCATCGACCAATAGACGACCACAACCATCGTTCGGCAGGATTTTCCATCCATCAAACGACAAGCATACAGAGTTTGGCTCTAGAGAATACCGTTTTGGAATTAGGAATTTCTATTGAGAGAAGAAAGATGAGTATGGTGTATACAGAGATGAGTCTAAATATTCACGTGGACTAGATGGTGAGATCATCAATGTATCTAAGGAAGACATACGGAGACTACTAAAAAGAGCTTCAATAGATGAAGAGTCCTACATATGCCTTCCAAAACAGGCTAGCTCAGTCACACTAACCAGACTAGTACCAGAGACCTACAAAAAAGATGAGATAAATGAGATGCTAACTGGAATTCAAGGAGCCCAACAAAGAGCAGAAGAGAAATTCAACATGAAGCTGAAGGATGTTTTCCAACCACTCCATGATTACATCAACTGGATGGGTACAAGTATGGAAGAGATGAAAGAGGATTTGGGCATGATTCAGAACAAGAATGAGTCCGATAAGCAAACATCGACATCGATTGACGGAAACATTAGACCATCGATCGACGGAAACACTAGACCACCGATCGACGGAAACATTAGACCATCGATCGATACAGAGCGTCCACCATCCAGATATTCCACAAGAAAGAAAACCAAGGAAGCTAACCAATGGGAAGAAGAAGCCCTAGATCTGAGATTTAGTGACATCTACCATACACTCAACAACACCATCAACTGACTAACCAAGAGGAGTGAGTTGATGCCGAAAGAGTTGGCTATGCCTCATGAGAAGAATGAATGTCGATAGAAGGAACCCACATCGACACATAAGCTGCGATATGTTGGGGTCAAAATCGGTCAACGACGAAATCGTCACCCGAAAGTCCTCGAAAGAAAACCAAGTGACGATCAAAACCAAGAAATGGGTCGTCACTCGACGAACTTACGGGAAGGCATAAACGGACCGTGAGCCCCGGGGATCGACGAAGGTGAGCAACGGCGGCATCGGCGGATGCGGGACACGGCACGGGCGGCAGGCCGACCACGCCGCGCCTGGCGCCGGAAGCAGGCCGACCACGCCGCGCCTGGCGCCGGCGGCAGGCCGACCACACCGCGCCTGGCGCCGGCGGCAGGCCGACCATGCCGCGCCTGGCACCGGCGGAAAGGCCGACCACACCGCGCCTGGCGCCGGCGGCAGGCCGACCACGCCGCACCCGGCGCCAGCGGCAGGGCGCCTGGTGCCGGCGGCAGGACGACCACGCCGCGCCTGGCGCCGGCGGCAGGCTCGTCCTCTTCCGTCTGGCGCCGGCGGCAAGAGTCCTGGCGCCCATCCGTGCAATCGTCTCGTGATCTCGGGCAACGGCAGCATCTTGGTCCCTTAAACCCATGTTCGGATTGTTCGAGAAACACAACGATTCTTCCGCAAAACCTTCTCGATTGTTTAACAAAAGTACATATTTTAAATCTAAGTTCGAAGCCTCTTTACTCAAACCCTCGAAGACGGGAAGTCTATGAATCCAAGTCCATCTTGATCCCGATACTCGAGAAATCTCGGAAGACCATAAAAGGTTCGAATGATGAATGGATTTTGATTCATCGTATAAAACGATCACGGTTATTCTAAACACCAAACATCTCGACTATACGAGGAATTGGGATTCCTTCGGAAATTCCGAAACCTTCAAAGACTATTCTCTCGAAAAACCGTAAAAATGCCTAAGTAGCCCGAGATGACCAAAACGGCCCACTTACGATTTTCCGAAAAGGAAGGATAACTATGACGATTTATCCTTATCCTCACATAAGAGATAAATGTCAAGTTTCCAGAAGATAAATGTCAAGTTTCCAGAAGATAAATGTCAAGTTTCCCGATAAACACGAAGATGGACGAAAATGGAAAAAGCCCGATTCAGCCCGAGGGAAGATAGACCGTCTTAAGAGGAGTATATAAGGATAGCTTTGGGCGAGGAGCAAATCATCAGAAAACTTCCAGAGCACTTAGCACTTAGAGCAAATTTAGCATTTCTTTTCTGTTTTCACTAGCGAGCTGCGACTCAACTAGGTTAGATTTAGGCGGCTGGACTAGCGGACCTTTCGACAGCTCTTGTAGCCGATTTCTTTACCTGTTGTTCACGCTCAAACGCGAATTCGGAAATAAGATCTCTTTCGCTCTATTTTTACGATTTTTATTTTTACAACTTAAACTCGCATTGATTGTGTCGTGTGTGGCCCAGCAGATATCCGGGATCTTCAGGGAAGGTTAAGTTTACTTGGCTTTCCTCCAAATCAAATGAATACTCGACAGTGCGAATTTCGGTTCCCACAGTTTGGCGCTAGAAGGAGGGGGGGTTATGGATCTATCTATCTCGCAAGTGCACACGCTCGATCATGTCTACTGACGTCACCAAAGACCAGCCAACGCTAGACGGAACACCCGTCGATGCCAACGTTGAGAAGACTCCAACTGGAGATACGTCCACAGTCACTGCTGATGCAAACACTAAGACGCTCAGACAGATGAAGGAACTGTTCGCCTCCGCCCAGGAGCGGGCGGAACAACAGGACAAGCTGATAACCTCGCTCGCAAAATAGGTCGGCACCTTAACTGCGAGGAGCAAGCTGCCGCGCGGATCCACCAAGGCACGGCGCGGCAGAAGACTCGACTTCGGATCTCCCAGAGAACGAGAAAAAGATGCCCCAAAAGAGTCCACTCCCGAGGAAACGGCTCCAAAAGGACAGCAAACGACCTCGCAGAACCTTCCACCCCCGGCTACGGGAAACAAGGAAAGCGACGTCGAGTGCATCAATCTGGATATCAGCGACCAATCGGATCCTTCCGATGAAGACACTGACATCCACCCCAGAAGGACTCGAAGCCAGTCCGCTCGGCAGACGGTATCCTTCGAGAGGCCCATGACAGAAGAGGAGGAAAACCTCTACTGGATTGAGCAGGAAGAACTCGCGGAGGATTAAGCTCGGATCCATCGCCTCCAGCGCCGACAAACTCGGAGAAACGCCGGTGGCAATGACGAGATCCATGATCTCCGCTAATCTCTCAAAAAGACCGTGGCCGAGGTGAAAGCAGTGAAATCGCAAATCCACCAGGCGACCAGTTCCGCCCCCGAGATCGATAGACTTCTCGAGGAAGCACGGAAAACGCCATTCACCGCTCGAATCACCGAAACACGAAATCTCAGACCCAGGGAAAATCAAAATCCCGGTCTATGACGGTACTACGGATCCTAAGGCGCACCTGCAGTCTTTCCAGATCGCAATGGGTAGATGTAAACTCCCGGAGCGCGAACGAGACGTGGGTCATTGTCTTCTCTTTGTCGAACACCTCAAAGGTGCTGCGCTCGAATGGTTCTCCCGGCTCAAAAGAAATTCCATCGGAAGCTTCCGCCAATTGGCCTCGGCGTTTCTCAAACAATACTCCATGTTCATGGACAGAGAAACGTCCGACGTGGACCTATGGAGTCTAGCTCAGAAGGAAGATGAGTCGCTCCACGACTTCATGCAAAGATTCAAACTGGTGATGGCCAGAGTAACAGGCATCAGCGACAATGTCGCAATCGACGCCCTGAGGAAAACTCTCTGGTACAAGTCGAAGTTCCGAAAGTGGATATTACTGGAAAAGCCGCGGACAATCCAGGATACTCTCCACAAAGCAACGGACTTCATCATCATGGAGGAAGAGATGAAGCTTCTATCACAGAAGCACGGATCGCAGAAAACCGCATCCAAGAAGAAACCCTCTCGTAACGACAAGTACGTCCATCACGAAGGGGAAGACGCCCAAGGCGAGCATAACTACGCCATCAACTCGGAGCAAGGCAAAACCTCCGGGAACACCTGGACCAGGAACCAGTACAAGGATAATTCTTACTGCGAGTTCCACGAAACCAGAGGTCACTCCACTGCGAACTGCAAGGTTCTCGGTGCCCGGCTCGCCCAAAGCTCCTCACCGGCGAACTGTCAAAGGTCAAGAGTATAAAGGACTTGCTCCTGGAGTCCGACCGCCCAAAGACCAACAAAACTGCCTCCGAGGACCGCGCGACCGAAAATCAATCGGGTGAAAAGCGCGGAAGGAGACAGGACGACCAAGGGAACAACAGCAGTCGCCAGAGGGTAAATATGATCATCGGAGGATCGCAGTTCTACCAAGACTCTGTCTCGTCGATAAAAGCCAACGGGCGAAAAGCCGAGACGAGTTCCAACTGGTTTCCAAATAGCGATATTCCCAACCACACGATCGTTTTCGAGGAACAGGAAACTGTCGGAATCGACAAACCTCATTGCGATCCTCTGGTTATCGACCTGGTAATCCAGGATCTCGAAGTCGGCCGCATCCTCGTCGATACAGGAAGTACGGTCAACGTCATCTTCCGTGACACCCTCTACAGGATGAAGATCCCGCTTGGGAAAGTCGTCCCTGAGCCAAAACCTTTGACTGGGTTTTCGGGCGTCACTTCCATGACCCTCGGGAGAATTAAGCTCCCAGTCATGGCAAAGGAAGTCACAAAGATCGTCGAGTTTGCAGTAGTCGACAACCCGGCCATCTACAATGCCATCATGGGAACCCCTTGGATCAACTCCATCAAGGCAGTACCATCCACATATCACCTCGGCATCAAATTTCCGACTCCAACCGGAACTTCAGTAATCTGGGGTAGTCAGAGACAATCGAGACTCTGTTACCTAGCCGAGTTCAAACTGGGAAAAGATCGGAACGCTCCTGCGGCCAACCCAAAACGAGCAAAGGAATCACACAACATTCCTGAAGACTCAAAAAGGGATGATCCAGAATCATCCAAACAGGCAACGATTCAAGACAGCGACAAAGTCTCTGAGTCCATCGCCGTAAAAAGCGGACAGCTCGACCCCCGCACAAACCACCGATCCGACCAGCACGATCGGAACGGCAACGCACGGGGAGTAAAAACGTCTGCGGCAACTATCAGAACTACAAGATGGCTTGATCCTCGAAAGAGGTACGTAGGCAGCTCGTCGAAACCCGGCGAGTTCAGCTATCCCCCTCACCAAAAAGGGGGGGGGGGGGGGGGGGGGGGGGGGGAGTGGGTACGTATACTCCTATACCCCCACAAAAACAAGAAATACCCGCACATGTACTCGAATTTTTCGAAATTTTTTTCTATAAAATTCTTTCTATCTATTTTTTATGCTCACTTAATTTAGAAAACGCATAAACAATTCGGAAAAACGAAAATCATATCTTCGAAAGAAACGCGAGACGTCGCAACTTCTGAAAAAGATAACAAAACTCGTATCATCCGCTAAAACAGTCCACCTGCGACTTAAAAACAACTTATGCCCGTCGATTGGCCCCAACGGACGCACACAGAAATGTTTCACTCAATACAAACTCGTAGTCAGACCTATAAGGTCCTCTTACATCCGACAAGGATATCATAGCGCGCTATACAAGAAACCCAAAATTTTGGTTTAGCGTCTCGGATAATCTCCGAAGATAGCTCGATTCTTTTACCACAAGTCATATAAGCCGGCGACTAGTCACGAACTTTAAACGAAAAGAATCCGGAAGAAATCACTAACAGGCAAAACGAAAGCCGATCAGTCATCGCACAGCCTTAAAGCTGAGAGTAAGCCTAGGTCTTGCCCTAAACCCAGTCTTGCTGGATCTTGACATCTCACAGACATAGTATCGTATACGAGATCCCAAAACATGTCTCTTATCGCTTACACCGAAAAACGCTCGCTAAAAAGTAGCATACGGACCAAGCGACGAAAAAGAGTTAGGATACGGAGTGACTACTCGCATTCTTTCCTCTACACTTGACGAAAGTATAAATCAAAACAAAAGACAAAATCTCGCAAATTTTCATATTCATAAGGCCGCAAAAACGGCTGGATTCTAAGCCACTAACAGCCAGTCCCAAAAAACATAAGAATGCAACCTCCAACGGTCGCAGAATAAACTCCTAAAACGGCCACACACGGCCAAACATACGACTCACAAAAGAAAGTCAACATCGAGAAATCCAGACGCGGAAATCCCGAATGAACCCGCAGGCTGGTCTACTTCCTCGTTCACACCTTGGGCGTTCTCACCACCCTCGGCGTTCTCATCAGCTCCGGCCTCCACCATATCCTCGGAAACCTCGATAGGCTCCCATAGTCTCCGGACTCTTTCTTCGACTGGAGGAACCAAGGACTCAGCATGAGCACACTCGGCCATGAAGTCCTTCATCTCAGCAATCTCGGAATCAAAGGAGAAATCCGGGTTCTGAGACTTGTAAAGATTTACGACCGGGCCCCAGCACTCGCGGAAATCGCCAACAAACTCCTGAGTATCTTTAAAACATTGAAACTCAGCAGCAAACGACTCCGCCCGTCTTGCCACCTCGGCTGCGACCATCCTCCTTCCTCTCCTTTCTGCCCGAACAAGGGCTCGAGCATGAAGCTCAGCTTGCTTTGCGTTCTGCGCCTTTACCTCTTGTCGGAATCGGAAGAGCTCTCGCTCAGCTTCTTTGGTCTTGAAATTAGCAATCCTAGACTTGCGGAAACTCGAGTCAAGCGCATTGCCAAAAACTCTTAGTCCCTTCATAAATTCAAGATCAATAAATATACATATATACAGATTCAAGAATACGGTTAAGAAGTTCAAAGGACAAAACCTCATTGATCCGCTGGGAACCCTCGGCAAAAACCCATTGCTTCTCCTCATCCTCCAGCGACTCGTCAGTAACAAACTCCGGAGGAAGGCCGTCAAAGAAATTGTTGGGGAGTGGAAAATCGCTGGCTCCACCTTTTTCCGTTGGAACAAAACTAGGGTTTTCCCCCAACGGTGAAGGGTCTTCCGAATCTTCCCCACAGTCGACTTCTTTCCCTTTACGAGATCTCTGTTTACGTCTCCGAGTAGGGGCTTCGATAACCGGTTCGGCATCGCATGTCGGGACAGGGTCTCGGGACCGGTAAAGCCTTACTACGTCTCGATTGACTCCTCGTGCTTCACCGTCATGTGGGCAGGAGAGTCATCCGAGGACGAATGGGAAGAAGAATTTCTCTTGGAGGATCTTGAAGACATTGTTCTTAAAGAGAGAGAAAGGATTCTTGAGAGAAATGATTTTTTTTTGATGAAGTAAGAATGAATGATATTTCTTACTCCATCCTTATAAAGGAGGTAAAATCACTATTTACCCCGACCTTCGGCAAACGATTACGTCTCTACACCTTCTCATACGGCTATACCGCAAGCTAGGACCCGAAACGCACTACGGTTCCTAGCTAGCTGGGGGGCTAACTGTTGGGGTCAAAATCGGTCAACGACGAAATCGTGACCCGAAAGTCCTCGAAAGAAAACCAAGTGACGATCAAAACCAAGAAACGGGTCGTCACTCGACGAACTTACGGGAAGGCATGAACGTACCGTGAGCCCCGGGGATCAACGAAGGCGAGCAACAGCGGCATCAGTGAACGCGGGACACGGCACGGGCGGCAGGCCGACCACGCCGCGCCTGGCGCCGGCGGCAGGCTGACACAACCCCCCTGGCACCGGCGGCAGGCCGACCACACCGCGCTGGCCTCGCGCCCCCTGCCACACCGCCGGCACGCCGACCCCGACCACCCTGCGCTGGCGCCGGCGGCAGGGCTCCCGGGCCTGCGGCAGGCCGACCACGCCGCGCCTCCGGGCCGGTGGCAGGCCCACGTGCGCCTGCGCCGGCTCAGGCGCCTGGCACGGCGCAGGACGACCACCGCCGCGCCTGGCGCCGGCGGCCCAGGACGACCACACAGCGCCTGGAGCCGGCGCAGGGCCGACGCACGTCGCGCTGTCGCCGGCGGCAAGGCCGACCCAACGCGCGCAATGCGCCGGGCGGAAGGACGCCTGACGCCAGCGCGGCCAGGATGACCCACGCCCGCGCCTGGCGCCGGGCCAGCAAGGCGCCTGGCGTCGGCAGCAAGGCGCCTGGCGCTGGCGGCAGTCCGACCACACCGCCGCCTGGAGCCGGCGGCAGGCGACCAACGCCGCGCCTGGCGCCGGCGGCAGGGCGTCTGGCGCCGGCGGCTGGCTCGTCCTCTCCCATCTGGCACCGGCGGCAGGCCCATCGTCTCCCGTCTGGCGGCGGCGGCAAGAGTCCTGGCGCCCATCCGTGCAATCGTCTCGTGATCTCGGGCAACGGCAGCATCTTTTTCCCTTAAACCCATGTTTGGATTGTTCGAGAAACACAACGATTCTTCCGCAAAGCCTTCTCGATTTTTTAACAAAAGTTCATATTTTAAATCTAAGTTCGAAGCCTCTTTACTCAAACCCTCGAAGACGGGAAATCTACGAATCCAAGTCCATCTTGATCCCGATACTCGAGAAATCTCGGAAGACCATAAAAGGTTCGAATGATGAATGGATTTCGATTCATCGTATAAAACGATCACGGTTATTCTAAACACCAAACATCTCGACTATACGAGGAATTGGGATTCCTTCGGAAATGCCGAAACCTTCAAAGACTATTCTCTCGAAAAACCGTAAAAACGCCTAAGTAGCCCGACATGACCAAAACGGTCCACTTACGATTTTCCGAAAAGGAAGGATAACTATGACGGTTTATCCTTATCCTCACATAAGAGATAAATGTCAAGTTTCCAGAAGATGAATGTCAAGTTTCCAGAAGATAAATGTCAAGTTTCCCGATAAACACGAAGATGGACGAAAATGGAAAAAGCCCGATTCAGCCCGAGGGAAGATAGACCGTCTTAAGAGGAGTATATAAGGAGAGCTTTGGCCGAGGAGCAAATCATCATAAAACTTCCAGAGCACTTAGCACTTAGAGCAAATTTAGCATTTCTTTTCTGTTTTCACTAGCTAGCTGCGACTCAGCTAGGTTAGATTTAGGCGGCTGGACTAGCGGACCTTTCGACAGCTCTTGTAGCCGATTTCTTTACCTGTTGTTCACGCTCAAACGCGAATTCGGAAATAAGATCTCTTTCGCTCTATTTTTACGATTTTTATTTTTACAACTTAAACTCGCATTGATTGTGTCGTGTGTGGCCCAGCAGATATCCGGGACCTTCAGGGAAGGTTAAGTTTACTTGGCTTTCCTCCAAATCAAACGAAAACTCGACAGTGCGAATTTCGGTTCCCACACCATATCGATCGACGAGAGACTTACATCACTAGAAGATTTGGTGAAATCATTTGATTACAAGTTAGATGGAGTCTACTATCCGCTCACTGATGACATGGATGGATTGACCAGGAGACTAACCCAACTACAGCAAGAAGTCGACATCATTCAGCAGGAACTCGATTTCCAACCAGAAAGATCGAAATCGATCGATGACACCATTAGTCTATCGATCGGCGCCAGAAAACTACCAGTGCATAAATCTTATACCAGAGCAGACATTGATCAGATGATAGAAGATATACACAGAACTTGTTGGGGTCAAAAACGGTTATCTCAAAATCTACGGCTAAAGATCCTTCCAAACTCAAAAGATTTCCCGCACGAACGGCCAACGGAAAACCCACGGGCGGCAGAGAACCCCTGCCGCCGCCGGCAAGCTTCCCGCAAGCCGGCCTGGCGCCGGCGGCAATCCAGCCTGGCGCCGGCGGCAGGCGTCCCGCAAGCCGGCCTGGCGCCGGCGGCAAGCCAGCCTGGCGCCGGCGGCAGGCGTTCCGCAGGCCGGCCTGGCGCCGGCGGCAAGCCAGCCTGGCGCCGGCGGCAGGCATTCCGCAGGCCGGCCTGGCGCCGGCGGCAAGCAAGCCTGGCGCCGGCGGCAGACGTCCCGCAAGCCGGCCTGGCGCCGGCGGCAAGCCAGCCTGGTGCCGGCGGCAGGCGTTCCGCAAACCGGCCTGGCGCCGGCGGCAAGCCAGCCTGGCACCGGCGGCAAGCCAGCCTGGCGCCTGCGGCAAGCCAGCCTGGCGCCGGCGGCAGACATCCCGCAAGCCGGCCTGGCGCCGGCGGCAAGCCAGCCTGGCGCCAGCGGCAAGCCAGCCTGGCGCCAGCGGCAGGCAATCCGCAAGCCGGCCTGGCGCCGGCGGCAAGCCAGCCTGGCGCCGGCGGCAAGCCAGCCTGGCGCCGGCGGCAGGCGTCCCGCAAGCCGGCCTGGCGCCGGCGGCAAGCCCCCTGGCGCCGGTCGACGGCCCTCGTCCTGGTCTCGGTCCCATCATGCTCGGTCTGATCCCATCTTGGTTTGTTTGGATCAATCCTCGTGAGTTTGGTACGATCACGGCTACGGAATAAACATCTTTCGATTCGACTCGGTTGGAATCGTCCTCGATGTTTTATGACAAAAACTAGAAGGATTGGATTTCTCGTAGAAGATATCGTATAAAACAAAGATCGATTAACTTGAACATCGATCCTTTAGGCTATACGGTTTATTTTACGAGAAAGATAGTCTTTTCGAGAAATCGTATAAAAAATTCAACACTCAAGACAAGTCCACGGACTTACTTACGATTTTAAGAATTCAGGCCCAATCAGGCTATGACGGTTTATCCGATTTCCCGAACGTCGGATAAACAACAAGTCACCGGAAAATAGGGGAAAACTCGAGGATTATTACGAAGATCGACGAAAATGGAATATTTCCTGAAGAGATAAGCTTGTGCCCAAAGACGAGGTCCATCATCTTAAGGCAAACCGACCTAGGAGTGGGTATATAAGGAGAGCAAGAGCAGAGGAGAAGGGGATCCGAAAATTAGACTTAGAGCATTCTGCTAGCTTAGAAGAATTAGGGATTAGGTGGTAGACTAGCGGAGCAAGGCTTAGGACGTTTGGCTGCCTGCGACTCTATATTTTTCTTTAATCGCAAATCTCTCTGTCTTTCGGAGAATCCCTGTACTCGTATCTTTCATCTAATAAAACGCCTTCGGGAAAATATTACAATTCTTATTTTTATCTATTAAACTTTCTCGATTTCGTGTGGCAACGCAGAGAATCCGGACCTTCAAGGAAAGTCGGGTTTACATGGCTTTCCTCCACAATCTTATTTATCGGAAATTGACGGTGTGAATTTCGGTTCCCATAGTTTGGCGCTAGAAGGAGGGGGGGACGGATTCTCTAACTCGAAAACCACCAATCGATCGAAGTTCAGTATGGCTTCTTCGTCAGCCCGCAACATCGTATCTTTCGAGGATCGAGCAACGGCCTGTATGGCCAAACCTCACAACAATCTCCTCGTAATAGAACTCACGATCCAGGATATTGACGTAGCAAGGGTATTAGTCGACACCGGATGCTCGGCTAATATTATCTATAAAAGCACCCTCGAGAGGATGGGCGTCGATCTAAGCATCCTTACAGATGACCCCAGCCCAGTATTCGGACTCTCGGGAGAAGTTATGACCCTCGGTTCGACTAACCTCCTAGTCAGAGCCGGGAGCGTCGCCAAAAGCACGGAATTCCTGGTGATCGATGGTCCAACATCCTACAACGCGATAGTTGGAACTCCCTGGCTAAACTCCATGAGAGCGATCCCATCAACATTCCACCTATGCCTCAAGTTCCCGACGCCTTTCGGGGTCGAAACAATACATGGTAGTCACGGAGCAGCACAGATCTACCTCGCTACCGAACTAAAACGGAAAAATTCCGAAATCGAGACCTCTCGGAAAAAGCAAACGATTGACGACTCGCAAGAAACCTTCTGGCAGTCCCAAAGAGCTGAGGCCCTGGAAGGGAAGCGTGAACCAACCTACAAACCGGTGGTCTCAATTTGCCTCGACGATTCCTTCCCGGAACAGTGCGTCGAAATCGGAGCTAACCTCTGCGAACCAATAAAAGCAGAGCTCATCGCATGCCTCAAAAAGAACCTCAGTACGTTCGCTTGGGCTGCGGAGGATATGCCGGGAATCGACATTAGAGTAACATGTCACGAACTTAACATCGACCCGACTCACAAACCCGTAAAACAAAAGAGACGAAAGCTGGGACCTGAGCGTGCCACCTCAGTCAACGAGGAAGTCAAAAGACTCCTCAAAGTAGGGTGGATAACATAAGTTAGGTATCCAGACTGGCTTGCCAACCCTGTCGTGGTAAAAAAGAAGAACGGCAAGTGGCGAGTCTGTGTCGATTTCACGGATCTGAATAAAGCCTGTCCAAAGGACTGCTTCCCGCTCCCGCACATCGATCGATTGGTCGAAGCTACTGCGGGAAACAAGCTTCTGTCATTCATGGACGCTTTTTCCGGATACAATCAGATCATGACGAATCCCGACGACCGCAAAAAAACTGCATTCATCACAGACCGCGGAACGTATTGTGGGAACCGAAATTCACACCGTCGATTTTAATGAATAAAAACGGAGGAAAGCCAAGTTAACCCGACTTTCCCTGAAGGTCCGGATTCTCTGCGACAGCCAACGACAAGTGACCGAATAAATGCGGAAAAGGTTTTGTTAAGATTTGGGACTGGACCTTAAGAAAGGCTGCCTACGTACTCCTTTCGAGGATCAAGTCGGACGTAGTTCAGTTAGAAAGAATTGAACAAGAGATCGAACCGTCTGGGCGGGTTCGTCTAGTATGAGCGTTTTTCATAGAAACAGGCATGTCGAAGATAACGCCTAGGGTTTCTATGTGCGGAGCTCTTAGGTAAAAGAATTGTCCGATCCTTCCGAGAGGAGCGGAGATTTGCGAGCAGGAAGCGGCCAGACGTTCTAGGGCCTGGCTCGTCTAGTATGAGCGTTGGTCATAGAAGCAGGCATGTCGAAGATAATGCCTAGGGTTTCTATGTGCGGTGCTCTGAGTAAAAGTATAGTTAGATCCTTCCGAGAGGAACAGGGGTCTGCGGAGAAGATAAAACTAGAACAAGAGGCGGCCAGGCGTTCTAAGTCCTGCCTCGCTGGCTTAACCACCTAAGTTCTAAGTTCTCTAAGCTAGCGGGAGTTCTCTAAGTCTAGATTCTAGGATTTTCGGATCCCCCTCTCCTCTGCTCTTGCTCTCCTTATATACTCACTCCTAGGTCGGTTTGCCTTAAGATGATGGACCTCGCCTTTGGGCCCAAGCTTATCTCTTCAGGAAGTATTCCATTTTCGTCGATCTTCGTAATTATCCTCGAGTTTTCGGTGACTTGATGTTCATCCGATGTTCGGGAAATCGGATAAACCGTCATAGCGTGATTGGGCCTGAATTCTTAAAATCGTAAGTAAGTCCGTGGACTTGTCTAAGTCGTTGAACGTTTTATACGATTTCTCGGAAAGACAATTTTTCTCGTAAAATAAACCGTATAGCCTAAAGGATCGATGTTCAAGTTAATCGACCTTGTTTTATACGATATCTTCCACGAGAAATCCAATCCTTCTAGTTTTTGTCGTAAAACATCGAGGATGATTCCAATCGAGTCGAAGGATGTTTATTCCGTAGCCGTGATCGTCCCAAGCTCACGATGATTGATCCAAACAAGCCAAGATGGGATCAGACCAAACACGATGGGACCGAGACCAGGACGAGGGCCGTAGACCGGCGCCAGGCCGGGGTGCCGCCGGGGCCAGGCCGGCCCGCGTGACGGGTGCCGCCGGCGCCAGGGCGGGGTGCCGCCGGCGCCAGGCCAGCCCGTACGACGGGTGCCGCCGGCGCCAGGCCGGCCTGCGTCACGGGTGCCGCCGGCGCCAGGCCAGCCCGGGTGACGGGTGCCGCCGGCGCCAGGCCAGCCCGTGCGACGGGTTACGCCGGCGCCAGGCCAGCCCGTGCGACGGGTGCCGCCGGCGCCAGGCCGGGTGCCGCCGGCGCCAGGCCGGCCCGCGTCACGGGTGCTGCCGGAGCCAGGCCAGCCCGCGTGTCGGGTGCCGCCGGCGCCAGGCCGGGGTACCGCCGGCGCCAGGCCGGCCCGCGTCACGGGTGCCGGCGACGCCAGGCCGGGGTGCGCCGGCGCCAGGCCGGCCCGCGTGACGGGTGCCGCCGGCGCCAGGCCGGGGTGCCGCCGGCGCCTGGCTGAAGATCTCGGCGAGGGCTTCGATTTGATATCTTGATCGTTTTCTGGTTCCTCACGGTTTGAGAGAACGGCCTCTTCGAAGTTTCGAGGCAGATTCTTTTATGTTTAGGGTTTTTGTGGTGATCGAATCTTGATGTCCTTGGGCGAGCGGACCGATCTTTCCGGGGACTCTCGTCCGCGCACGCCCGTAGTCTTCCGATCTCACAGGGAGTGGATATTCTAATTTGAGAAAATCTCGTATAACTTCTTTTCAAATTATCCGAGACTTTTTGTTTCAAGAAATACTTTCTAGAGACTTTCAGTCATTGATTCCGTCGCGACCGATTTTGACACCAACAGTTAGCCCCCCAGCTCGTTAGAACCTTCGTGATGTTCTTGCGAGCGATAAGACATGTCAGGTAAGATAGGCGGAATCAATGGTTGAAAGGCTCCGTTGAAAGTGGTAAGATTGGGGCTGCGCCTTTCGAAGGCTGCCTACGTACCCTTGTTGTAGGGATCAAGCCTTCCGTAGTTCGTTTTGGAGTTTAAGACCCTTGTGATCTGTTTTCCAGCGAGACTTATATGGTCTGGTTATGTGTCATGAGAGACTTTCGAGCATGATGCTGTTGATGTATTTGTTTTCCGATTATTTATGAACTTCAGTTATTTCGAAGTATGAGAAAGAGGGTGTGAGTTGTCGTCTCATTCCTAGTTCTCTGATGATCACCGTACCTATTGTTTGCATAAAGCGAGATTTTCCGCGGTTTACCGATTTACGCGGAAAGTTCGTGAAACGAATAGGCTTAAGTGAAGAGACAAATTTTTGGATCTCGTATACCATACTATGTCTGTGAGATGTCAAGATCCAGCGTGGCTGGGTTTAGGGCAAGACCTAGGTTTACTCTCGGACTGAGGCTTTGCGATGACAAATCGGCTTTCGTTTTGCCTGTTTGCGATTTTAACCTGACTCGTACCGTTTAAAATCCGCGAATTGTTGTCGGCTTATATGATTTGTCTGGGCGTGAGTCGAGCTACTTCCTTTACGAAGAGCTAAACCAAATTTGGATTTCTTGTATAGCGCGCTATGTTTATCCTTGTCGGATGCAAGAGAGCCTACCCCTTGAAGGGCGGCTATTTGTCTGTTTAGGACGTTAGAGTTCGTTTGTTGTGATCAGCAACAACGAAATGATGCCAGTTTAGAGGCATGTTACCGTTTAGAGGTGTGTTTGTATGTTTTGAGTTCTAGAGACAAGAATTTCGTCTGGAACGTTTTGAGGAAAAGAATGTCCTTCGAGCGTTAGCGACGTCTCGCAGTGCTGAAGGTCGAGTTTCCTTGTGCCGCATTTCGTGGTTGAAATGTTCGCGGGCTTTGGAGATGTCTTGCGAATGTTCGCAGCCAGAAACTGTTGTTTCGGTTTAGACGCAGGACCAAGAGGTCGCGTAAGTTCGACCCAGGGAGAAGCGTCTACATTCACAGTGCTTCGTGAAGTGTTGGCCTTCCGGGATTTGTTTGTATATATTAAGGATGACTCATATAACTCTTGGAGCCTTGGCACGAGTGTTTCTTTTCATGCCGTGTTTACGGGGCGTATAGAACTTAATCGATTGACGATGAGTTTAATCTTCCGTTAACCATATGGTTGTTAGGACTGAGTTTTGGTATGGAGAGTTTATCGTATGATTTCCGATTCTGGGTTATGCGACAAATTGCTTGCGTAATAGTCACTTGGCGTTCTATGAACAAATCGTGGATTGTTGTTTTTAGCCGTTAAGTGATTGGAGCGGTGGTCGCTCAGTAGCTTTGGATTGGCATGGAGGCTAGATTCAGTCGTATCGCCAAGGAAGTTGTTTGGTAAACGATCAGACCATGACCCTTATTAAGGTCATGTTAGTTTACGATTGTCCTTAATGGGGATGCCGAATTCAGGTCCGAGCTTTACGGAAGGGCGTAGTTGGCCGAGGGCCAAATAGCGTTTGCCGAGATAGACATGCCAAGCATAGCGGAGTTTTCTGAATTATTGCTGATGGCTTTTAGAAACGATCTTCCACTTTAGGTCTCAGTTATACGATGAATGGTTCGTATAAAAAATTTTTTTGTTGCATGAAAATCGTTTCATTTTATCCGAGGGGGAAAAAGTTTAAAGGATCGACGCAGGACACGTGCGGGTTCGTCTGCGTGATTATTTCCTGCTCGGACGTAACCGCGGGGAGAGAAAGCAGGAGCCAGACACCTTGTGGAGCGAAAACTGTCTATGTCAGTTACCCATTGGACCCATTATGTTTATTTTATGAAAGTTGCTTTGTATGAATTGACTCGACCATACAGAGGATTTTTCCTAAAAGTGATGTAAGGGGGTTTTCGCAAAGGTAACCGGAGAGCGTTTCTCACAAATTACTTGCGATATTCGCGACCACGGATTATATTTTCCTCATTCACTTTTGCGTACTGCGAAATCGTTTTGCATGAGACCGATCATGTTTTTTCCATAGGCTGTTTTGTTTTAAAACGTTCTTGTTATACGAAAGTAATGGATGACCGGTTTCATGGAGATAGAAAATCGCACATTGTTAAAGTAGCGATGTTTCCGCGGATTACACGGGAGATGTTTCCGCTACGATTTCGACCTTTGGACGAAAGCTGCTTCGAACTACTCGTGGAGTTTTACCAAAGGTTATTTCGTTATTTTCGTAGTTCACCGTCGTGCTATTAGTCTGACGTCGGTACACGTTTTTAGTCGCGAGTTTGCGACGAGAGGTGACATAGAGTTTTCAGGACTATGTTTGTAACGGTTGGGCTATGCCGCTAGCGTTTTTAAGACGAATCTTATTGCTGCGAGAGTTTGCTTTGTCAAAAGCGTTGTCTTGATGCTGAAGAAAAAAGTTTTCGAAGATGGGATTATACGGATATAGTATACGTACCTACTTCCCTTTTCCTTTTACGAAAGAAAACGGGTTAGCCGTTCTTCCGAAGGCTTGTGTACGTTTTTTCTTTCTTTTAGGAAGCGGGATGAGTATGCTTTTAGAACGCGTGGCGATCGTTTCTCGGTTTTTCGAGAGACTAGATCGGTTTGCATGTTCTGCCTGGACAATCAAGGAACGATGGAACAAGACTGGAAATTTTGCCTAAGACTTAGCTTGCTAGACTATCCACCTAGGTCCTAAGTTCCCTAAATTCTACGGCAGTTTTTCAAGACGTTTTGGTTCCTCTCCTAATCCGACCAAATAGTCTTTTGAAGGTTTCGGCATTTCCGAAGGAATCCCATTTCCTCGTATAGTCGAGACGATTGGTGTTTAGAATAACCGTGATCGTACCAAACTTACAAAGATTGATCCAAACAAGCCAAGATGGGATCGGACCGAGCACGATGGGACCGAGACCAGGACGAGGGCCGTCGACCGGCGCCAGGCCGGCCCGCGTGACGGGTGCCGCCGGCGCCAGGCCGGCCCGCGTGACGGGTGCCGCCGGCGCCAGGCCGGGGTGCCGCCGGCGCCAGGCCGGGGTGCCGCCGGCGCCAGGCCGGGGTGCCGCCGGCGCCAGGCCGGCTCGTGTGACGTGTGCCGCCAGTGCCAGGCTGTCTTGTCATCCGTGGTTTTTCCGTTGTTCGATCTTTCCCTCGTTAGTCGTTCGTGCGGGAAATCTTTGAGTTTGGGAGGATCTTTAGCCGCAGATTTCGAGATAATCGTTTCTAATCCAACGAGACTCCTCGAGTATCGGGATTGAGATGGACTTGGATTTGTAGACTTTCCGTCTTAGAGGGTTTGAGTAATGAGGCTTCGAACTTAGATTTTAAATACGAATTTCGTTAAACAATCGAGAAGGCTTTGCGGAAGAATCGTCATGTTTCTCGAACAATCCGAACATGGGTTTAAGGGACCAAGATGTTGCCGTTGCCCGAGATCACGAGACGACTGCACGGATGGGCGCCAGGACCCTTGCCGCGGGCGCCAGGCCAGCCCGCGTGTCGCGTGCCGCCGGCGCCAGGCCGGGGTGCCGCCGGCGCAAGGCCGGCCCGCGTGTCGCGTGCCGCCGGCGCCAGGCCGGGATGCCGCCGGCGCTAGGCCAGGGTGCCGCCGGCGCCAGGCCGGCCTGCGTGTCGCGTGCCGCCGGCGCCAGGCCAGGGTGCCGCTGGCGCCAGGCCGGCCCGCGTGTTGCGTGCCGCCGGCGCCAGGCCGGGGTGCCGCCGGCGCCAGGCCGGCTCGCGTGACGCGTGCCGCCGGCGCCAGGCCGGCTCGCGTGACGCGTGCTGCCGGCGCCAGGCCGGCTTGCCGCCCGTGCCGTGTCCCGTGTCCGCTGATGCTGCTGTTGCTCGCCTTCGTCGATCCCCGGGGCTCGCAGACTCAAAGAACGAGTTACGAAATACTCAGGCAAAGATGCATGGTACTGAGACAGGACCGGTCTCGTCCTATGACGGGACTGAGAGATCCTTCTTATGGGCGAGGTGGTCGAGACGGCGATATTGTTTTCTTCGTAAAATCTCAACGGAAGCTCCGATTGAGACGAAACAAAAACCATCTTGACCTAGACTCAAAGGAGAGCAAAGTGAGGTTTCCACAGGCGAGGTGGCCATGGGCGAGGTGACCTTGGTGATGGTTGTTCTCGTCCACGGGCGAGGTGGCCGGGAGAGTGATTTTGTTCCCTTCGTAAAATCTCAACGGAAACTCCGATTGAGACGAAACGAAAGCCACTTTGATCTAGACTCAAAGGATAACGAAGGTGAGTTCGCCCTGTGGCGAGGTAGCCATGTCGGAGGGTTAGGTGACCTCGGTAATGTTTGTCCTTGCCCACGGCGAGATGGCCGGGACAGTGACTTTGTTCTCTTCGTAAAATCTCAACGGAAACTCCGATTGAGACGAAACAAAAGC
Organism: Brassica juncea; assembly: GCA_018703725.1. Lineage (NCBI taxonomy): Eukaryota > Viridiplantae > Streptophyta > Magnoliopsida > Brassicales > Brassicaceae > Brassica > Brassica juncea. The sequence goes on along the minus strand of CM031941.1, from coordinate 25,301,668 downwards.
CATTTTGACCTAGACACAAAGGAGAAGAAAGTGGGCTCTTACTAAGGCGGACTGGGAAGACTGATCTTACCCTATGGCAAGTTGTCCAAGTAAGATCAAGCTCCGACCTCCTTTCGTTTTCCCGTTTGTTCCTCGAGAGTTGTTTGTAAGAAGTATGGCAGTGGGAATCGGTGAACTGATTTGCCGTGCTTCTGTTCCGCGAGTAATATAGGGTTTCCCCAAGGTTTCGAGGAGAATAAGTTTTATTTTTCCGAGAGGTTCTCGAAAGAAACGTTTTTCGTAGAAACCTTGCTCGTTGCGATTTCTCTAACTTGGTAACAAGACGAATTGTTGGGGTTTGATAGATTTTATCGTTGCCCTTTCTATTTAGATAGAGAAATTGCGAGCTCGTTTTCGTGCTCTTCCTGTGGCGGAAAGCCGCGGCTAGGTTTTTTATTTGCTCGAGCACCGTGGCGTTTGCGTAAGCGTTGGCCATAGGAACAGTCGCTGCTGGAGTTGTTTTACCATCGTTGACGCAAACTGCAACTTTTTCTTTCATATTTCCGGACATCGGTTCGATCAAGCGCTTTGCGGCCGTATGAGTAAGAGTAATCCGTCCCCCCCTCCTTCTAGCGCCAAACTGTGGGAACCGAAATTCACACCGTCGATTTTAATGAATAAAAACGGAGGAAAGCCAAGTTAACCCGACTTTCCCTGAAGGTCCGGATTCTCTGCGACAGCCAACGACAAGTGACCGAATAAATGCGGAAAAGGTTTTGTTAAGATTTGGGACTGGACCTTAAGAAAGGCTGCCTACGTACCCCTTTCGAGGATCAAGTCGGACGTAGTTCAGTTAGAAAGAATTGAACAAGAGATCGAACCGTCTGGGCGGGTTCGTCTAGTATGAGCGTTTGTCATAGAAACAGGCATGTCGAAGATAACGCCTAGGGTTTCTATGTGCGGAGCTCTTAGGTAAAAGAATTGTCCGATCCTTCCGAGAGGAGCGGAGATTTGCGAGCAGGAAGCGGCCAGACGTTCTAGGGCCTGGCTCGTCTAGTATGAGCGTTGGTCATAGAAGCAGGCATGTCGAAGATAATGCCTAGGGTTTCTATGTGCGGCGCTCTGAGTAAAAGTATAGTTAGATCCTTCCGAGAGGAACAGGGGTCTGCGGAGAAGATAAAACTAGAACAAGAGGCGGCCAGGCGTTCTAAGTCCTGCCTCGCTGGCTTAACCACCTAAGTTCTAAGTTCTCTAAGCTAGCGGGAGTTCTCTAAGTCTAGATTCTAGGATTTTCGGATCCCCCTCTCCTCTGCTCTTGCTCTCCTTATATACTCACTCCTAGGTCGGTTTGCCTTAAGATGATGGACCTCGCCTTTGGGCCCAAGCTTATCTCTTCAGGAAGTATTCCATTTTCGTCGATCTTCGTAATTATCCTCGAGTTTTCGGTGACTTGATGTTTATCCGATGTTCGGGAAATTGGATAAACTGTCATAGCCTGATTGGGCCTGAATTCTTAAAATCGTAAGTGAGTCCGTGGACTTGTCTAAGTCGTTGAACCTTTTATACGATTTCTCGGAAAGACTATTTTTCTCGTAAAATAAACCGTATAGCCTAAAGGATCGATGTTCAAGTTAATCGACCTTGTTTTATACGATATCTTCCACGAGAAATCCAATCCTTCTAGTTTTTGTCGTAAAACATCGAGGATGATTCCAATCGAGTCGAAGGATGTTTATTCCGTAGCCGTGATCGTCCCAAGCTCACGATGATTGATCCAAACAAGCCAAGATGGGATCAGACCGAACACGATGGGACCGAGACCAGGACGAGGGCCGTCGACCGGCGCCAGGCCGGGGTGCCGCCGGCGCCAGGCCAGCCCGTGCGACGGGTGCCGCCGGCGCCAGGCCGGCCTGCGTCACGGGTGCTGCCGGCACCAGGCCAGCCCGGGTGACGGGTGCCGCCGGCGCCAGGCCAGCCCCTGCGACGGGTTCTGCCGCCGCCGGCGCTAGGCCGGGTGCCGCCGGCGCCAGGCCGGGTGCCGCCGGCGCCAGGCCGGGTGCCGCCGGCGCCAGGCCGGCCCGCGTCACAGGTGCCGCCGGCGCCAGGCCAGCCCGCGTGTCGGGTGTCACTGGCGCAAGGCCGGGGTACCGCCGGCGCCAGTCCGGCCCGCGTCACGGGTGCCGCCGGCGCCAGGCCGGGGTGCCGCCGGCGCCAGGCCGACCCGCGTGACGGGTGCCGCCGGCGCCAAGCCGGGGTGCCGCCGGCGCCAGGCTGAAGATCTCGGCGAGGGCTTCGATTTGATATCTTGATCGTTTTCTGGTTCCTCACGGTTTGAGAGAACGGCCTCTTCGAAGTTTCGTGGTGATCGAATCTTGATGTCCTTGGGCGAGCGGACCGATCTTTCCGGGGACTCTCTTCCGCGCACGCCCGTAGTCTTCCGATCTCACAGGGAGTGGATATTCTAATTTGAGAAAATCTCGTATAACTTCTTTTCAAATTATCCGAGACTTTTTGTTTCAAGAAATACTTTCTAGAGACTTTCAGTCATTGATTCCGTCGCGACCGATTTTGACACCAACACGTATTGCTACAAGTTAATGCCTTTCGGTCTTAAAAACGCGGGTGCAACGTATCAGCGACTCGTCAACAGAATGTTTGCTGAGCAACTCGGAAAAACTATGGAAGTATACGTCGATGATATGCTCGTAAAATCTCTTGACGAACACGATCATATAGCCCACCTAGAGAAATGTTATCACGACTCAACCAGAATAACATGAAACTCAACCCGGCGAAATGCAGATTTGCAGTGGCATCGGGAGAATTCCTCGGATACCTCGTAACGTATCGCGGAATCGAGGCCAACCCTAAACAAATTGACGCACTGATAGAGATGGCCTCCCCGAGAACAAAGCGAGTGTGGGAACCGAAATTCACACCGTCGATTTTAATGAATAAAAACGGAGGAAAGCCAAGTTAACCTGACTTTCCCTGAAGGTCCGGATTCTCTGCGACAGCCAACGACAAGTGACCGCATAAATGCGGAAAAGGTTTTGTTAAGATTTGCGACTGGACCTTAAGAAAGGCTGCCTACGTACCCCTTTCGAGGATCAAGTCGGACGTAGTTCAGTTAGAAAGAATTGAACAAGAGATCGAACAGTCTATGCCTGGTTCGTCTAGTATGAGCGTTGGTCATAGAAACGGGCATGTCGAAGATAATGCCTAGGGTTTCAATGTGCGGAGCTCTGAGTAAAAGAATTGTCCGATCCTTCCGAGAGGAGCAGAGATTTGCGAGCAGGAGGCGGTCAGACGTTCTAGGGCCTGGTTTGTCTAGTTTGAGCGTTTGTCATAGAAACAGGCATGTCGAAGATAACGCCTAGGGTTTCTATGTGAGGAGCTCTGATTAAAAGAATTGTTAGATCCTTCCGAGAGGAACAGGGGTCTGCGGAGAAGATAAAACTAGAACAAGAGGCGGCCAGACGTTCTAAGTCCTGCCTCGCTGGCCTAACCGCGTAAGTTCTACGTTCTCTAAGCTAGCAAGAGTTCTCTAAGTCTAGATTCTAGGATTTTCGGATCCCCTTCTCCTCTGCTCTTGCTCTCCTTATATACCCACTCCTAGGTCGGTTTGCCTTAGGATGATGGACCTCGCCTTTGGGCCCAAGTTTATCTCTTCAGGAAGTATTCCATTTTCGTCGATCTTTGTAATTATCCTCGAGTTTTCCCCTATTTTTCGGTGACTTGATGTTTATCCGATGTTCGGGAAATCGGATAAACCGTCATAGCCTGATTGGGCCTGAATTCTTAAAATCGTAAATAAGTCCGTGGACTTGTCTTAAGTCGTTGAACGTTTTATACGATTTTTCGGAAAGACTATCTTTCTCGTAAAATAAACCGCATAGCCTAAAGGATCGATGTTCGAGTTAATCGATCTTGTTTTATGCGATATCTTCTACGAGAAATCCAATCCTTCTATTTTTTGTCGTAAAACATCGAGGACGATTCCAACCGAATCGAAAGATGTTCATTCCGTAGCCGTGATCGTACCAAACTCACGAGGATCGATCCAAACAAGCCAAGATGGGATCAGACCGAGCATGATGGGACCGAGACCAGGACGAGGGCCGTCGACCGGCGTTATGGGGCTTGCCGCCGGCATCAGGCCGGCATGCGGGACGCGTGCCGCCGGCGCCAGGCCGGGGTGCTGCCCGCCGGCGCCAGGCCGGCTCGCGTGACGCGTGCGGCCGGCGCCAGGCCGGGGTGCCGCCCGCCGGTGCCAGGCCGGCTCGCGTGACGCGTGCCGCCGGCGCCAGGCCGGCTCGTGTGACGGGTGCCGCCGGCACCAGGCCGGGGTGCCACCGGCGCCCGGCCGGCTCGCGTGACGCGTGCCGCCGGCACCAGGCCGGGGTGCCGCCGGCGCCAGGCCGGCTCGCGTGACGCGTGCCGCCGGCGCCAGGCGTCCGGTGCCAGCACGGACGTTTTGAAGATCTCGGCGAGGGCTTCGATTTGATATCTTGATCATTTTCTGGTTTCTCACGGTTTAAGAGAACGACCTCTTCGAAGTTTCGAGGCAGATTCTTTTGTCTTTAGGGTTTTTGTGGTGATCGAATCTTGATGTCCTTGGGCGAGCGGACCGATCTTTCCGGGGACTCTCGTACGCGCACGCCCGTAGTCTTCCGATCTTACTTTCAAGAAGTGTTTCACGAAGAACCCATAAGTAAAAAATAATCCTAGCCGTTGATTTCGAGATAACCGTTCTCGACCCCACCAGAGAGTGGATATTCTAATTTGAGAAAATCTCGTATAACTTCTTTCAAAATTATATGAGACTTTTTGTTTCAAGAAATACTTTCAAGAGACTTTCAGTCATTGATTCCGTCGTGACCGATTTTGACCCCAACGGTTAGCCCCCCAGCTCGTTAGAACCTTCGTGATGTTCTTGCGAGCGATAAGACATGTCAGGTTAGATAGGCGGAATTAATGGTTGAAAGGCTCCGTTGAAAGTGGTAAGATTGGGGCTGCGCCTTTCGAAGGCTGCCTACGTACCCTTGTTGTAGGTATCAAGCCTTCCGTAGTTCGTTTTGGAGTTTAAGACCCTTGTGATCTGTTTTCCAGCGAGACTTATATGGTCTGGTTATGTGTCATGAGAGACTTTCGAGCATGATGCTGTTGATGTATTTGTTTTTCGATTATTTATGAACTTCAGTTTTTTCGAAGTATGAGAAAGAGGGTGTGAGTTGTCGTCTCATTCCTAGTTCCCTGATGATCACCGTTCCTATTGTTTGCATAAAGTGAGATTTTCCGCGGTTTACCGATTTACGCGAAAAGTTCGTGAAACGAATAGGCTTAAGTGAAGAGACAAATTTTTGGATCTCGTATACCATACTATGTCTGTGAGATGCCAAGATCCAGCGTGGCTGGGTTTAGGGCAAGACCTAGGTTTACTCTCGGACTGAGGCTTTGCGATGACAAATCGGCTTTCGTTTTGCCTGTTTGCGATTTTAACCTGACTCGTACCGTTTAAAATCCGCGAATTGTTGTCGGCTTATATGATTTGTCTGGGCGTTAGTCGAGCTACTTCCTTTACGAAGAGCTAAACCAAAATTTGGATTTCTTGTATAGCGCGCTATGTTTGTCCTTGTCGGATGCAAGAGAGACTACCCCTTGAAGGGCGGCTATTTGTCTGTTTAGGACGTCAGAGTTCGTTTGTTGTGATCAGCAACAACGAAATGATGCCAGTTTAGAGGCATGTTACCGTTTAGAGGTGTTTTTGAATGTTTTGAGTTCTAGAGACGAGGATTTCGTCTGGAACGTTTTGAGGAAAAGAATGTCCTTCGAGCGTTAGCGACGTCTCGCAGTGCTGAAGGTCGAGTTTTCCTTGTGCCGCATTTTGTGGTTGAAATGTTCGTGGGCTTGGAGATGTTTTGCGAATGTTCGCAGCCAGAAACTGTTGTTTCGGTTTGGACGCAGGACCAAGGGGTCGCGTAAGTTTGACCCAGGGAGAAGCGTCTACATTCACAGTGCTTCGTGAAGTGTTGGCCTTCCGGGATTTGATTGTATATATTAAGGATAACTCATATAACTCTTGGAGCCTTGTCACGAGTGTTTCTTTTCATGCCGTGTTTACGGGGCGTATAGAACTTAATCGATTGACGATAAGTTTAAATCTTCCGTTAACCATATGGTTGTTAGGACTGAGTTTTGGTATGAAGAGTTTATCGTATGATTTCCGATTCTGGGTTATACGACAAATTGCTTGCGTAATAGTCACTTGGCGTTTTATGAACAAATCGTGGATTGTTGTTTTTAGCAGTTAAGTGATTGAGCGGTGGTCGCTCAGTAGCTTTGGATTGGCATGGAGGCTAGATTCAGCCATATCGCCAATTAAGTTGTTGGTAAACGATCAGACCATGACCCTTATTAAGGTCATGTTAGTTTACGATTGTCCTTAATGGGGATGCCGAATTCAGGTCCGGGCTTTACGGAAATGCGTAGTTGGCCGATGGCCAAATAGCGTTTGCCGAGATAGACATGCCAAGCATAGCGGAGTTTTCTGAATTATGGCTGATGGCTTTTAGAAACGATCTTCCACTTTAGGTCTCAGTTATACGATGAATGGTTCGTATAAAATTTTTTTTGTTGCATGAAAATCGTTTCATTTTATCCGAGGGGGACAAAGTTTAAGGGATCGACGCAGGACATGTGCGGGTTCGTCTGCGTGATTATTTCCTACTCGGACGTAACCGCGGGGAGTGAAAGCAGGAGCCAGAAACCTTGTGGAGCGAAAACTGTCTATGTCAGTTACCCGTTGGACCCATTATGTTTATTTTACGAAAGTTGCTTTGTATGAATTGACTCGACCATACAGAGGATTTTTCCTAAAAGTGATGTAAGGGGGTTTTCGCAAAGGTAACCGGAGAGCGTTTCTCACAAATTACTTGCGATATTCGCGACCACGGATTATGTTTTCCTCATTCACTTTTGCGTACTGCGAAATCGTTTTGCATGAGACCGATCATGTTTTTTCCATAGGCTGTTATGTTTTAAAATGTTCTTGTTATACGAAAGTAATGGATGACCGGTTTCATGGAGATAGAAAATCGCAGATTGTTAAAGTAGCGATGTTTCCGCGGATTACACGGGAGATGTTTCCGCTATGATTTCGACCTTTGGACGAAAGCTGCTTCGAACTACTTATGGAGTTTTACCGAAGGTTATTTTGTTATTTTCGTAGTTCACCGTCGTGCTATTAGTCTGACGTTGGTACACGTTTCTAGTCGCGAGTTTGCGACGAGAGGTGACATAGAGTTTTCAGGACTATGATTGTAACGGTTGGGCTATGCCGCTAGCGTTTTTAAGACGAATCTTATTTCTGCGAGAGTTTGCTTTGTCAAAAGCGTTGTCTTGATGCTGAAGCAAAAAGTTTTAGAAGATGGGATTATACGGGTATAGTATGCGTACCTACTTCCCTTTTATTTTTACGAAAGAAAACGGGTTAGCCATTCTTTCGAAGGCTTGTGTACGTTTTTTCTTTCTTTTAGGAAGCGGGATGAGTATGCTTTAGAACGCGTGGCGATCGTTTCTCGGTTTTTCGAGAGACTAGATCGGTTTGCATGTTATGCCTGGACAATCAAGGAACGATGGACCGAGACTGGAAATATTTCCTAAGACTTAGCTTGCTAGACTATCCACCTAGGTCCTAAGTTCCCTCAATTCTACGGCAGTTTTCAAGACGTTTTTGTTCCTGTCCTACGAAGAATTAAAACCTTTACAAAAAATTTCGAGAAAATAGTCTTTTGAAGGTTTCGGCATTTCCGAAGGAATCCCATTTCCTCATATAGTCGAGATGATTGGTGTTTAGAATAACCGTGATAGTTTAATACGATGAATCAAAATCCTTTCATCATTCGAACCTTTTATGGTCTTCCGAGATTTCTCGAGTATCGGGATCGAGATGGACTTGGATTCGTAGACTTCCCGTCTTCGAGGGTTTGAGTAATGAGGCTTCGAACTTAGATTCTAGAATATGAGCTTTGTTAAACAATCGAGAAGGCTTTGCGGAAGAATCGTCGTGTTTCTCGAACAATCCGAACATGGGTTTAAGGGACCAAGATGTTGCCGTTGCCCGAGATCACGAAACGACTGCACGGATGGGCGCCAGGACCCTTGCCGCCGGCGCCAGACGGGAAACGACGGGCTTGCCGCCGGCGCCAGACGGGAGAGGACCAGCCTGCCGCCGGTGCCAGGCGCGGCGTGGTCGGTCTGCCGCCGGCGCCAGGCGCGGCGTGGTCGGTCTGCCCCTGGCGCCAGGCGCCCTGCCGCCCGTGCCGTGTCCCGCGTCCGCCGATGCTGCTGTTGCACGCCTTCGTCGATCCCCGGGGCTCACGGACTCAAAGATCGAGTTACGAAAACTCAGGCAAAGATGCATGGTACTGAGACAGGACCGGTCTCATCCTATGACGGGACAGAGAGATCCTTCTCATGGGCGAGGTGGTCGAGACAGCGACATTGTTTTCTTCGTAAATTCTCAACGGAAGCTCCGATTGAGACGAAACGAAAACCATCTTGACCTAGACTCAAAGGAGAGCAAAGTGAGGTTTCCACAGGCGAGGTGGCCATGGTCGAGGTGACCTTGGTGATGGTTGTTCTCGTCCACGGGCGAGGTGGCCGGGAGAGTGATTTTGTTCCCTTCGTAAAATCTCAACGGAAACTCCGATTGAGACGAAACGAAAGCCTCTTTGATCTAAACTCAAAGGATAACGAAGGTGAGTTCGCCCTGTGGCGAGGTAGCCATGTCGGAGGATGAGGTGACCTCGGTAATGTTTGTCCTTGCCCACGGCGAGGTGGCCGGGACAGTGACTTTGTTCTCTTCGTAAAATCTCAACGGAAACTCCGATTGAGATGAAACGAAAGCCATTTTGACCTAGACACAAAGGAAAACAAAGTGGGCTCTTACTAAGGCGGACTGGGAAGACTGATCTTACCCTATGGAAAGTCGTCCTAGTAAGATCAAGCTCCGACCACCTTTCCTTTTCCCGTTTGTTCCTCGAGAGTTGTTTGTAAGAAGTATAGCAGTGGGAATCGGTGAACCGATTTGCCGTGCTTCTGTTCCGCGAGTAATATAGGGTTTCCCCAAGGTTTCGAGGAGAATAAGTTTTATTTTTCCGAGAGGTTCACGAAAGAAACGTTTTTCGTAGAAACCTTGCTCGTTGCGATTCCTCTAACTTGGTAACAAGACGAATTTTTGGGGTTTGATAGATTTTATCGTTGCCCTTTCTGTTTAGATAGAGAAATTGCGAGCTCGTTTTCGTGCTCTTCCTGTGGCGGAAAGCCGCGGCTAGGTTTTTGATTTGCTCGAGCACCGTGGCGTTTGCGTAAGCGTTGGCCGTAGGAACAGTCGCTGCTGGAGTTGTTTTACCATCGTTGACGCAAACTGCAACTTTTTCTTTCATATTTCCGGACATCGGTTCGATCAAGCTCTTTGCGGCCGTATGAGTAAGAGTAATCCGTCCCCCCCCCCTCCTTCTAGCGCCAAACTGTGGGAACCGAAATTCACACCGTCGATTTTAATGAATAAGAACGGAGGAAAGCCAAGTTAACCCGACTTTCCCTGAAGGTCCGGATTCTCTGCGACAGCCAACGACAAGTGACCGCATAAATACAGAAAAGGTTTTGTTAAGATTTGCGACTGGACCTTAAGAAAGGCTGCCTACGTACCCCTTTCGAGGATCAAGTCGGACGTAGTTCAGTTAGAAAGAATTGAACAAGAGATCGAACAGTCTATGCCTGGTTCGCCTAGTATGAGCGTTGGTCATAGAAACGGGCATGTCGAAGATAATGCCTAGGGTTTCTATGTGCGTAGCTCTGAGTAAAAGAATTGTCCGATCCTTCCGAGAGGAGCAGAGATTTGCGAGCAGGAGGCGGTCAGACGTTCTAGGGCCTGGTTCGTCTAGTATGAGCGTTTGTCATAGAAACATGCATGTCAAAGATAACGCCTAGGGTTTCTATGTGCGAAGCTCTGATTTAAAGAATTGTTAGATCCTTCCGAGAGGAACAGGGGTCTGCGGAGAAGATAAAACTAGAACAAGAGGCGGCCAGACGTTCTAAGTCCTGCCTCGCTGGCCTAATCGCCTAAGTTCTAAGTTCTCTAAGCTAGCAGGAGTTCTCTAAGTCTAGATTCTAGGATTTTCGGATCCCCTTCTCCTCTGCTCTTGCTCTCCTTATATACCCACTCCTAGGTCGGTTTGCCTTAGGATGATGGACCTCGCCTTTGGGCCCAAGTTTATCTCTTCAGGAAGTATTCCATTTTCGTCGATCTTTGTAATTATCCTCGAGTTTTCCCCTATTTTTCGGTGACTTGATGTTTATCCGATGTTCGGGAAATCGGATAAACCGTCATAGCCTGATTGGGCCTGAATTCTTAAAATCGTAAGTAAGTCCGTGGACTTGTCTTAAGTCGTTGAACGTTTTATACGATTTCTCAGAAAGACTATCTTTCTTGTAAAATAAACCGCATAGCCTAAAGGATCGATGTTCGAGTTAATCGATCTTGTTTTATGCGATATCTTCTACGAGAAATCCAATCCTTCTATTTTTTGACGTAAAACATCGAGGACAATTCCAACCGAATCGAAAGATGTTCATTCCGTAGCCGTGATCGTACCAAACACACGAGGATCGATCCAAACAAGCCAAGATGGGATCAAACCGAGCATGATGGGACTGAGACCAGGACGAGGGCCGTCGACCGGCGTTTGGGGCTTGCCGCCGGCGCCAGGCCGGCTTGCGGGACGAGTGCCGCCGGCGCCAGGCCAGGGTGCCGCCCGCCGGCGCCAGGCCGACTCGCGAGACGCGTGCCGCCGGTGCCAGGCCGGGGTGCTGCCCGCCGGCGCCAGGCCGGGGTGCCGCCGGCGCCAGGCCGGCTCGCGTGACGTGTGCCGCCGGCGCCAGGCCGGGGTGCCGCCCGCCGGCGCCAGGCCGGCTCGCGTGACGCGTGCCGCCGGCGCCAGGCCGGGGTGCTGCCGGCGCCAGGCCGGCTCGCGTGACGCGTGCCGCCGGCGCCAGGCCGGCTCGCGTGACACGTGCCGCCGGCGCCAGGCCGGGGTGCCGCCGGCGCTAGGCCGGCTCGCGTGACGCGTGCCGCCGGCGCCAGGCAGGGGTGCCGCCGGCGCCAAGCGTCCGGTGCCAGCACGGGCGTTTTGAAGATCTCGGCGAGGGCTTCGATTTGATATCTTGATCGTTTTCTGGTTCCCCACTGTTTAAGAGAACGACCTCTTCGAAGTTTCGAGGCAGATTCTTTTGTGTTTAGGGTTTTTGTGGTGATAGAATCTTGATGTCCTTGGGCGAGCGGACCGATCTTTCCGGGGACTCTCGTATGCGCACGCCCGTAGTCTTCCGATCTTACTTTCAAGAAGAGTTCCACGAAGAACCCATAAGTAAAAAATAATCCTAGCCGTTGATTTCGAGATAACCGTTTTCGACCCCACCAGAGAGTGGATATTCTAATTTGAGAAAATTTCGTATAACTTCTTTTCAAATTATATGAGACTTTTTGTTTCAAAAAATACTTTCCAGAGACTTTCAGTCATTGATTCCGTCGTGACCGATTTTGACCCCAACAGCGAGAAGTCCAAAGGTTAACCGGAAGAGTCGCGGCTTTGAACCGTTTCATCTCGCGCTCCACGGATAAATGCCTACTGTTTTACGAAACATTAAAAGGAAACAAGAAGTTCGAATGGTCCGAGCAATGTGAAAAGGCTTTCCAACAGTTGAAACATTACCTGGCCACTCCACCAGTTCTCGCAAAACCGGTGGAAGGAGAACATCTTTTCCTCTATATCGCCAGTTTCCGCAACAGCAGTCAGTGGCGTCCTGATACGAGAAGAACGCGGCGAACAAAAGCCAATCTTTTACGTAAGCAAGACGTTGCTGGATGCGGAAACTCGATACCCGCTAATGGAAAAATTAGTATTCGCCGTCATAACCTCGGCAAGGAAACTAAGACCATATTTCCAGTCTCATACTATAGTGGTTCTCACCACGTTCCCACTGCGGATAATCCTGCACAGTCCGAGCCAATCCGGTAGGCTCGCAAAATGGGCAATCGAACTAAGTGAATACGACGTCGAATATCGCCCAAGGACATGTGCAAAGTCCCAAGTACTTGCGGATTTCTTGGTAGAATTACCCACTAGAGACATGACTAACGAGGAACCAAATTAAACTTGGGTCCTCCACGTCGACGGATCTTCGTCCAAACAAGGATCCGGAGTCGGAATTCGACTCACCTCTCCTAACGGGGAAATCCTAGAACAGTCATTCCGATTGGCTTTTCATGCTTCAAACAATGAGGCAGAATATGAAGCACTCGTCGCAGGCTTGCGGCTAGCCTATGAATTAAAAATCCGTAATACTCACGCTTACTGCGACTCTCAGTTAGTCGCCAACCAATACAGCGGTGAATATGAAGCAAGGGACGAAAGGATGGACGCATATCTAAAACTCGTCCAAGAACTGGCTCATAGTTTCGACCAGTTCGCCCTGACTAGAATTCCTCGCTCGGAAAACGTCCAGGCCGATGCCTTGGCTGCCCTCGCCTCAAGCTCAGATCCAAGGCTCAAAAGGATTATCCCGGTCAAATTCATCGAACATCCGAGCATCAGACCACCAGTGGTCGTCAACCTAATCTGAGGAGAGATTGAAGATGCGGAAGAAGTTGAGGATCAACCGGAAGCGGATGTGGACCAAACCGAGTATGGCTGCGACAGCCCTTGGTTAGAACCAATCCGGGCCTATATCGTGAATGGAACCTTACCCGCCAAAAAATGGGCGGCCCGTAAAGTGAAAACCCATGCGGCACGGTATGTCACGATAGAGTGAGAAATTTATAGGTGGCGTTTCTCCGGTCCTCTCATGACATGCGCAGAAGGAGAAAGGGCAAGAAGAATCATGGAAGAGGTCCATTCTGGATCATGCGGAAATCATTCTGGCGGAAGATCTCTCGTAGTCAAAATCAAACGCAACGGATATTATTGGCCAACCATGATAAAAGATTGCGAGAAATTCGCCCGGAAGTGCGAGAAATGCCAAAGGCACGCTCCAACAATCCATCAACCCGCGGAAATCCTCTCCTCAATCTCGTCCCCCTATCCTTTCATGCGATGGTCCATGGACATTGTCGGACCTATGCATCCATCAAAACAAAAACGCTTCCTCCTAGTCCTCACGGATTTCTTTTCCAAATGGGTAGAAGCAGAATCCTACGCAAGTATCAAAGACACACAAGTCGAGAACTTCGTCTGGAAACATATCATAACTAGACATGGGGTCCCGTACGAAATTGTAACAGACAATGGATCTCAATTTATCTCTGCTCGATTCGAAGCATTCTGCGAAAAATGGAAAATACAACTTACAAAGTCAACTCCCAGGTATCCGCAATGCACCGGACAGGCAGAAACCATCAACAAGACCGTCCTTGACGGACTCAAAAAGCACCTAGACGCCAAAAAGGGGCGATAGGCAGAGGAACTCGAAGGAGTCCTTTGGTCGCATCGTACAACCCCGAGACGGGCTACGGGTGAAACCCCATTCGCTCTCGTTTACGGAACGGAATGCATGATCCCCGCGGAAGTAGAATTCCCCGGAGTACGGAGAAGGTTCCTCCCCGAAATAGAGGATTTAAACGACGTTATGATGCTGGACAATCTCGATCTCATCAATGAACGCCGCGACCAGGCACTCATTCGAATCCAGAATTACCAGCACGCTGCCGCAAGGTACTACAACTCGAACGTACGCCATCGAAGGTTCAAAGAAGGCGATTTATTCTTACGCAAAGTCTTCCAAAACACTGCCGAACGAAACGCAGGAAACCTGGGAGCGAACTGGGAAGGACCATACAAAGTCATAAAAGTGGTCCGACCAGGTTCATACCAAATCGCAAACATGCAAGACGTTAGAATCCCAAGAACTTGGAACGCGATGCATCTTAAAAAATACTATCACTAACAGTGACGTGATACAAAGAACTACAAGACGACTTGATCCCCGAAAAAGGGTACGTAGGCAACTCGCTAACCGGCGGGCTCAGCTATCCCCCCCCCCCGATTAAAAGGGGGGGGGAGTGGGGTGCGTATACTCGTATACTCCCACGAATTTCGAAAATTCTGAAACTTTCAAAACTCTTTCTAGACAACGCATTTTGCCAATTACTGAACGGTAACAACAACGGATCTAGTATCCACTAAGCGATTATCACATCCAAAAAACAAATCCCGGAGAGCCAACACTTCACGAAGCAAAATGAATGTAGACGTTTCTCCCTGGGTCAAATTTACGCGACCCCTTGGTCCCGCGTCCAAAACGGAAACAACAGTTTTCTGGCTGCGAACATTCGCAAAGACATCCCCAAAGCCCGCAAGCATTTCAATCACGAAATGCGGCATAAGGAAAAATCGACCTTCAGCACTGCGAGACGTCGCTAACGCTTGAAGGAAATTTTTTTCCGCAAAACATTGCAGACAAAATCTTCGTCTCTGAACATACAAACGCACCTCAAAACAGTATCATTTCGTTGTTGCTGATCACAAAAAACGAACTCTAACGTCCTAAACAGACAAATAGCCGCCCTTCAAGGGGTAGGCTCTCTTACATCCGGCAAGGATAAACATAGCGCGCTATACAAGAAATCCAAAATTTTGGTCTAGCTCTTCGTAAAGGAAGTAGCTCGACTCACGCCCAAAAAAATCGTATAAGCCGACAACAATTTGCGGATTTTAAACGGTACGAGTCAGGTTAAAATCACAAACAGGCAAAACGAAAGCCGATTTGTCATCGCAAAAGCCTCAGTCCGAGAGTAAACCTAGGTCTTGCCCTAAACCCAGCCACGCTGGATCTTGACATCTCACAGACATAGTATGGTATACGAGATCCAAAAATTTGTCTCTTCACTTAAGCCTATTTGTTTCACGGACTTCTCGCGTAAATCGGTAAACCGCGAAAAATCTCGCTTTATGCAAACAATAGGTACGGTGATCATCAGGGAACTAGGAATGAGACGACAACTCACATCCTCTTTCTCATACTTCAAAAAACTGAAGTTCATAAATAATCAAAAAACGTTTCATAGATTGAGACCGCAAAAGTTCAAACAAAACCCTGAAAAGGGGCAGGGATTCGAAGCCACCAACGGCCAGTCCCGGTAAATACATCATGGCCTCTTAACGGCCGAAACACATATAAAATCCCAGAAGGGATTGATAAATCTAGACGCTCCCAGGAGCGTCACCTTCATCCTCGAACTCACTCGCGATAGGGATAGCCTCGCCGTCGCCTCCCTCGGTCGCATCGCCACTACCCGCCTCGTCCACGCCAGCTTCGCAATCCTCTCCCATGCGCTCCTGATCTTCTGAGTCTTCGGAGGTCGGTGCAAGGGTGCATTCGGCCTGCAGGCCGGCAAGGATTGAATCGAAATCTCCTTCGGTGGCCGCCCACTCTCCTTTGCAGGACGATAGTCTGGCCTCCTCCAAGTCCAAAGACGGGGCCTCGTTACCTCGAAGCAACTCGAGCTCGCTCAAACTCCCCTCGATCCCCGCTAAAGCCAAGTCCCTCTTGCGGATGGCTATCAATGACTCAAACAGGGTGGCCATCCTCGTCAGACGACCAAAGAAGTCGTCGCGGGCATCGGCAACCTCCGAGGATCTACGGGCGTTCATCTCCTCATGAGTCTGGATCTTCTGCTGAAGTCGGCGGACTTCCGAGGATTTGCTCCTCTTCTCCTTCTTCACCTTGAGTAATGAACTCGCAGTCTTCCCAAGGTCACGCTCAAGATTGCTGATACGAACCTCAAGCTGGGACGTCTGGGCGGCATGGGTGTCCTCGACAGTCTGCAATGCAGCCTTAGTACGCTTCAGCGCTTCCTGCGACGACTCCAGTTCCTTCGATAGACAAATGACTTCCGACCCGCACTCGCCAAGCATTCCTTCAATCAGCGACACAAACTGTCCGCAAAAGAAGGGGTAAGTATCATCGTAAAAAAAAAGGCGATACAAGAATTGCAGATAGATTAAAATCGAACCTTGGAACGATGACGCGCCAACAGCTTTGAAAGTTTGCCCTCCTCGCTCTTTGCACCCCGCTTCCTTTTTGCTCTGGATGCCGCACCAGCCCTTGCCCTTCCCTTGGGTAACGGCGCAGCACCAGCCGCTGGCAGTCCCAAGACGAGTTCCCACTTCGCCGGGGGAAGGGGTGTAGATTCTATCGCATCCTCTCTTCCGGAGATCACGATCGGAGCGGTCGAAGAACCCGATGGATGGACCTGAACATCGAGAATCTGTTCAAAAACAGTAACCCCTTCCGAAGGCAGGAGGGCATCGGGTGGGACTTCGGGGCTAGGAACCGGAAGAACAGGCGAAGGGGCCAAAGGAGCAGGCGAAGAAATCGGAGGAACAGGCAAAGGAGTTGGAGCCGCGGAAGGAACATCGGGCATCTCAGTCCTCGCCCGCTTTGAGCCTTTCGCAGCACTGCGCCGGTATAGCTTAGCCTTGAAAGAGTCAAACCCATCAATGAGGGACGGTGTAGCGTCCTGAATGGCCGGAACCGACGGAGCTTGGCTGGCCTCGCCCATCTCAACATCAAAATCATTCTTTTCAACTTGGGATGAAGACATTTTCTTTCTTGAGAGAGAAGAAGAGAGGATTTGAAAAGATGTGAAGAATGAGAAGGGAAGGCTGTCTATTTATAATAAAAGGGGGGGGGGGGGGGGGGGGGGGAGATGACATAGGTTTCTCGCGGAAAAAGAGTCCTTAGCCGAAAATTTCGATTTTCAGAAAATTCTAACCATTCGCCCGCAAAATCGTCTCCGATCTTAAGAGCTGGGGGGCTAACTGTTGGGGTCAAAAACGGTTATCTCGAAATCTACGGCTAAAGATCCTTCCAAACTCAAAAGATTTCCCGCACGAACGGCCAACGGGGAAAAGATCGGGCAACAGAAAACCAACGGGTGGCAAAGAACCCCTGGCGCCGGCGGCAAGCGTCCCGCAAGCCGGCCTGGCGCCGGCGGCAAGCCAGTCTGGCGCCGGCGGCAGGCGTTCCGCAAGCCGGCCTGGCGCCGGCGGCAAGCCAGCCTGGCGCCGGCGACAGACGTCCCGCAAGCCGGCCTGGCGCCGGCGGCAAGCCAGCCTGGCGCCGGCGGCAGGCGTTCCGCAAGCCGGCCTGGCGCCGGCGGCAAGCCAGCCTGGCGCCGGTGGCTGACGTCCCGCATGCCGGCCTGGCGCCGGCGGCAAGCCAGCCTGGCGCCAGCGGCAGGCGTTCCGCAAGCCGGCCTGGCGCCGGCGGCAAGCCAGCCTGGCGCCTGCGGCAGGCGTCCCGCAAGCCGGCCTGGCGCCGGCGGCAAGCCCCCTGGCGCCGTTCGACGGCCCTCGTCTTGGTCTCGGTCCCATCATGCTCAGTCTGATCCCATCTTGGTTTGTTTGGATCAATCCTCGTGAGTTTGGTACGATCACGGCTACGGGATAAACATCTTTCGATTCGACTCGGTTGGAATCGTCCTCGATGTTTTACGGCAAAAACTAGAAGGATTGGATTTCTCGTAGAAGATATCGTATAAAACAAAGATCGATTAACTTGAACATCGATCCTTTAGGCTATATAGTTTATTTTACGAGAAAGATAGTGTTTTCGAGAAATCGTATAAAACGTTCAACGACTTAAGACAAGTCCACGGACTTACTTACGATTTTAAGCATTCAGGCCCAATCAGGCTATGACGGTTTATCCGATTTCCCGAACGTCGGATAAACATCAAGTCACCAGAAAATAGGGGAAAACTCGAGGATAATTACGAAGATCGACGAAAATGGAATATTTCCTGAAGAGATAAGCTTGGGCCCAAAGGCGAGGTACATCATCTTAAGGCAAACCGACCTAGGAGTGGGTATATAAGGAGAGCAAGAGCAGAGGAGAAGGGGATCCGAAAATTAGACTTAGAGCATTCTGCTAGCTTAGAAGAATTAGGGCTTAGGTGGTTAGACTAGCGGAGCAAGGCTTAGGACGTTTGGCTGCCTGCGACTCTATATTTTTCTTTAATCGCAAATCTCTCTTTCTTTCGGAGAATCTCTGTACTCGTATCTTTCATCTAATAAAACGCCTTCGGGCAAATATTACAATTCTTATTTTTATCTATTAAACTTTCTCGATTTCGTGTGGCAAAGCAGAGAATCCGGACCTTCAAGGAAAGTCGGGTTTACTTGGCTTTCCTCCGCAATCTTATTTATCGGAAATTGACGGTGTGAATTTCGGTTCCCACAGAACTCTGGGAACAACTGAGGACAGATTTGATAGAAGATGTGATGAGATCTACTTTCCTTTCAACAACAACATCAGTGGACTAAACTCAAGCACATACAGGATGCAGAAGGAAATCAGATCCATTCAGAGGGAACTTGCGAGTAGACCTTCATCATCCGTATCGATCGACAGAGGATATATGAGATCGATCGACAAGCATCTTTCAGAACCGATCGACGCACCTAAAACAGCATCGATTGATGCCGAGCTTCAGCATGTCCGCGAGATGAAACTAAAAGACATGATTGATTCGATGCAAGAAGAGCTGAAGGAACTATCAGATTATGCTTATGACAAGCCTGGAAAGCACGAGTTCAGCATTGAAAACATTGGAGAGAGGCTACAAATCATCTCAAATGCAGCAACAAAGATGAATGAGAGATGGACCAGAGAAGATGATGGCACAAGAAGCTTCATTGTTACATGGTTCCAGATGAATAGAGATAATGTGGATACTTGTTTTCCAACAAGTAGTTACTTTGCACCTCACTAGCCCAAGCACCTCGAAAGTCAAGTTAAAAGACTATAAACAAGCGCTAAGTGGGAGGCAACCCACTATTAGGTAATTTTTCTTAGCTTTATTCATTTTAGTTACTTATTTTCGTTTTTCAATTTTTATATGCAGAAAAAAAGAGAAGAGGATGAACCAGAGTAAACGATTGCCAATGATATCGACCGACGAAACGATGTCGACATCGATCGACACTGACACTTTCAAAATGATCGACGGCTTTCTCTTGCCATCGATCGACACGGACTTCGGTCAGGTATATCGTTCTAAACTTTTTAAATTGGTACTTATGATTTATGTTATCCCATTAACTCCGACTGGTTGTACACTGGGGGGAAGTTGCTTATAATACTCTACCTTTTCGTTTTCAAAAGTTTTATTGAGTCAAGAAGGGGACAATGATCTTTTTAAAATCTTTACTTGTTATCTAACCACTCTTTAGCACCACTCTTAGATTTGTTGACTGCATAATGTACTATAGATGCTAAAGTGGATCACCTGTCAACTAGTACCACACTTGCTATGAATGTTTGAAGGAACCAAAGCTGATCTCAAACCAAACTTGACTACATCTGCTTGTCTTAGGGCTTGGTATACACGGGGTCGGATGCTTCAAACAAGTCTGGAAGGTAAAGCCTTGTGTAAATAGATATATTACCCTCTCTCTCTCAAATTTCAAAATTTAAATTTAAATCTTTAGTCTTTCAAAAAAAAAAATAGGATTAGTTAGATATTTATTTAGGAAAAGAATTCGAAGAGGACTTGGTGGCTACAACCATTAAGGCTTGATTCATAAGAATTCTATAGGTAAAGGGTTCAAACAGGACTTGGTGGCTACAACCATTCAGGCTTGATTCACAAAGAATCCTGGGATATAGGTCTAAAAGAAGTGAACAGGGCTTTGTGGCTAAAACCATTAAGACTTGATTCATGGAAGTCTGTCCAATCTTGGTCAATGTCTTGCAAATAAAAGCAGACTTGACTAGGAGAGAAATAAGTAGACAGAAAGGAAAGGAACTTCTTTTTACCTGCACGTCCAGATACTTGTTTGAGCAACCTTACATCTTGTGATCGATACCCCCAAGGTAAAGCATGCACTTTTATTTTATGCAAAGAAATGAGATCAGTAGAGGGGTGAATCAGGCATGATTTGCTAAGTTGCTGGCTAGATGAATTTGGTTGCTAAGCTAAGATATGGTATAAAGTACTTCTGTAGTTAGGAGATATTTGATGTGGCTTGCAACATTGTAGAGGTGATGATTCTAGTTAGATATTGTTTGAGTCCTTGCAATTTTAAACCTCTTTCAGAGAAACCGACTATTTGTTTTGCTTAAGGACAAGCAAAAGAGTAAGTCTGGGAGAGTTGATATACCATGGATTTTTCCCGTTTTTACCCATGGTATATAGGTGTTTTAAGATATATATGATAGTTTTTAGAGTCTATTAGGTATTTTTTCAGGTTCAGGAGCATTTTGAAGTAAAGTGATGATTTTGGAGCATTTTGGAGCTTAATAGAGATTTCATCTGAGCTGATCATCAAACCAGACCAGAGGTCGATATTTAGAGACAACAATCGATCGATGCACACTCTGTGCCATCAATCGACATCAGTATCCAAAGGTCGACGTATCAAGATTATAATCGATCAATGCACATCCTGTGACATCGATCGATACGGAGTCGCGCAAGAGACAGAATGGTTCCATCCGACTTAAAGCCCAAGTTTTCACCAAATTACAAGATTCCTCTGACGAGTTTTTTAACCTAATGAACTCACTATATATAGCTTGCCTATGTTTTTAAGGCAATGCATGCTTTCTATTTTGTTCTAATTTATTGTTTAAGGTTTTTAGAGATTCTTAGAGTTGGAGAGATGATCCAAAGAGATTTGTGATTGGAACTCCATTATTTGTTTCTCTATCTATCTATCCATGAGTTTCTTTTATCTTGTTGCTATGAATTGCTTGGCCATGTCTGAGAAGTTCCATTGTTAGATTTAGGGTTCAAATAGATTGTGAGGGATTAGCCACAACTATAGATTGCTAAGTTGTGATATTCATTGTTAGGATGTTCTTAATGCTTGTGTTCTAGAGTAGCTAACTAGAATCTTGACCTAGGATTGTTTGTTAACCTGACTTTATCCTGAATACATCCTATTCAAGCTAAGACCACTAGAGAAAGGCGAGAGCTGATCTAGAGACTTAGTGAGCATCCAATTCAACTCGCGCATAAAGCTTACTAGAAGCACTTCGATCGATATTTCTATAGAATAATCGATCGACGGAGCGAAAGGTGTATCGATCGATACTCCTATAGAGTCATCGATCGACACTTTCTAATTGATCATCCCGACAGGTGAGATCATTAGATCTAGTCATCAGACGAATCTAGAAAGTAAACGTTGATCGATATGTGCATAAGCTGTTGAGCTCTTTAATATCATGCATGCAACTTGTTAGGCATCTATAGGATTATAGTCCTGATCACCTGAATAGAAACCGTAAGCCTAGATACTTTTTTTAATTGTTAAAACCCTCAATCAAACCCACCGAGCAACTGCCTTGATCAAACCTGCACTTTAAGGTTAATCATAATCAACCTAGCTTAGTCACTAAGGATTAGATCTTTTGTGTTCCCTAGCTCCCTGTGAATTCGGTTCCCTAAGTACTACAACTGAACCTTTTATTTGAGAGAGTAATTCACTCCTTAGGGTAATTTGAGTGATATCAAATAATCGTAAGGAACTTATGTGGATTTTTATTGGGGATTTTATAACATAAATCTTTTTCTATGGAACATTCTCTTATGCAGGATTATTTGGTTTAGAAAAACGGTGGAAAATATCTTTATGAGCGGATCTCTAAGATAGTTTGCATGAACTGGACTTGATATTAATGACAATGAATATGATGAATATAAAGAACAACAGAAGATACCACAACTCAAAAGGGAGTATTCTAGGTCTTAGGTGTGTAAGCTGGAAAGAGTATATTAATAACGGTCTTGTATTGAATTTTTATCCTCCTCATTTTGTTCTAACTAATCAGTGTATCTAGGGCACACGTGTCGTGCCTTGCTCCAGAGATCTTGACCGGTTGATTAACCGATTTACCACGAGGTGACTGTGTCTTAATTATCATCCATAGACTTGGAGCCCAGTACCTTGGGGCCAGAACATATGGGATTTTCTGAATTATCATGTTCCATTGCCATTTCAGTCTATTTTGATTGGCCCTTCACCGGGATTGATTTAGGTGTTAAATCCTAGTCCAACAGTTTCTCCCAGCCCATTAAGTGACACGTGGTCATCTTTGAGAGGAGGAGACACCAGAAGGCTCTTTACATGCTTCGATTTTGTTTGGTGGATGAGTAATGATTACTCCTGGTCGGTGGTGTCGTCCTCAAGGTAATCTCCTGCAATGGATTTGATTTCATCAGACAGACACAACGTCTAGAAAGGAGGATAAAAGACAACATGTACGAGTTCCCACACTTTTAATAACTGCTGCAATGTCTAGGTTTGATGTTACTCTATTTATACCTCGATGCTGATATCTTTACTTTCTTCTCTTGAAGACTATAGATTTTCCATCTTCTTTTTCTGTTTTCTCTACCCTCTTATGGCAAGACATGCAACCACCGAGATTCAAGAATTTGAGCTTATTGTCCCTCACCTTCGATTGAAGATGATGGACGACACTTTAATCATTTTTTATGTCTTTCCATGTAGCCGATTAGATACGATTGTTATGCTGGCGGCCATTGAACGGAGTGGGTAAAACCTAGGATTATGTGTATATTCTCATTTGTTTTTGAAAAATGCGGGTTAGTTTTTCCCATTCCATCATTTTTACTCGAGGTCGGAGAGCCTTTTCTTAAACTACCCTAAATTTTGTCCACCACATTTTGGGCCTACAGGTGCTTTCTCAAGAAGTGGGGGTTCTGTTGATTTTTCGACATGATTAATCTTAGTTCTACAAAGTGGAATCTTGGGTTTGAGAGTAGTTTTCACTTCTCTTCTCATGAGATATGTAAAATCCTCACCGAGATTTTGGGTAGAGATGAATGAAGAGAGAAGTACTTTTTATTCGAAATGAAGAAGGCTTCGATAAGGAATTTTGACCCCAGCCAGCTGTCCTCTGTTTGGATGCCAGTCACAGATACTTCGGGATCACAGCCTTTTTCTAATCATCTCTGTACTTTGGTTTGTCATTTACTCGACGGAGCTGTCAATTGGCTTTCCTTTAGTAGGGCAAAGGATGCTTGATGCGCTGGACCTTCCTGGTCGACATCTACTGATAGCTCCAAGCGTAGACACACGCACCAATCAACCTATTGTGTTAACAGTGCCACAATCGAATGGCATGTCATTATAACACTTTAAATCGAATCCACAGAGAACTAATGTTCTATCACACTAAGAATACACAAACCTCTTTGATCTAAGCAAATAGGAAAATGGGAAGAATCTTAACTAGTGAAATAGAAAGACAACTAAAAGCAACTACAAGATAAAACAAGGAAAAGCAAACTCTTGGATAAGGTAGTTGATTAGAGATGATAAATTTCAGATCTAGGATGCCATTTATAATCAATTAACAAGTTCCATAGGCATAGATCACATTCAAATAGACTAATACACTCCCGTGACAATAATTCATATGATAATCATGCATCAAACATCAACTTCCGTTGGCCTAACACATTCAAGCATATGCATAAATCATAAGTCCGTTAACCACTAAACATCTCTAGCATCAATTCCCGTTGGCTAAATATGTATAATATTAGGTTGATTCAAGCATTTCATCGAACACCCTCTGGACATGAAATTGCTTAAGTTCTAAATCAACTTGATTAATATTAATCTAGCATTAGGAACATCTAACAAACATGGAACAATGTTAATCTAGTCAGAAGCATCTCAAATCATCCATCTTTCACTCTAATCTACCAAACACAAAAGCTATAAAGACTTTATTCATTAATCTCCATGAAACAACACAAACCCATGCTAGATTAATGAATAATGAAGAGATTAGAAGATAAATAAACAAAATTAACAAAGTAAATCCTTAAACACTAGCAACATTCACAAGAGTAAAGCTTTAAAAAATAAGAAATTAAGATAAAACAAAGCTTAGGTAGTTTATGGTTTTTCTTGCCTTTCAATACATAAGTATAGGCTTTAAAAATTAAACTGGGTAAACTGAACAAACTTGGATTAAATCATGTAAATCGCGGTAAAAATCTAGTTTTTAGTTAACCGATCGACCGATCGGTTTAGTGGATGGATCGATCCACCCTTTGACTTCTCCACCGCGTGTCAATTTTCTCCGCAGCGAGCCTCCGGGGTTATCTGCTGTGGATCCCTGCCAATATTTTGTGGTCTTATGCAATCCGTGTCGGTGGTCTGCGTTATTGGTCCAAACTCTAGTCTCATTGCCTCGTTTCCACCGAGAGCTTCAGTCTACAGTGTGAACCTGCATTCCTCGCGTCCAAGCATCTTCAATCTTCGACGAGCCAAGACCCAAACCTTCGTTGTCTTTCTCTGATTTTCGCCAGTGGTGCAACCTGCTCAGTTTGGTATCTCTCTGTCTTGGATCTTCCTCATTCACGTTACAACAGCTCTCCACCGCAGTCCTCCTCTTTTGCGTATTCTTCGAACCCCATTCTAAGACCGCGATGAACTCTTAGCCAACAGCTTGAGCTGGTGCATGTTCCTGATGCTCTTCAGGAGGGGGAAGCTTATCATGATGCATCTGTTGGTTTTGCGATAGTGTTAAATCAAATTTACCTGAATATTAATATTGCTGTAATATTTTAATATTTTATTTTACGTGATATTTATATGTTTGAGATTTTTTTGTATATTCCGTTTCTTGTATTTTTTATTTGTTTAATGTGGTATTATCTTTGTATAATATTTGTTGTAGTGTTAATTAAATATTTTGTATTAAAATTTTAAAGGACTAAAATGATTAAACAAGAAATTTGATAACATTATTTAAAAGTTATATAAGTACAAGAATGGAAAAGTAAGGAAACTTATATTTGAGGTTTCAATATTTAAAACCGTAAATTGCTTTTGGAGTGCATAAAATCTTATATTTAAAGTTATAAGGTTCATTTCGTCGTAAATCCTTCGGAAAGGCCAATCGACGTACAATCGCCGTACGTAGTACGACAAATAAATATCGATGTTCATTCGTTGTAAAGTGCTTCGTCGTAACTTCGACGTATACTAGATGTACCAAATCGATGTAAGGTCGACGGAAGCCATTGTTGTATATTGGATGTTAAGCAGAGGTAATCTGTACGACTACATTAAGTCGATTTCGACGTTAAGTAGTCGTAAAACGTACGACTACATAACTTCTATATTGATGTAAAGTAGACGTTAAATTCACGACTACATAACTTCTATATCGATGTAAAGTAGACGTTAAATTGTCGACTAATTTACATCGACTTTTAATATTGTAAATAAAAAATAATAATACAATTTTTTAAAAAAATAATTAGTAAAAATTGATTTTTTAAATTAATGACTAAAAATTAATTACCAAATTTATAATTAAAAATATAATATATTAAAAATAATTTAGTATTAAAAAATGCATACAAACCAAAAATAAAAATTAACCTAATTAACTAAGAAAGGTTAAGATCAGTCCGGAGCTCGGAACTATGGATATCAGCTTGTCTCTCTAAATCCGCCTGCTCTTCGGGAGTGGGGTTGCAGCGCGGCTGTACAGACCGCCATATCCGTGCAACCTCCGGGTTTTTTCCACCATGAGCTCGAACTTGTTCGCAAAAGTTGATTGTCAGACCGCAGCTCCAAAATGACTCCGTTGGCAGCCGTCAAATCTGCTCGGAGCTGAACATGTTCCTCCTGCCTTGTAGCTGCGTAAGCCGCTGTTTCCCTAGGAACATCGCTCAACAAACCGATCCCCACCATCCATCCCCTTTTCTTCTGGATAATCTGCAACTAATTAATTACGATTGATTTATTAAATATATATAACAAAAATACGAAATTTAGATAAATAAACCAATAAATTACCTGTTCGAAAATTTCATCTTTTTCGACGGTAGAAAACTGGACCGGTGGGGCATCCGGGGTCTCTTGAGACAACTGGGTCTCGACCTCCTGGATATGAGTCTCCACTTCGTTTTGGATCCTTTCTGCCCGAGCATCCACGAACGTGCTATCTTTATGGCTATGTGTCTTCTTGTAAATTTCTGTTAGGGATGGTGGCTCCCCTGTCTCAGCGGCCTACGTAGAATTTTTTTATATGTTTGAGCATTAATTAGTAGGTAACTAAAATTTTGCAAAAATAAATTAATTGCACTTACCATCTTTAGGGCGACTCCAACGTGGGGAACCTGCTCAGAAGTATGGGGCAACAGCAGATTACCCTCGGCGTCACGTTTCATCCGGTTGTTGGACGTGCGAACATTGCGAGGCTTCGTCCAATAAGCCTTGAGACCGGTCCAGACATAGTCGCCGAGGAACGACGGTTTTGCAGCATCCCCCTCAAACCGCCACTTCTCTTTCCAGTCAGGAACATTGTTCTTAAGACGAGCCATTGCCATCTCGTTGAAAGCCTGTTTGACTTTCTCGTTGACGGCAATAGAGTATTTCCATTTTTGCTACAAAAAAGAATTCATTTATTAATAACTGAATTAATTAAATAAATTTTAAATTTTTAAATTAATAAAAAAGTAAATAATTATTACTTACCGCAAAACACGTGAACCACGTCCTTCGAATGTAGTCAGGTGTAAGACTCCAGTTCGGATGCGGTTCAGTGAAGTACGACTTGATGCAATCCGAAACAGATGATCCTAACTCATTGTCCGTCTTAAACCTGAAAAATTTAGACGAACAATAAAACTTAAATAATTTTAAATAAAATAAATATGTAAATAATTAAAAATAAAGTCAAAGTTATATATTACTTACCAAACTGTGTTTGGTGGTCGATCGGGGTCGATGATGGTTAAACCTTCCCGACCAGGCATTTGGATCAGGTCCTCGGCCGTTTACCTGGCATAGGGAGCATTGGGTGGCACCATCAAATCTGGATGAAGTCCTCCCGGATTCCCGGCAGGTGCTGCAGGAGGTGGGGCAACATCTTCGGGATGTGGCTGAGGCTGCGGAGGAGACACAAACGGCGGAGGCGGAGGCACAGACTGCTGACTCGAAGTCTGTGGTGATATTCCCTGAGATTGACTCTCAGGGACAAGGTCTGGTGCGGTCCCACCACCGGAAGTAGAAGCTGATGGATTGCAGAATGTAGTCTTGTACCTCGGTCTGCTCCAAAGTTTTTGCCTACCAGACATATTGCTTAACCTGATTTTAAAAATACAATTTTAAATTTTTATTTGGGATTAATCAAATTTAATTCCGTAAACTAACCACCTAAACTAAACTAATTCCTAATCTAATCTAAATTCCCTAACTAACCACCTAAACAAAAAAAAACATACCTTAGAGAGAGAAGCTAATTCGATGGTAGAGAGAGACTAGAGAGCAACTGATTTATCTCAATGGAGATCGGGTATATATAGGATTGTGGGATTCGTCGTACGATTACGACCAATTAGGGATGACGCATGTTTTTGATGTACGACGAATTAAGGACGACCGTTGTTTATCCTGTACGACGAATTAGGGACGATTTTTGTTTTTTTTTTTGTTTTTAAAAAAAAACACAAACGGGAGAGCACGGTTCCAGAATAGTTCTTGTCTACCACACGTAGCTTTCCTCGGTTCCTCGAGTTTTATACTCGAGAAACCGAGGAAAAGCTATGCGGAGTTGAAAAGAACTTTTCTGGTGACCGAGCACTCCCGTCTGTTTCTTGTGAAGATTCAATCTTCCCATTTACTTTATATGATTCTTGTGCTTTGAGAGTGATTTTCGAGTGGATATTAATAGTGCAATATGTACGACTGCATAGGTATGAACTTTAAAACTAGATAGGGATGACCCGCGTTCGTAAAGGTAACTGGAGAGTGTTTCTCACAAATTACTTGCTATATTTGCGACCACGGATTATATTTTCCTCATTCACTTTTGCGTACTGCGAAGTTATTTTGCATGAGACCGATCATGTTTTTTCCATAAAATGTTTTTGTTATACGAAAGTAATGGATGACCGGTTTCATGGAGATAGAAAATCGCAGATTGTCAAACTAGCGTTGTTTCCGCGGATTACACAGGAGATGTTTCCGCTATGATTTCAACCTTTGGACGAAAGTTGCTTCGAATTACTCATGGAGTTTTACCGAAGGTTATTTCGTTATTTTCGTAGTTCACCGTCGTGCTATTAGTCTGACGTTGGTACGTTTCTAGTCGCGAGTTTGCGACGAGAGACGACGTAGAGTTTTGAAGACTATGTTTGTAACGGTTGGGCTATGCCGCTAGCGTTTTTTAGACGAATCTTATTGCTGCGAGAGTTTGCTTTGTCAAAAGTGTTGTCTTGATGTTGAAGCAAAAAGTTTTCAAGGATGGAAATATACGAGTATAGTATACTTACCTACTCCTTCTTTTTTTTATTTACGAAAGAAAACGGGTTAACCGTTCTTTCGAAGGCTTGTATACGTTTTTTCTTTGATTATGAAGCAGAATGATTATGCTGAGAATGCGTGGCGATCGTTTCTCGGTTTTCGAGAGATTAGATCGGTTTGCATGTTCTGCCTGGACAGTCAAGGAACAGTAGAAAAAGACTGGAAAAAAATTGCCTAAGACTTAGCTTGCTAGACTATCCACCTAGATTCTAAGTTCCCTAAATTTCACGGCAGTTTTTAAGACGTTTTCATTCTTTTCCTACGAAAAACTAGAGCCCGATTAAAACTTTCTAAGGCGGACATACCTTAGTCTCATCGATGATTCGAGATTGCCCCTTCTTCCTCCTTCTTCTTCTTTTGTCTTCTGAACTGTGTTTCACCTTCCGTAGTGATAGTTTTTATGAGAAGGAATGTGTATTCCATCGAAGGTTTTTTAGGCGCTTCGGAATGGCCACTTTTGGTTCTAAGTCAAAGGACTTCGAAAAGTCTGATACTGAATTTCATATGAATTGATTTTCGATGAAATTCTGATGAGAATATCGGGGCAAACGAGAGATATCAACGTCTAAGCTCATGTCTCCGTTTCTTCGTACTTCCCTAAATTGACAGGTGCGGTTTGTATATTGTTGAAAAGTCTATCAAGCGTTATGAATAGATGTTTCCGACTCAACGTGGCAGAATCAGATTGCGTTTTATGTACCAAAGGGATTTTACGAAATCGTTGAAACAAAAGAAGGAGAAGCAGGCTAAGAGGGAGCAATGGACAGGATGTCATTCGGGTGAGGTTCTTAGTTCGTCAAGCCATGAGCGAACTGCTAAAATCTCAGACCTTGTCGTTTGATATGATTTTTTTTTACTTTACGAATGATGTTTCGTAAAATATTGTCGAGTTTGATCTTACGGAAGATGTTTCCGTAAGATGTTACCGAATTTTAATATCTGACACTCTCGCTGCGGAGAGCTGTAATTTTGTTATTAAACTTAATCAGAAATTCTCTCGTTTCCGTAGGATTGATCCAAAGGAGTTTTGAGTAGTTTTCCGAAAGTAAGCTTAGCGGATAAAAGTCGAGAGTTCGCAATGACGCGAAAATTTTTAGATTTCAGAAAACTTCTTAGTTAACCGGTTTAGGTTTTGAGTAGGTTTATAGAAATCAACTCTGTTCTTCCCAAACTGGTCAAGAAGGACTAAGCTGGCCATATTGCAAATTGGTCGAGAGAGACCGAGCTTGTCGTACGGCGAGCTCGCGCCGGCGCCCGGGGCCAGGTCAGGAGTGCTCGCGCCGGTGCCCGGGGCCTTGGTCGCGTCCGTTCTTCTCCGATCCAACCTTTGTTGATTGTTTTTTGCGGAAAGTCCGTAGACAGGAAATGATCTTAGCCGTTGATTTCGAGATGACCGTCTTCAACCCCAACAGAGAGTGGATATTCTAATTTGAGAAAATCTCGTATGACTTCTTTTCAATTCATACAGAACTTTTTTGTTTCGAAAAATATTTCTAGAGACTTTCAGTCGTTGATACCGTCGTGACCGATTTTGACCCCAACAGAGTGGTGGTCAAGATGTTCAAAAGCATTATCTTTCCAAGATTTGGAGTGCCCAGAGTAGTGATAAATGATGGAGGCTCACACTTCATTAACAAGTTGTTTGAAGGGCTTCTCAAGAAGAAGGGAGTGAAGCATAAGGTGGGAACATCTTATCACCCACCAACCAGTGGCCAAGTTGAGATCTCCAACAGGGAAATCAAGGGCATTCTAGAGAAGATTGGTGGGACTAAGAAGAAGTATTGGTCAGATAATCTTGATGATGCACTTTGGGCCTATAGGACAGCCTACAAGAGTCCCTTGGGTACCACACCTTTCAACCTTGTGTATAGGAAGGCTTGCCACTTACCACTAGAGCTTGAGTACAAGGCATTGTGGGCTGTTAAGTTACTGAAATTTGACATCAAGAATGCCAAGGAAAAGAGGCTTCTTCAACTCAATGAGCTGGATGAGATAAGGATGGATACCTTTGAGAACTCAAGGATTTATAAGGAGAAGACTAAGGCCTTTCATGGCAAGCACATCCTCAAGAGAGAGTTCAAGGCTGGAGATCAAGTCCTTCTCTATAACTCTAGGCTAAAGTTATTTCCAGGAAAGCTCAAGTCAAGATGGTCTGGTCCATTTGTGGTTAAGGAAGTGAGACCTTATGGAGCTATTGTGCTTTGGAACAAGCAAGGTGGAGACTTCACAGTGAATGGTCAGAGAATCAAGCAGTACATGGTCACCACACCAACGGAGGATGGGACATCAACCCCACTCTCTGATCCTTCCCCAGCCTAATCTCAAAGGAGCAAAGTCAAGCTAGTGACTTTAAACAAGCTCACTTGGGAGGAAGTCCCATGTCTATCGTTGTAAATATTGCATTAGGATTTCTTTTTCGAGACATTTGGATGAAGAGTAATGAGTATGGTCGAGATGGTTTGAATAAGGCTTGGAAAGGCTGAAAAAAAAGGTTGAACGGCCAGGAACTGAGGCCAGGACAAGCCGGCCAGTCTTTGGCCGAGAACGCTCGGGTGGCGTATACCGGGTGGAGCTACCCGCGCGGGAAAGATGGCTCGATCAGGAACCAGAACATGCGGCCAGCTTTGCACGAGACAGATGACCCGCACGGGACAGACGATCTGTTCGAGAGCCGGAACGCGCGGCTGCATATGCGCGGGACGGCATGCCCGCGCGGGACCCGGATGCAGTACGAACGTACGGAACGCGCGGCTGCATATGTGCGGGATGGCATACCTTCGCGGGACCCGGATGCAGTACGAACGTCCGGAACGTGCGGCTGCATATGCGCGGGACGGAAAACCCGCGCGGGATTGGGATGCGCGGGACAGATGACGCGCGACCTGATACGCACGGGACAGATCGTACGGATGCGCAACGCGCGGGGAAGAAGCTCGCGGGTCATTCGATCCAACCCGACCCGCGCACGACCCGGCCGACGACCCAGGTAAGTTTTTCTTCCCTTTTTCGACCCAAACCCGACCTGGCTCACCCCATAACCTAAAACCGTGTCTCTCTCTCCTCATTTCATCCTCTTCCCAAATCTAAAAACCTCCCTAGCCTCCATTCACCAAAAACCTCATCTCACTTAAATCTCCACCAAATCACTCCATTCTTTTTCCTACACCCAAGTCTTCACCCTCTTAGTCTATTTTCTTGAATCCACTCATCTTTTCCATTCATCCACAGCAAGGTATGGTTTCTTTAAGTTCAAATTCGTAATGCTCATGAACCCTACAAATTTGAACTTGAAATTTGACCATTCTCTTGCTAGATTCTTGTGAAATAGACTAGGGAAAACTTATATATCATGCTGGGTAGTTGATTTCATGCTGGAATTGGTTTGAGATTGAACTTTGAGAAATTAGGGTTCATGAGATTTGGGGTTTTTTTACTAATTGTTAAATTGGGGTTGATTGTGGTTTATATTGATTGGATAAGCTGTTCTAGAACTTGATTAAGTTGCAATTTCAATCTGATTGATGATTTCTCTTGAGTTTGGCTTGATTGAGATTCTCATGTTCATAAAAAAAAAATTATGAGCATGGGAGCTTGATTGCATTGTGATAGCTTTTGCTGGGTTGCTGGTATTAAATTGAGCACACAATTGTTTACTCAAGTTTCTCTCATTCAAAAGTTTTCTCCTTCCTTGTGCTTAATATTTTCCAAGACTTAAAAATTTTCAGGTACCAAATGGGGAGGAAGGATGCAAACCTGATTGAAGAGGAAAGGGTTGAGGCTGCTCAAAGAGAGACTGCTCAGTTTGGGAAAGAGTTAGGCTCCATGCATGAATCAGAGGAGGAGCGTAGACAACAAGCTTTGGCCATGCTAAGGAAGAAGGCACATGCTAAAAGGGATGGCAAGAGAGTTGTTGTTGATGAGAGTGCGGCTGATATTGCTCATAAGAAAGCCCCTCCCAAGAGAGCTAGAGCGCCAAGGACTAACAGTGTGGGAGCTCTTGTTTTAGAGAAACGGAACAATGGAGGTCATCATGAACCAGCTCCCACCACCAAAGCTAAGACACCAAGAAAAAGTGTGACACCTCCTCCTTTGGAGCAAGAAGGTGCAAGTAGTGGAGAGGAACCTTCTCAGGAGGGCAGTGAAGCTGAGCAGGATCCCAACACAACAAAGAACTTCAATGCTCACAGGGATAGAAAGAAGATACCCACTGAAGATGAGCTGTTTGAGCAATTCAGAAGAGGTGTTTTGTGGGAACCGAAATTCACACCGTCAATTTTCGATAAATAAGATTGCGGAGGAAAGCCAAGTGAACCCGACTTTCCCTGAAGGTCCGGATTCTCTGCGTTGCCACACGAAATCGACAAAGTAAACAGAAGACAAAAAATAGAAATTGAATTGTTTGCCCGAAGGCGTTTTATTAGATAAGGGAAACGAGTACAAGGATTCTCCGAAAGATAAAGAGAGTTGCGATTTAAAGAAAAAGATAGAGTCGCAGGCAGCCAAACGTCCTAAGCCTTGCTCCGCTAGTCTAACTACCTAAACCCTAGTTTTTCTAAGCTAGCAGGATGCTCTAAGTCTAATTCTCGGATTTTCGGGATGCCTTTCTCCTCTGCTCTTGCTCTCCTTATATACCCACCTCTAGGTCGGTTTGCCTTGGGGTGATGGCTCGCCTTTGGGCCCAAGCTTATCCTTTCCGGAAATGTTCCATTTTCGTCGGTCTTTGTAATTATCTCCGAGTTTTCCGCTATCTTTCGATGACTTGATGTTTATCCGATGTCTCGTGGAATCGGGTAAACCACCATAGCCTGATTGGACCAAACTCATGAGGGCTGATCCAAACAAGCTAAGGCGGGAATGAACCGGGCACGATAGGACCAAGACCGGGACGAGGGTCGCGGACCGACGCCGGGCCGACCCGCGCGATGGGTGCCCGCCAGAGGCCGGGGTGCCGCCGGCGCCAGGCCGGGTCCGCCGGCTCCAGGCCAGCACCTCGTCCTCGCGTGCCTCCAGCGTGACGCCCGGAGCAAGGCCAGGACGGTGACGCCGGGCCAGGCGGCCAGCGTGAGGGTGCCGCCGGCGCCAGGCAGCCCGGTCCGCGTGCCGCGGCGCAGGCCGGGGTGCGCCGGCGCCAGGCCGGCCCGCGTGAGGGTGCCGCCGGCGCCAGGCCGGGTGCCGCCGGCGCCAGGCAGGGTGCCGCCGGCGCCAGGCCGGGTGCCGCCGGCGCCAGGCCAGCCCGCGTCCGTGCGCGGGCCAGGCGGGGTGCCGCGGGGCCCAGGCAGCCGCGTCCGGTGCCGCCGGCGCCAGGCGGGGTGCCGCCGGCGCCAGGCAGCCGCGTCCCGGTGCCGCCGGCGCAGGCCGGGTGCCGCCGGGCCAGGCCAGCCCGGTCCCGCGTTGCTCCGGGCCTGCGGCGGTGCCTCGGCGCCAGGCACAGCCCGCGTCCCGCGTGCCGCCGGCGCCAGGAGGGGGTGCCGCCGGCGCCAGGCCAGCCCGGTCCCGCGTGCCGCCGGCGCCAGGCCGGGGTGCCGCCGGCGCCAGGCCAGCCTGCGTCCCGCGTGCCGCCGGCGCCAGGCCGGGGTGCCGCCGGCGCCAGGCCGTCTCGCCGTCCGTGGGTTTTTTCGTTGTTCGATCTTTCCCTCGTCAGTCGTTTTCGGGAAGGTCTTTAGCCGTAGATTTCGAGATAACCGTTTTTGACCCCAACAGTTAGCCCCCCAGCCCGTAAGGTCGGAGACGATTTTGCGGGCGAATGATCTGAATTTTTTGAAAATCGAAATCTTTGGCTAAGGATTTTTCCGCAGAGAACCTGTGTCTTCTCCTCTTTTTTCTTATAAGTAGCCAACCCTCCCTTCTCATTCTTCACATCTTTCCAAATTCTCTCTTCTTCTCTCTCAAGAAAGAAAATGTCTTCATCCCAAGTTGAAAAGAGTGGTTCTGATGTTGAGATGGGCGAGGCCGGCCAAGCTCCGTCGGTTCCGGCCAGTCAAGCTCCCGCCGTTCAGGCCGTTCAAGAGGCTATTCAGTCCCTGACTGATGGGTTTGATTCTTTCAAGGCTAAGCTATCCCGGCGTAGTGCTGTGAAAGGCTCGAAGCGGGCGAGGACCGAGACGCCCGATGTTTCTTCCGCGGCTCCAACTCCTTTGCCTGCTCCTTTGGTTCCAAGTTCTGAAGTCCCATCGGATGCCCTCCCGTCCACAAAAGGGGTTATTGTTCCCGAACAGACTCTCGATGTTCAGATCCATCCATCGGGTTCTTCGACTGCCCCGATTGTGATCTCCGGAAGAGATGATGCGATAGAATCTGCACCTCTTCCCCCGGCGAAGAGGGAACTTGTCTTGGGACTGCCAGCGGCTGGTGCCGCGCCACTGCCCAAGGGAAGGGCAAGAGCTGGCCCAGCGTCCGGAGCGAAAAAGAAGCGGGGTGCGAAGAGCGAGGAAAGCGACCTCTCGGAGCCATTGGCGCGTCATCGTTCCAAGGTTCGATTTTGTCCGTAACTCTTGCACCGTTTTTTTTTTTTTTTGCGATGATACTTACTCTTTCCTTTTTGCGGACAGTTTGTGTCTCTGATCGACGGAATGCTTGGCGAGTGCGGGTCGGAAGTCATTCGTCTATCGAAGGAACTGGAGTCGTCGCAGGAAGCGTTGAAGCGTACTAAGGCCGCATTGCAGACTGTCGAGGATACCCATGCCGCCCAGACGTCCCAGCTTGAGGTTCGTATCAGCGATCTTGAGCGCGACCTTGGGAAGACCGCTAGCTCGTTACTCAAGGTGAAGAAAGAGAAAAGGAGTAAATCCTCGGAAGTCCGCCGTCTTCAGGAGAAGGTTCAGGCTCACGAGGAGATGAACGCCCGTAGAACCTCGGAGGTTGCTGATGCCAGTGACGACTTCTATGGTCGTCTGACGAGGATGGCCATCCTGTTTGAGTCCTTGATAGCTGTCCGTAAGAGGGACTTGGCTTTAGCGGGGATCGAGGGGAGTCTGAACGAGCTCGAGTTGCTTCGAGGTAACGAGGCCCCGTCTTTGGACTTGGAGGAAGCCAGATTATCGTCCTGTAAAGGAGAGTGGGCGGCCACCGAGGGAGATTTCGAGTCGATCCTCGCCGGTCTGCAAGCCGAATGCACCCTAGCTCCGACCTCCGAAAATTCGGAAGATCGGGAGCGCGTGGGAGAAGATTGCGAGGGTGGCGCGGACGAGGCGGGTAGTGGCGATGCGACTGAGGGAGGCGACGGCGAGGCTGTCCCTGTCGCAAGTGAGGATGAAGATGACGCTCCTGGGAGCGTCTAGGTCTATCAATCCCTTCTGGGATTTCGTTTTTTATGTGTTTCGGCCGTTTAAGAGGCCATGATGTATTTACCGGGACTGGCCGTTGGTGGCTTCGAATCCCTGCCCCTTTTATGGGGTTTTGTTTGAATTTCCGCAGTCTCAATCTATGAAACGTTTTTAATTATTTACGAACTTCAGTTTTTTCTTTGAAGTATGAGAAGGAGGGTGTGAGTTGTCGTCTCATTCCTAGTTCCCCGATGATCACTGTACCTATTGTCTGCATAAAGCGAGATTTTCCGCGGTTTACCGATTTACGCGAAAAACTCGTGAAACGAATAGGCTTAAGTGAAGAGACAAATTTTTGGATCTCGTATACCATACCATGTCTGTGAGATGTCAAGATCCAGCGTGGCTGGGTTTAGGGCAAGACCTAGGTTTACTCTCGGACTGAGGCTTTGCGATGACAAATCGGCTTTCGTTTTGCCTGTTTGCGATTTTAACCTGACTCGTACCGTTTAAAATCCGCGAATTGTTGTCGGCTTATATGATTTGTTTTGGCGTGAGTCGAGCTACTTCCTTTACGAAGAGCTAGACCAAAATTTTGGATTTCTTGTATAGCGCGCTATGTTTATCCTTGTCGGATGTAAGAGAGCCTACCCCTCGAAGGGCGGCTATTTGTCTGTTTAGGACGGTAGAGTTCGTTTGTTGTGATCAGCAACAACGAAATGATACCGTTTTGAGGTGCGTTTGTATGTTTTTAGAGACGAAGATTTCGTCTGCAATGTTTTGCGGAAAAGAATGTCCTTCAAGCGTTAGCGACGTCTCGCAATGCTGAAGGTCGATTTTTCCTTATGCCGCATCTCGCGTTGAAATGTTTGCGGGCTTTGGGGATGTCTTTTGCGAATGCTCGCAGCCAGAAAACTGTCGTTTCCGATTTGGACGCGGGACCAAGGGGTCGCGTAAGTTTGACCCAGGGAGAAGCGTCCACATTCACAATGCCTCGTGAAGTGTTTGGCCATCTGGGATTTGTTTTTGGATGTGATAATCGCTTAGCGGACACTAGATCCGCTGTTGTGGCCGTCTCGGCTGATTTTGAAAAAGTCGTGAAAAAGTTTCGAAAATTTTAGAGTCTTCGAAATTTGTGGGAGTATACGAGTATACGTACCCACTCCCCCCCTTTTTTTTTAAATTGGGGGGATAGCTGAATCCGCCGATTGGCGAGTTGCCTACGTACCCTTGTCTAGGGATCAAGCCATCTCGTAGTTCTTTTGTACCACGCTTTATCGTTTAGTGGTAGTATTTTTTGAGGTGCATCGCATTCCAAGTTCTCGGGATTTTGACGTCTTGCATGTTTGCGATTTGGTATGAGCCTGGTCGGACTACTTTTATGACTTTGTACGGTCCTTCCCAGTTTGCTCCCAGTTTTCCTGCGTTTCGTTCGGCAGTGTTTTGGAAGACTTTTCGTAAGACTAAATCGCCTTCTTTGAACCTGCGATGGCGCACGTTTGAGTTGTAGTACCTTGCGGCAGCGTGCTGGTAATTCTGGATTCGAGTGAGTGCCTGGTCGCGGCGCTCATTGATGAGGTCGAGGTTGTCCAGCATCATAGCGTCGTTTAAATCCTCTCTTTCGGGGAGGAATCTTCTCCGTACTCCAGGGAATTCTACTTCCGCGGGGATCATACATTCCGTTCCGTAAACGAGGGCGAATGGAGTTTCACCCGTAGCCCGTCTTGGGGTTGTACGATGCGACCAAAGAACTCCTTCGAGCTAGTTATGATATGTTTCCAGACGAAGTTCTCGACTTGTGTGTCCTTGATACTTGCGTAGGATTCCGCTTCTACCCATTTGGAAAAGAAATCCGTAAGGACTAGGAGGAAGCGTTTTGTTTTGATGGGTGCATAGGTCCGACGATGTCCATGGACCATCGCATGAAAGGATAGGGGGACGAGATCGAGGAGAGGATCTCCGCGGGTTGATGGATTGTTGGAGCATGCCTTTGGCATTTTTCGCACTTCCGGGCGAACTTCTCGCAGTCTTTTACCATGGTTGGCCAGTAATAACCGTGGCGTTTTATTTTAACCGCCAGAGATCTTCCGCCAGAATGATTTCCGCATGATCCTGAATGGATCTCCTTCATGATTCTCCTTGCTCTTTCCCCTTCTGCGCATGCCATGAGAGGACCAGAGAAACACCACTTATAAATTTCTCCCTCTATCGTGACATACCGCGCCGCTTGGGTTTTTACTTTACGGGCCGCCCATTTTTCGGCGGGTAAGGTTCCATTCACGATATAGGCTCGGATTGGTTCTAACCAAGGGCTGTCGCAGCCATACTCGGTCGGGTTCACATCCGCTTCCGGTTGATCCTCGACTTCTTCCGCATCTTCAATCTCGTCCTGGATTAGATTGATGACCACTGGTGGTCCGATGCTCGGATGCTCGATGAATTCGACCGGGATTACTCTTTGGAGCCCTGGATCTGAGCTTGAGGCGAGGGCAGCCAAGGCGTCAGCCTGGGCGTTTTCCGAGCGAGGAATTCTGGTCAGGGCGAACTGGTCGAAATTTCGAGCCAGCTCTTGGACGAGTTTTAGATATGCGTCCATCCTTTCGTCTCTCGCCTCATATTCTCCGCTGTATTGATTGGCGACTAACTGAGAATCGCAGTAAGCGTGAATATTACGGATTTTTAACCCATGGGCCAGCCGCAATCCTGCGACGAGTGCTTCGTATTCTGCCTCATTGTTTGAAGCGTGAAAAGCCAATCGGAAAGACTGTTCTAGGATTTCCCCGTTTGGAGAGGTGAGCCGTATTCCGATTCCGGATCCTTGTTTGGATGAAGATCCGTCGACGTGGAGGACCCAAGTTGAGTTTGGTTCCTCGATAGTCATGTCTCTAGTGGGTAATTCTACCAGGAAATCCGCCAGTACTTGGGACTTTGCACACGTCCTTGGGCGGTATTCGACGTCGTACTCACTCAGTTCGATTGCCCATTTTGCGAGCCTCCCGGATTGACTTGGACTATGCAGGATTATCCGTAGCGGGAACGTGGTGAGAACCACTATAGCGTGAGACAGGAAATATGGTCTTAGTTTTCTTGCCGAGGTTATGACAGCGAATGCTAATTTTTCCATTAGAGGGTATCGAGTTTCCGCATCCAGTAATGTCTTGCTTACGTAAAAGATTGGTTTTTGTTCGCCGCGTTCTTCTCGTATCAAGACGCCACTGACCGCCGTTGCGGAAACT
The DNA here is from genome assembly GCA_018703725.1 of Brassica juncea. Taxonomy (NCBI): domain Eukaryota; kingdom Viridiplantae; phylum Streptophyta; class Magnoliopsida; order Brassicales; family Brassicaceae; genus Brassica; species Brassica juncea. The sequence continues at coordinate 25,262,758 of CM031941.1, read as the reverse complement.
GCGATATAGAGAAAAAGAGGTTCACCTTCCACCGGTTTTGCGAGGACTGGTGGAGTGGCTAGGTAATGTTTCAATTGCTGGAAAGCTTTTTCACATTGCTCGGACCATTCGAACTTCTTGTTTCCCTTCAATGTCTCGTAAAATGGTAGGCACTTATCCGTGGACCGTGAGATGAAACGGTTCAATGCCGCGACTCTTCCGGTTAGCCTCTGGACTTCTCGCTTGGTTCTCGGGGAGGCCATTTCTATCAGTGCGTCGATTTGTTTTGGGTTGGCCTCGATTCCACGATACGTTACGAGGTATCCGAGGAATTCTCCTGATGCCACTGCGAATCTACATTTTGCCGGGTTGAGTTTCATGTTATGCTGGTTGAGTCGTGCAAAACATTCCTCTAGGTGGGCTATGTGATCGTGTTCGTCAAGAGATTTTACGAGCATATCATCGATGTATACTTCCATAGTTTTGCCGAGCTGTTCGGCAAACATTTTGTTGACGAGTCGCTGATATGTTGCACCTGCGTTTTTAAGACCGAAAGGCATTACTTTATAGCAATACGTTCCGCGGTCTGTGATGAACGCAGTTTTTTCGCGGTCGTCGGGATTCATCATGATCTGATTGTAACCGGAAAAAGCGTCCATGAATGACAGAAGCTTGTTTCCCGCAGTTGCTTCGACCAGTCGGTCAATGTGTGGGAGCGGGAAGCAATCCTTTGGACAGGCTTTATTCAGATCTGTGAAATCGACACAGACCCGCCATTTGCCGTTTTTCTTTTTTACCACGACGGGGTTGGCGAGCCAGTCCGGATACCTGACTTCTGTTATCGACCCTACTTTGAGGAGTCTTTCGACTTCCTCATTGACTGCGGTGGCACGCTCAGGTCCCAACTTTCGTCTTTTTTGTTTTACGGGTTTGTGAGTTGGGTCGATGTTAAGTTCGTGACATGTTACGCTAATGTCGATTCCCGGCATATCCTCCGCAGCCCACGCGAACGTACTGAGGTTCTTTTTGAGGCATGCGATGAGCTCTGCTTTCATTGGTTCGCGGAGGTTAGCTCCGATCTCGACACACCGTTCCGGGAAAGAATCGTCGAGACAGATTGAAACCACCGGTTCGCAGGTTGGTTCACGCTTCCCTTCCAGGGCCTCGGCTCTTTGGGACTGCCAGAAGGTCTCCGGTGAATTGTTAACCGTTTGCTTTTTCCGAGAAGTTTCGATTTCAGAATTTTTCCGTTTTAGTTCGGTAGCGAGGTAGATCTGCGCTGCTCCGTGACTACCATGTATTGTCTCGACCCCGAAAGGCGTTGGGAACTTGAGGCATAGGTGGAATGTTGATGGGATCGCTCTCATGGAGTTTAGCCAGGGAGTTCCAACTATCGCATTGTAGGATGTTGGACTATCGATCACTAGGAATTCCGTGTTCTTGGCGACGCTCCCGGCCTTGACTAGGAGGTTAGTTGAGCCGAGGGTCATAATTTCTCCCGAGAGTCCGAATACTGGGCTGGGGTCATCCGTAAGGATGCCTAGGTCGACGCCCATCCTCTCGAGGGTGCTTTTGTAGATAATATTGGCCGAGCACCCGGTGTCGACCAATACCCTTGCTACGTCAATGTCCTGGATCGTGAGTTCTATTACGAGGAGATCGTTGTGAGGTTTGACCGTTCGGGCCGTTGCTCGATCCTCGAAAGATACGATGTTGCGGGCTGACGAAGAAGTCATACTGAACTTTGATCGATCGGTGGTTTTCGAGTTAGAGGATCCGTCCCCCCCTCCTTCTAGCGCCAAACTGTGGGAACCGAAATTCACACCGTCAATTTTCGATAAATAAGATTGCGGAGGAAAGCCAAGTAAACTCGACTTTCCTTGAAGGTCCGGATTCTCTGCGTTGCCACACGAAATCGACAAAGTAAACAGAAGACAAAAGATAGGAATTGAATTATTTGCCCGAAGGCGTTTTATTAGATAAGAGAAACAAGTACAAGGATTCTCCGAAAGACAAAGAGAGTTGCGATTTAAAGAAAAAGATAGGGTCGCAGGCAGCCAAACGCCCTAAGCCTTGCTCCGCTAGTCTAACTACCTAAACCCTAGTTTTTCTAAGCTAGCAGGATGCTCTAAGTCTAATTCTCGGATTTTCGGGATGCCTTTCTCCTCTGCTCTTGCTCTCCTTATATACCCACCTCTAGGTCGGTTTGCCTTGGGGTGATGGGCCTCGCCTTTGGGCCCAAGCTTATCCTTTCCGGAAATGTTCCATTTTCGTCGGTCTTTGTAATTATCTCCGAGTTTTCCGCTATCTTTCGATGACTTGATGTTTTATCCGATGTCTCGTGGAATCGGGTAAACCACCATAGCCTGATTGGACCAAACTCATGAGGGCTGATCCAAACAAGCTAAGGCGGGAATGAACCGGGCATCGATAGGACCGAGACCGGGACGAGGGTCGCGGACCGACGCCGGGCCGACCCTCGCGATGGGTGCCGCCGGCGCCACAGGCCGGGGTTGTCCGCCGGCGCCAGGCCGGCCCCCGGCGGTGCCGCGGCGCCCGCCGGTGCGCCGGCGCAGCCAGCCCGCGTCCCGCGTGCCGCCGGCGCCAGGCCGGGGTCCGCCGGCGCCAGCCGGCCCGCGTCCGGTGCCGCCGGCGCCAGGCCGGCCCCGCGTGCCGCCGCGCCAGGCGGGGGCCGCGGCGCCAGCGTCCCGCGTGACGGCGCCAGCCGGGGTGCGCCGGGCCAGGCCGGGTGCCGCCGGCGCCAGGCCAAGCCGCGTCCCGCGTGCCGCCGCCGCGCCGGGGGCCCCGGCGCCAGGCCCCCGCGCCCCGGTGCCGCCGGCGCCAGGCCGGGTGCCGCCGGCGCCAGGCCAGCCGCGTCCCGCGTGCCGCCGGCGCCAGCCTGGTGCCGCCGGCGCCAGGCCAGCCCGCGTCCCGCGTGCCGCCGGCGCCAGGGCCGGGGTGGCCGCCGGCGACAGGCCGGTGTGCCGCCGGCGCCAGGCCAGCCACGCGTCCACCGCGTGCCGCCGGGCCGCCAGGCCGGGGTGCCGCCGGCAGCCAGGCCGGCCCCGCGTGACGGGTGCCGCCGGCGCCAGGACATCGGTGCACGCCGGCGCCAGTCCACAGCCCGCGTCCCGCGTGCGCAGGCCGCCCAGGCCGGGGTTGCCGCCGGCGCCAGGCCAGCCCGCGTCCCCGGTGCCGCCGGCGCCAGGCCGGGTGCCGCCGGCGCCAGGCCAAGCCTGCGTCCCGCGTGCCGCCGGCCGCAGGCCGGGTGCCGCCGGCGCCAGGCCGTCTCGCCGTCCGTGGGTTTTTTCGTTTGTTCGATCTTTCCCTCGTCAGTCGTTTTCGGGAAGGTCTTTAGCCGTAGATTTCGAGATAACCGTTTTTGACCCCAACAGTACTCGGCCGACGGGGAGTGACGGTTACTATTCCATGCTGCCTAAGAAGGATATGGCCGTGATTCAGGGGACTACTTCGAATCCCAAATCGTGGCAGGAGCGTTTCTTCTTTGTTCAAATAGATGGCGAGTCTGTCGAGGAGAGCTGCCTCCATCTATTTCCGCGGGCATGGAATTTTAACCGAGGTAATATGACGAAAATTCTGTTATCTATCTCACTTTTTCGGAAGTGCGTGTTTTTGACAAAATTTTCGTTTTGTAGGGAACAACCCTACCGCGCATTTGCCTGGTAATGTTTTCGTCAAGAGAGATCTTCTTCGTCAAAGGCCGTTTTTCTGGAAATCCTTCACCCTCGAACGAATCCGAGATGCGGTTAACCTTTATCGGTCCCGGGGTTCTGTTCCGTCGTACGACGCCGAACCTGTTACCGTGGTTCCTTCTCGGAGGCGCAGACAGAGGTCTCGTAAGGGGAAGGAAATCGACGATGGGGAAGGCTCGGAAAACCCTTCACCGTTGGGAGAAAAACCTAGTTTTGTTCCAACGGAAAAAGATGGAGCCAGCGGTTTTCCACCTATCAACTTCTTTGATGGCCTTCCTCCGGAGTTTACTACTGATGAGTCGCTGGAGGATGAGGAGAAACAACGGGTTTTTGCCGAGGGCTCCCAACGTGTCAACGAGGTTTGGCCCTTCGAACTTCTTTAACCTTGCGTTTGAATCCGTATATGAGCATGCTTGCTGATCTTGAGTTTCATGCAGGGACTAAGAGTGTTTAGCGAGGCGCTTGACTCGAGTTTCCGCAAATCCAGGATTGCTAACTTCAAGACCACAGAAGCGGAGCGAGAGCTTTTCCGGTTCCGTCAAGAGGTGAAGGCACAGAACGCGAAGCAAGCTGAGCTTCACGCTCGGGCTCTCGTACGGGCGGAAAGGAGAGGAAGAAGGATGGTCGCAGCGGAGGTGGCAAGACGGGCGGAATCGTTTGCCGCTGAGTTTCAATGCTTTAAAGAAGCTCAGGAGTTTGTTGGTGATTTCCGCGAGTGCCGAGGTTCGGTCGTAAATCTTTACAAGTCTCAGAACCCAGATTTCTCTTTTGATTCCGAGATCGCTGAAATGAAGGATTTCATGGCCGAGTGTGCTCATGCTGAGTCCTTGGTTCCTCCGGTAGAAGAAAGAGTCCGGAGACTATGGGAACCAATCGAGGTTTCCGAGGATACGGTGGAGGTCGGAGCTGATGAGAATACCGAGAATGGTGGGAATGCTCGAGGTGTGAATGAAGAAGTGGACCAGCCTGCTAGTTCATTCGGGATTTCTGCATCCGGATTTCTCAACGTTGACTTCCTTTTGTGAATTGAATTTTCTGGCCGTATGTGGCCGTTTTTAGTAATTTTATCCTGCGACCGTTGGAGGTTGCATTCTTATGTTTTCGGGACTGGCCGTTGGTGGCTTTGAATCCCGCCGTCTTTTGCGGCTTTTATGAATATGAAAATTTGCGAGATTTCGTCTTTTGTTTCGATTTATACTTTCGTCAAGTGTAGAGGGAAGGATGCGAGTAGTCACTTCGTATCCTAACTCTTTTTTTGTCGCTTGGTCCGTATGCTACTTTTTAGCGAGCGTTTTTAGGTGTAAGCGATAAGAGACATGTTTTGGGATCTCGTATACGATACTATGTCTGTGAGATGTCAAGATCCAGCAAGACTGGGTTTAGGGCAAGACCTAGGTTTACTCTCAGCTTTGAGGCTGTGCGATGACTGATCGGCTTTCGTTTTGCCTGTTAGTGATTTCTTCCTGATTCTTTTCGTTTAAAGTCCGCGACTAGTCGCCGGCTTATATGACTTGTGTTAAAAGAATCGAGCTATCTTCGGAATATATCCGAGACGCTAAACCAAAATTTTGGGTTTCTTGTATAGCGCGCTATGATATCCTTGTCGGATGTAAGAGGACCTTTGTAGGTCTGACTACGATTTTGTATTGAGTGAAACGTTTCTTATGAGCGTCCGTCGGGGCCAATCGACGGGCGTGAGTTTATTTTTAAGTCGCTGGTGGACTGTCTTTTGCGGATAATACGAGTTTAGTTATCTTTTTAAGAAGTTGCGACGTCTCGCGTTTCTTTTGAAGATATGATTTTCGTTTTTCCGAAGCGTTGATGCGTTTAAGTAAGTATAAAAGATAGAAAGAATTTTATTAAAAAATTTCGAGAAGTTTAAAGTACATATGCGGATTCTCGCGTTTTTGTGGGAGTATAGGAGTATACGCACCCAGTCCCCCCCCTTTTTGGTGAGGGGGATAGCTGAACTCGTCGGGTTTCGACGAGCTGCCTACGTACCTCTTTCGAGGATCAAGCCATCTCGTAGTTCTGATAGTTGCTGCGGACGTTTTTACTCCCCGTGCGTCGCCGTTCCGATCGTGCTGGTCAGATCAGTGGTGTGTGCGGGGGTCGAGCTGTCCGGTCCTACGGCGGTAGATTCAGAGGCTTTGTCGTCTTCTTGAATCGTTGCCTGTTCGGACGATTTTGGATCATCTTTCCTCGAGTCTTCGGGAATGTTGTGTGATTCCTTTGCTCGTTTCGGGTTGGCCGCAGGGGCGTTCCGATCTTTTCGCAGTTTAAACTCGGCTAGGTAACAGAGTCTCGACTGTTTCTGACTACCCCAGATGGCTGCGGTTCCGGTCGGAGTCGGGAACTTGATACCTAGGTGATATGTGGACGGTACTGCCTTCATGGAGTTGATCCAAGGGGTTCCCATGATGGCGTTGTAGATGGCCGGGTTGTCGACTACTGCAAACTCGACGATCTTTGTAACTTCCTTTGCCATGACTGGGAGTTTTATTTTTCCGAGGGTCATGGTAGTGACGCCCGAAAACCCCGTCAAAGGTTTTGGCTCAGGGATGACTTCCCCAAGTGGGATCTTCATCCTGTATAGGGTGTCGCGGAAGATGACGTTGACCGTGCTTCCAGTATCGACGAGAATGCGGCCGACTTCGAGATCCTGGATGACCAGGTCGATTACCAAAGGGTCGCAGTGAGGTTTGTCGATTCCGACGGTCTCGTGTTCCTCGAAAGCGATTGTGTGGTTAGGAACATCGCTGTCCGGGAACCAGTTGGAACTGGTCTCGGCTTTTCGCCCGTAGGCTTTTATCGACGAGACAGAGTCCTGGTAGAACTGTGATCCTCCGATGATCATGTTTACCCTCTGGCGACTGCTGTTGTTTCCTTGGTCGTCCTGTCTTCTTCCGCGCTTTTTCCCCTGATTGGTTTTCGGTCGCGCGGTCTTCGGAGGTAGTTTTGTTAGTCTTTGGGCGGTCGGAGTCCAGGAGCAAGTCCTTTATACTCTTGACTTTTGATAGCTCGCCGGTGAGGAGTTTTGCGGCGAGCCGGGCGCCGAGAACCTTGCAGTTCGCAGTGGAGTGGCCTCTGGTCTCGTGGAACTCGCAGTAGGAGTTATCCTTGTACTGGTTCCTGGTCCAGGTGTTTCCGGAGGTTTTGCCCTGCTCCGAGTTGATGGCGTAGTTATGCTCGCCTTGGACGTCTTCCCCTTCGTGATGGACGTATTTGTCGTTACGAGAGGGTTTCTTCTTGGACGCGGTTTTCTGCGGTCCGTGCTTCTGCGATAGAAGCTTCATCTCTTCTTCCATGATGATGAAGTCTGTTGCCTTGTGGAGAGTGTCCTGGATTGTCCGCGGCTTTTCCAGTAGTATCCACTTTCGGAACTTTGACTTGTACCAGAGAGTTTTTCTCAGAGCGTCGATTGCGACATTGTCGCTGATGCCCGTTACTCTGGCCATCACCAGTTTGAACCTTCGCATGAAGTCGCGGAGTGACTCGTCTTCCTTCTGAGCTAGACTCCATAGATCCACGTCGGACGTTTCTCTATCCATGAACATGGAGTACTGTTTGAGAAACGCCGAGGCCAGTTGGCGGAAGCTTCCGATGGAGTTCCGTTTGAGCCGGGAGAACCACTCGAGTGCAGCACCTTTGAGATGCTCGACGAAGAGAAGACAATGACCTGCGTCCCGTTCGCGCTCCGGGAGTTTGCACCTACCCATTGCGATCTGGAAGGACTGCAGGTGCGACTTAGGATCCGTCGTACCGTCATAGATCGGGATTTTGATCTTCCCTGGGTCTGAGATGCGTGTTTCTGTGATCCGAGTGGTGAACGGTGTTTTCCGTGCTTCCTCGAGAAGTCTATCGATCTCGGGGGCGGAACTGGTCGCCTGATGGATCTGCGATTTTACCGCTTTCACTTCAGCCACGGTCTTTTTGAGAGATTCACGGAGATCACGGATCTCGCTACTGCCGCCGGCGTTCCTCCGAACCTGTCGACGCTGGTCGCGATAGATCCGAGTTTGATCTTCCGCGAGTTCTTCCTGCTCCATCCAGTAGAGTTCTTCTTCCTCTTCTGTCATGGGCCTATCGAAGGATACCGTCTGCCGAGCGGACTGGCTTCGGGTTCTCCTGGGGTGGATGTCAGCGTCTTCATCGGAAGGATCCGATCGATCGCTGACATCTAGATCGATGCGCTCGACGTCGCTTTCCTTGTTTCCCGCAGCCGGGAGTGGAAGGTCCTGCGAGGTCGTTTGCTGTCCTCTCGGAGCCGTTTCCTCGGGAGTGGGCTCTTTCGGGGCATCTTTCTCTCGTGCTTCGGGAGATCCGAAGTCGAGTCTCCTGCCGCGGCGTGCCTTAGTGGATCCGCGCGGCAACTTGCTCCTCGCAGTTAAGGTATCGACCTGTTTTGCGAGCGAGGTTATCAGCTTGTCCTGTTGTTCTGCCCGCGCCTGGGCGGAAGTAAACAGTTCCTTCATCTGTTTGAGCGCCTCAGTGTTTGCATCAGCAGTGACTGTGGACGCGTCTCCGGCTGGAGTCTTCTCAGCGTTGGCATCGACGGGTGTGCCGTCTAGCGCTGGCTGATCCTTGGTGGCGTCGGCTGACATGATTGAGCGTGTGCAGTTGCGAGATAGATAGATCCGTAACCCCCCCTCCTTCTAGCGCCAAACTGTGGGAACCGAAATTCACACCGTCAATTTCCGATAAAGACTTGTGGAGGAAAACCGAGTTAACCCGATCTTCCTTGAAGGTCCCGGATATCTGCTGGGCCGCACACGAAACAATCGATAAAAATAGAAGTTGCGAAAATAGAAATCGTAAAAGATGAGCGGAAGAAAGATCTTATTTCTGAATTCGCGTTTTGAGCGTGAACAACAGGTGAGAAGTAAACTACAAGAGCTGTCGCTAGTCCGGTCGCCTAAGTCTATCCTAGTTGAGTCGCAGCTCGCTAGTGAAAACAGAAAAGAATGCTTAAATCGCTCTAAGTGCTAAGTGCTCGAAAATTTGTGATCTGGTTTGCTTCTTGCTCAAAGCTCTCCTTATATACTCCTCCTATGACGGTCTATCTTCTCGCGGGCTGAGTTGGGCTTTTTCCATTTTCGTCCATCTTTGTGTTTATCGGGAAACTTGACATTTACCTTCGGAAATCTTGACATTTATCTTCTGGAAACTTGATATTTATCTTCTGGAAACTTGACATTTATCTCTTATGTGAGGATAAGGATAAACCGTCATAGTTATCCTTCCTTTTCGGAAAATCGTACGTGGGCCGTTTTGGCCACGTTGGGCCGTTTAGGCGTTTTTACGGTTTCTCGAAAGGACCGTCTTTGAAGGTCTCGGTGTTTCCGAAGGAACCTCAATTCCTTGTTTAGTCGAGGAAGTGGTGTTCTAGAGTAACCGTGATCATGCCAAACTTGCGTAGATTGATCCGAACAAGCTAAGATGGGATCGAACCGGACACTGATAGGAACGAGACCGGGACGAGGGCCGTGGACCGACGCCAGGCCGACCCTGCAACGGGTGCCGCCGGCGCCAGGCCGGGTGCCGCCGGCGCCAGGCCGCCCGCGTGACGGGTGCCGCCGGCGCCAGGCCGGGTGCCGCCGGCGCCAGGCCGACCGTGCGGACGGGTGCCGCCGGCGCCATTCCAACCCGCTTCCGAGCGTGCCGACGGCTCCAAGGCGGTGCCGCCGCGCAGGCCGGCCCGCGTCCGCGGTGCCGGCCGGCGCAGCCGGCCCTCTGCGGGTGACGCCGTCGCCAGGCCGGGTGCCGCCGGCGCCAGGCCAACCCGCGTCCCGGTGCCGCCGGCGCCAGGCCCCCGCGTCCCGCGTGCCGCCGGCGCCAGGCCGGCCACGCATGGTACGTTTGCCTTCCTGTGCCGTCCTGCGCCAAGGCACCCGCGGTCCCGGGTGCGCCGCGCAGGCCACCCCGCGTCCCGCGTGCGCCGGCGCCAGGCCGGTGCCGCCGGCGCCAGGCCAGCCCGCGCCCGGTGCCGCCGGCCCCAGGCCGGGTGCCGCCGGCGCCAGCCACCCCGTCCCCGTTGCCGCCTGCGCCAGCCGTTGCCCCGCCAGGCCAGCCCGCGTCCCGCGTGCCGCCGGCGCCAGCCGGGTGCCGCCGGCGCCAGCCCAGCCCGCGCGTCCGCGGCGCCGGCGCCAGGCCGGGGTGCCGCCGGCGCCAGGCCAGCCCGCGTCCCCGGCTGCCGCGGCGCCAGGCCGGGGTGCCGCCGGCGCCAGGCCAGCCCGCGTCCCGCGTGCCGCCGGCGCCAGGCCGGGGGTGCCGCCGGCGCCAGGCCAGCCCGCGTCCCGCGTGCCGCCGGCGCCAGGCCGGGGTGCCGCCGGCGCCAGGCCAGCCCGCGTCCTGCGTGCCGCCGGCGCCAGGCCGGGGTGCCGCCGGCGCCAGCCCGCGTCCCGCGTGCTGCTGATGCCAGGCCGTCTTGCCGTCTGTTGGTTCGTTCGATCTTTCCCTCGTCAGTCGTTTGCGGGAAATCTTTCGAGTTTCGGGAGGGTCTCTAGTCGTAGATCTCGAGATAATTGTTCCAACGAGATTCTGCGAGTTTCGGGATTTTGAGATGGACTTAGATCTTCAGACTTTCCGTCGTCGAGGATGAGAGCAATGTGGCTCCGAGTTTTAGATATGTTTAAAGATGAATCTTTTAAAACAATCGGGAAGGTTTTACGGAAGACTCATTGTAGATCTCGGACAATCCAGACATGGATTCCAAGGGACCAGGATGCTGTCATTGCCCGAGATCGCGAGACGACCGCATTGATGGGCGCCAGGACCCTCGCCATTGGCGCCAGATGGGAGTGGACGAGCCTTTCGTGAGTTTTATCGAGCGACGACCCGTTTCTTGGATTTGATCGTCGCTTGGCTTTTCTTTCGAGGACTTTCGGGTGACGATTTCGTCATTGACCGATTTTGACCCCAACAACAGTCAGGGGTGAGCAAGAGAACTTCCGGTCCTGTTACCAGACTACTCTAAAGGGAAAGACAAATGTATTATAGCAATTACAGAGCAAGCCTCCGACTGGGCATACTGAAGAGCCGGAGGTCGAAGAAATGGACGATGTGCCACTGATCAAAGGGGACCTGACTCGACGCCTCAAGGTTGGCTCCAGGCTCTCTGAAGGACTAAGAAGGATATTGATAGACTTCCTCAGGTCCAACTCCGATTTTTTTTGCTTGGTCCCACGTCGACATGCCCAGGATCGACCCGGAAGTCATCATGCCAAAGTTGCAAGTAGACCCCCAGCATCAGCCAGTAAAGCAGAAGAGGAGGATGTTCACTCCTGAAAGGGACGCGATCATCAACAAGGAGGTCAAGAACCTGCTCAACACATGATTCATCCGCGAAGTACAGTAGCCGGAGTGGCTAGCCAACTTGGTGGTGGTCAAGAAAAAGAACGGGAAATGGAGAGTCTGTATAGACTTCACAGACCTTAACAAGTCCTGTCCAAAGGATCCTTTTCCTCTACCTCATATCGCCAAACTTGTCGACGCTACCGCCGGGCACCAGCTAATGAGTTTCATGGACACGTTCTCCGGCTACAGTCAGATATTCATGCATCCAGACGACCATAAGAAGACATCTTTCATGACATCCAGGGGCATCTATTGCTACAGAGTCATGCCCTTCGGCCTGAACAACGCCGGATCTATCTACCAAAGGCTGGTGAACATGATGTTTGCGGATCAAATTGAGCAAACCATGGAGGTCTATATTGACGACAAGCTTGTAAAATCCCTAGAAGCCGAAGATCATATCTCACATATGCAGCAAACTTTCTCTACCCTGCGGAAGTATAGCATGAAACTTAACCCGACTAAATGCTCATTCAGAGTAAGTTCCGGGAAGTTCCTAGGGTACATCGTAACCCACCGGGGCATCGAAGCTAATCTGGAACAGATCAGGGCCATCCAATCCATTCACTCCGCGAGGAATGTTAAGGAAGTCCAGAAGTTAATGGGCAGAGTGGCAGCCCCGAGCAGGTTCATCTCCAGGCTCTCCATTAAGTCTCATGCCTTCTCTGAGACTAAAGAGCCCGAAGGATTTACAATGGACGGAGAAGTTTGAATCTGCCCTACACGAACTCAAGGCATATCTCACTACTCCTCCTCTCCTGTCAAAACTCTTGACAGGCGAAGTATTACTGCTGTACCTCGCAATCTCAGAACATGCCGTCAGTGTCATCCTGGTGCGCGAGGAAGGAAGCAAACAGCTCTCAATAAATTACGTGAGAAACCTCTAGAAGCTAGCTCTAGCCCTGATGGTCGCTGCCCGCAAACTACGGCCTTACTTTCAAGCTCATCCAGTCAAAGTTGTCACTTCTTTCCCCATTAAGCTGGTCCTTCATAAGCCCGAAGTCTCAAGACGCCTGGCTAAATGGGCGGTAGAGCTGGGAGAATATGACATGATATTCCGGCCGGCTACCGCTATAAAATCGCAGGTCCTAGCTGATTTTGTAGCTGAATTCTTGCCTACCTTGCTCCCAGCTATGGAGCAAGAGGTACGCATCCAAAGTAAGACGACGGAAGAAGGAGAATGGACCCTGTACGTCAACGGGTCCAGTAACATTGGAGGAGCCGGAGTCGGATAATACTCACCTTGCCAACAGGGAATACGGCCTCAAGGGCCGTAAGGTGACACTTCAAGGAAACAAAGAACGAAAGCGAGTACGGAGCCTTAATCGCGGGACTGACACTCTCCCACCAGATGGGCGCAAAGAATATCCAGGTCTTCAGCGATTCCCAGCTGATAATCAACCAGGTGCAGGGAAAATTCCAGGACAAGGACGACATAATGATCCAATACCTGACAGTCGCTCAGCGCCTCCTCAAAAAATTCAGAAGCCACAAGCTCATGCAGATCCCCAGGGAGCGGAACTCGCAAGCCGACGCTCTGGCCAAGTCAGGGTCTGCCCTCAAAATAAAAAGCCAGATGAGCATCGCTTTGCTGGTTCTCCAATGGCCAGCTACCCTTGAGGAGTCAGCGTTTGAAGCAATCTTTGCAATTGAAGAAGGAGAGACCTAGATGACTCCCATAATTGGGTACCTAGAGAACGATATACTCCAAGAAGACCGTAACGAAAGCAGGAGGATCAAGAAGAAAGCGGCAAGGTATTGCATCTCCCAAGGAGTGCTGCACCGGAGATCCTTCTCTGGACCATATCTACGGTGCGTAACTGATATCTTGCAGATTTACATGTTTTTAGCCATCATATCTTGTACATTTTGAGCATAAAGATTAGGGATTAGGCATCTTTAGAGTCCATATTGCATTCATGAGTCTTTATCAGGTGTTGGAGTGTATCATAGAGTGATTTGAAGTGTTTGGGAGCATTGTGATCCAAAAGGGGGTGAAAGATGAACATGGATGGAGACCTTAAAGATGTTTTATGTTTCTAAGATTCTGGGAAGACATAGGAAATTGAGTTAGCTTTTCAATGGAAGTGGTTTAAAGTAATTTGGAGCTATATTGGAGGAGTTATGATCAATTTACTAGAGGCGTATCAACCCTGGTCGAGCGCGGGTGAAAGGTCACGGGATGGACGACCCGCGCGAGCGACGCGGACGACACAGGACTTCGCGCAGGCGAATGGTCGCGGGTGGACGACCCGCCAGGGCGACGCAGATGACCCGGGAAGACCAGCGCGGGCGAGACCAGCGCGGATTGGGCGACCCGACCTCTACCCGGGGAGTTTTTTTCCGGCCGAGTTTAAGTAATTTTCAAGGGTTTTTCAGTAATTTCTTTTGCTGTTTTTAGGTTTTCCAAGATCTAGGGTGTTTAGTGTTAGATCTACTTCTTTCTTTTCTTGTTGAGGGTTGTCAATGCTATTTTAGTCTTGATCATACTAAAATAGATCCTTAGGCATTTCATGCCCGGAAGGTGTATGATGAAATGCCTGAACCAACTCTTCAAAATGCTTTTAGCTTGCTTTACCAAAGGGATTTGATGTTAAAGGAGCTAGGATTGCTATTAGACTTGTCCTCCATGATTGCTTTAGTAACATTCAACCAAAGGGATTTGATGCTTGAGTTACCTTAGCAAATGAACATTCATCTAGGGATAGACTTTGTTTAGTATTGTGTCTAGGCATAAAGAAAGTATTTGATTGATAGCTTGCCACTCTAGCTTGGATCTTAGTCACCCAAAATCAAGTCCCTAGTCCCATGGATCCTACCTTAGCATTTGATTGAAAGTTAAATTCTTGTGTTTGTTTCTTGATTGGATTTGAGATCACCTTGTTTATATTTCTAGGATCTTAGCTTGTTACCATCATCCATCTTCTATTTGCTTAGATTAAGAAAGTTTGTGTATTTTTGGTGTTATAAGGCTCTAGTTCTCTTTGGATTCGACAACCTTTCTATACTACATTGATTTGATCTTGGGAGCCTTGAAAACTCCTGTATCAAATTTTTCGCTGTTGCCGGGGAACTAGTAGATTTATCATTAGGATTTCAATCTTTCTTGAGACTAAGCTTTATTTTCTTGCTTTGTTTTGCTTTTGTACAGTTACTAACTTTCTATTCTAGGTTTTCTGTTTTGTAGTGATGGCTTCAAGCTACTTTGAGAGGCCACAAGAAGAGGAAGACACATTTGAAGATCACATTGAAGATAAGCTATATGTGAAGCCACCACAACCCTTTGATATACGCATACTCACACCAGACCAAAGGGTGGAGTAAAATCAGCTTCGGAGAATGAAAGAGAATTGGGGCAAGCCAATAAGACACCTGGCAGAAATCATCCAGCTACACCTTATTAGGGATCGAGTAGAGTTTAAAGGAAGGGAGGTTGAATTGGATGAGTTTGACGCTGCTTGTGCCCTTAATGAGGTAATGTATTGGGCTCCACCACTCCAGCTGGAAGGTATAGAAATTTCCACTTTAGAACTTCAACTTGAGGAAATTTGCTTGCCTTGTGGTGAGGATAATGCCCCTGATCTTGATTCTCTTGCGCTCATAAATGAATGTCTTGATCTGATATGTGAAACTAGGAAACCAGATGACTTGAGAGTAGAAAAGATTGCTAGAGATCACATTGAAGTTTGCTTTGTCAAGAACTATATTTGTGCTTCATTTGATCTTGAGTCCAACTTTTTGATGCTTGAGAATTCTAGACCTCTTCTTGAACTTGCTGACTTAGGGGATGACCTTGATGTGGATAAGCTCTTGCTTGAGATAGAAAACCCCCATGCTGAAAGTTATCATGAGAATGTGAACATTGTGTTTTATTTGTTTGATGGAGATAGGGTTGACTATTTTGTTAAAATTTCGTTTGAACCTGTAGTTGACTTTGTGTTTCCACCAAATGCATTTGATTCTCATGACCATTTGGACCTCAAAGAGCATCTCATGATTCATGATACATCTTTAGCGAAGCTCTTTGATAAAAAATCTGTCTATTTTCTATGGACAGTAGTAGTGTGCTCCTTTGCGCACTTGGTTTCTTGTTCTTGTAGGAGAAGGACCAAAGATGCATTCGCTCAGCCTTTTGATACCTATGATTAGCATGCACACAAAGTCCAGCTAGAGACTTAAAACAAGCGCGCTTGGGAGGTATTCCCATGTTTATCCATTGTATATATTCTGTATCATCTTGCTTTAGTGTGTTTAGTAAGTATTGTTGAGGCTTTTCAGGTTGGGTCCAGAGCTCATAAGAGAGGGAAGGCGGCCAGACATTGCTACCCTAGACGCCAAACACCACACCCTAATCTTCTCTTGAGGTATCACTCCAACTCTTCTTTGTATATACCATTGCTTTTCTCATGTGTTCGGTATCTCCTTCTCTCTTACTCACTCAGAGACTGTGTGATTTAAGTTTGGGGGAGGTACCAATTATTTTATCTTGTTTGCTTTGTTGATTATGAGTCTCATGCATTACATTGTTCGTACATATGTGCATAGAAAAAAAAATCTGAAAATTTTGAAAGATGCAAAAAGATCATGTAGTTGCATCACTTGCATTCTTAAGATTTAGTCTAGAGCATATAGGTTGCATTTGTAGCATCCCCAAATCTGGATAAGGCCGTCGGGCACGGCCATGGTACGAGGACGCGCACCAGTCGGATCACATGACCTAAAGACAAGCGTACCATGGCTGGACAGGATGGTTAAGAGCTTCAGGATGCTGAAACTTGACCAGGAACGGATGGAGACAAGGAAATAGGAGCTGGACAAGTGAAGTGGGAGCTGGGCAATGAAGGAAAGAAGCTGGAGCAGCTGGGACAAGCTAGGGACAGCTTAGAACAGCTCACACTAGGATGGGTCAGCTCCAGTAGCTGGATGATTAGCTCACTCAGCTGGAGCAGCTAGTGGCCAGCTCAACTCAGCTCAGTGAAGTGTTATGGTCTGGGCCAGTGTGGCCGGGTCATGGATAGGTTGGGTCCGGTTGGGTGCTGCATGATCCACAAAGGGGGGTCATGGGTCAAGGTGTGGGCCGTGGGGCTTGGTAACTGGACAGGGGATCAATACTGAGGTATTGGGCCTTTCTTTGGATAGCCCACACGCCAAATCTGGCAGTTGGGGCAGTTACCAGGCGAATGGATGCAAAGGAGGCAGTTTGTGCCTGTTCTCTCTTCCAGGAACTGCCTGTTTTCCCAAGGGGAGTTGGCATGGCCTTTCTCTATAAATAGAGAGTGTCTGGCACAGAAAATGGCACGAAAATCCCTAGGGAAAACTCTGCCAAAATCTTACCAGAGAATTAGAAAGAGAGAGACCAGCGGATTGAAGATCAAACCGTGTGTGTTGGAGATTGTCTGATCCAGTGGGATTCAGGCCGTGGGAAGATCAGGCAGGATGATGGAGACCAGGCATAAGGATAAGGAGAAGGAGATAGAGACAGGGAAGGACTTGGCCCCAGGGGAACGCACGCCTAAGGTCAGTGATGCTAACCAGAGACCATCGCCCAGCCATGGTTGATCCGGATGGGTCTGTATGGGGCGATTGTGTTGGTTGCATCCTTCTATGTTTTACTTACTGATTATTCTCATCTATTCTATATTATAATGAAGTCTGAGGAGTCAGACTTGCTAGAGCCGAGCCATGGCCTTGGCCAGAACAGAGAAACCCTCCATGGCCTTGGTTGGACTGGTATGATCAGATCTCATAGTTCCTGAACGAATTGTTGGGATCTGATTGTGGATTCCTCTTAATGGGGATTTATCATGATTTATCATGAATTTTCCTGAGTTTTATCTAATTGATTTGAAGGAGGTCAATTATGGCCGGTTTGGCTGATTGAGGCCGAAATCTAGGGGCTTGAGGCCGGTTCTGTGGATTCTGTTGATGGATTCATCTTCGTTAGGATTTATAAGGAATTGTCATGAATTTTAATTAGTTTTTGAGGATTTATTTGAGTATGTCAGTTTGGGCATCTAGCCATGGCCGAGTCTGGGATGATGTGATTGATGGGTTAGATCACATTAGGACAGGCAGGCCGTGTGTTGTTCAAAGTGTTCTGGATGTCCTGATTGATGTACGGATGGTGTCCGTGTGCCTTGTGACTGATTGGTTAGATTAGAGAGCATAGGATAGGTGAACCGAACCATGCAATGATAGATGTGTTTGTTAAGGTATCGGATTATACTTATACTTGTGTGTTGTGGTGTGTTGGTTTCAGGATCAGACCAGGGCCGTGGCAAGTCTAAGGAACCATGAAGACCTGAGCTGTGATGGATGTGTGGGTTGATGGGTAGTATTGATAGTATGAACTTATGAACTTATGATAGCCTATTGTGTAACTGAATCTATGTATGGATCATATGTTTTATATTAATAAAGATACACTTTCTCTTATCTGTTGACACTTAGAATGGAACTAGGCTGAACCTCATGTGTTTGAATTTGACTTAGACAATTATTGAACCTTAAAATGAACAAAAATTTATATGGATTAGCTAAGTAAGGCCGCAGGTCCTAGTTGGGTCCTTTGGGCCAGGATCGGGTCTTACAAGTTGGTATCAGAGCCGGAGTTGATTCTAGGGTTGTTTGGGTTATGGGGAATCACCACACATCCGGCTGGGTCTCATGGTAAGGTCTGATTGATTGTGTTGCTAACCTTAGAGATTGTGTGTTGTTTTATATAAATGTTGGTGGAACTAACATTGGAATGTTTGATTTGAATCCTAAGGGTACAAAGAAGTCTAAGGCTTCTCGGAAGGGAAAGGAAGCAGCTGGTGTGTCCGGTCGAGTTGAGGCGGATGGGGCTAACCCAACCGTGGTGCTGCCTATCGAAACGGATGGGACTGATGTGGGAACCGGACTGCCACTTGCTCGGATCAACCCGACCGAGGTTCGTGTGGATGGAGCTGAACGTCAGCTGGAACAGGAGCTGGAACCTGTTGATGGAGCTGGACGGCTGGGTGGACATGGACTGGAGGACCAGGGTGAGTCCTCAAACGCAGGACACCATGATGGACAGAGGGTTGGGACGGCCGGCCAAGTGAATCAGGCTGCTGAACCGACCCTGAAGGAGGTGTTGGAGGCTATGCAGGCTATGGGGACTCAGATCTTGGCTCTAACCCAGTCATTTGCACCCATTAGGACGGCCATTCCCATTGGGAATGAACAGATTGCTCCAGTGGTAGCAGCTCAGGCAGCTGGCCGAGCAGCTCAGAATCAGGTGGAGGAAGTGGCTGAAGTGATTGAGGTCGATCCTCCAGCTAGGGCAACAAAGAAATTGGACTACCTGAAGGTTTTGGAGCACATAACTCGCATGGGGACCAACCACTTTGCTGGAAGTGTTGATCCTATAGAGGATGATGAATGGAGGAGCAGGCTGGTCCGTAATTTCAGCTCCAGCCGTTGTCCAAAGGATTACCAGAAGGACATTGCAGTTCATTTCCTGGAGGGAGATGCACACAACTGGTGGTTGGCTCTGGACAAGCGTACCAATTACACCATTGAACGCTTCTCAGACTTTGAGGTTGAGTTCAACCACAAGTAGTTTCCAGCTGAGGCATGGGATCGTCTGGAGGCTAATGTTAGTGATGCCCGGACTTGCCACATATGTGGTAAGAAGGGTCACTTCCGTAAGGATTTCCCTAACCAGTCTGGTGGGCAAGGAAAGAGCCGGGGTGAAGCTAGCAAGCCAGAACAGAACCGCGGCCAGACTTCAGCACCAAGGATCTATGAGCTCTCTAAGGACGCGGACGAGGCAGGGCCATTCAAGGCGATCACTGGTAATGATCTAACCTTACTCTTTTAATTCAGTAGAATTGCATGGTACGGAAGTTAGAACGGTTAGGGAACTTGATTGGGGTCTTGTGTAGGGACCTTGAATGTTGGTGGTGTGGAAACACACGTGCTTTTCGATACTGGGGCTACACATAGTTTTGTGAGCCCAGATATGATCGGAAAGGGATTGTTTAGTATGCATACAGGGGGTGTTCCTGGGATAGTGAGTGCGGATGGAGGCCAAGTGATGCATTCACTAGGCCTTGTGAAGGACATCCCAGTGTTGATCCAAGGAAGGGTTATGCCCGTGGATCTGATTGTGGTACGCCTTAAGAATCATGAAGTGATCATAGGCATGGATTGGCTTGGACAGAATCGGGCCACCTTGGATTGTCACCGAGGAAGGGTGCAGTTTGAGAGTGGGTGTGGACCGCCGATCAGGTTCCAAGGTATTCGGCGAACCTTTGGATTCTTAGTGATCTCAGCGGTCCAGGTGGAAAAGATGCTGGGAGGTGGTTGTGAGGCCTGGTTGGCGACCATTAACACTAAGGAGGTTGTAGGGGGTGGTAGCCCGGACGGGATACCGTTGGTTCAGGAGTTCAAGGATGTGTTTCGGGCGCTGCAGGGTGTGTGTAACATCCCCGTCCCGCAGTCCGAGCTGGATCAGTCCAAGGTCGAGTAATACTTGAACTGATCAGTCGAGCCAAGCATGGTCCGGATAGTATGGGTCGGTTTAAGACAGTATGTCTGGTCTGGACTGAGCTGTTGAGCTTGTCGGACTTAGCTGGTCGGATTCGGACAAGTCAGTGGGACTTGTCATCTGAGCTCAGCTAGTCTATGTATGGACGAACGTTCTGTTGGGAACTGATACTGAGCTGAACGTGTACTGATAAACCAAATAAGCTGGTGGGATCAGCTACTTGACGGTTACTGGATGGATGAACTGCTTGACGGTTACAAGGCGGTTACCAAGCAGTTACCGAGAGCAGTTACTGAGGCGGTTACGAGGTGGTTATCAGGAACGGTTACTAAGCGGTTACCGGGTCGGTTATAGGAGCAGTTCCGGAGCAGTTACTGGATGCATAACCGACTGGGATGGTTTAGTTCTAGAACCGCTAAGGCGGTTAGACAGCAGTTGGAACTGCTGGGAGTTACTGGGAAACCGTCAAAGACGGTTACGGACAGAGAAGAAACTGCCGCGGGCAGTTATAAGATTGATTGGGCGCGGGAGCGGTTATGGACTGACGGTTTGGGGTGGAAACCGCCCAACCGCCCATTTAATCTGATTTCTGGCGGACAGAGAAGGGATCTCTTTCCCTTACGGTTTGGGGACAAGGAAAAATACAGAGAAAGGGGGAACCGAGGGAGAAAAGAGAGAAATACCGAGAGAGGGCGGTTCAGATCGGGAAGAGTTGGCCGGAAGGCCAATCCGAGGCCGTGTGGGCGGTCGCGAGTTGTCCTGTTCCGTCTGAAGGTCGTTCTGTTCTGTTCCGGGGACAGTTCGGGGCTGTGGTTGATCCGTAGGCGACAGACAGACGATCCTGTCAAGCCGAAGCCAAGGAAATCATCGGACTGTCCGAGTGGTGAGCGATTGACTGGTGGCTTTGTCTGGTGAGTAAGGCGGGTCGTGTACTGAGCGTTGGATCGTGATGGTTGTACCGGAGCGTACGGCCAGCCCGTCTATGGGATCGGGATTGCGCGGATACTTCAGTTGGTGTCTGGTTCGGATGTGGGATCTGAACGGATCGAGGCGGTTAGGTGATTGATCGGCGGTTATTACCGCACAGGATCGAACCGGAGTAGAGATCGGAGCAGTCTGTGGTGTGAGTAGGCTCGATCGGATGCTAAGCACTGGATCGGGTGGGATCGATAGGCCCACAAGGCGCGGGTGGTTACGAACTGACGACATGCGGGCACCGAGCAGCGGATATGCTAGAGCAAGCGATGCGATGGACTGATCAGTGGGTTTATCCGACTGCGGGTTGTACTGAACGCGCAATGGAGCGCCAGCGTGATCCTGGACGCGATGGCCCACGCTATCAGACTGTCCTTGTTTGATAGTACGGTTGGATACTGGGCTTGGACGATCCGAGCCACGGATGGATGCGGATGCTTATTATTGGATGGGCCGAGAGGCAGGATGGCCGGAAGGAGTACTGACTGGATAGAGAGCTGTGGAGCCGAGTATATACTGACTGATCTAGGTGGGATCAGTGACTGGTTCTGGGGCGCTGAGCATGGCTAGCGCACTGTCTGTTCTGGATGGCTGGTTGGATACCAAGCTGTCTCTCTTTGATTCTTGGTCATGTGGGGATGGTTGGCTGAGTGACTAAGGAACAAGGGGATTCGGTTAAGTATCTGATCGAGCTGGCTGGATATGGACGGATGGAAGAGAATGAAGGCACCAAGGTGGAGCGTAGGGATGGACTAGCAGACAACCGAGCATCAAGGCAGTAAGGTACATGTTTATTATACTGTCAGTCTTAGTGACTTGCTAGGATGCTGGATAGGTCTAGCGAACCTTGTGTACTGAATGGAACCTCTTAGAGGAAATCTGGATAAGAATAGTGAGTTTAGTGAACAATCGGGATTGGACCATGTTTGGTCGAGGAAATCGAACTGAGGACGTACCGGCAGTAAAGAAAACCGGGTCGGGGCATCACAAGTGGTATCAGAGCGATTATGGTTCTAGGACGAGGATTGAGCAAGAAGCAAGATTGTCTTAGTCCGAGTGGATGCTATTAATGCTAAGGAGGAGCATTGAGCTACTGAGTATGGGACTTGATCTTGGGAAGATTGAGTCAGAGTTACACGTTGTATGGGCAAATGTAACTTAGTCTGATTGAATGGAAATCAGAGTTTGGATCATTGGTGAATGATCGGATTGCTGGAATGAAGTTGGGTTAAGATCATTAGGGAATATGGTCGGATCTCTGCTTAGGGCATGCTGGAATAACCTTGAGTGTTATTCAAAATTTTGGATAAGTGTTGGTGCAAACCAAGAGGTTTATTTAAGTCAATGGATCCGGATTCTGAAGTGAGGAAACGGGAAGGATTGACTTAGAGTTTCTGAAGCTCAAATAGCAAGCTGACTGGAGTCAAGTCGAATCAAGTGGTTTGAGTAAGCCAAGGATTACTCGGAAATGTCTAAGTAAGACAAGATCTGTTAAGGACCAAGGAGGTCGGGTATGGAGCCAAGGAGCTGAATGTACTAAATCTGAATGGACAGGGAGTCCATAAGATTAGTCTGCAAGTGGGACTTGGGTGAACAAGTCGTCAAGGCATGATAGCCGAGCTAATGAGCCGGAATGTGGTACTCGGAACTGAGTTGGACAGGTGGTCCGGAATAGAGATGCAATCTCGAGGAACTTGCTAAGGCAAAGGATGGATAGATTTCTGAGAGTTAATCTGACCGCATCAAGAGTTGGGAACCGAATTGGACAAGTCGTCCAAGGAAGAGTCAAAGGGATAATGACTAAGGCATTGGTGCTGGAATGTGGAGTCAGCAGGGACTTACATTCAAGAGTAGTGTTCTCTTGAGAATGCTTAGATGGACTCTAAGATTTTCAAGAAGATGGACAAGCTGGTCCGGGTTATAGGAACAGAAGTTCCATGAAAGGATTTGGAGAAATCCGAGTAAGACTTACATTCAGCAAGTGGTGATTGTAAGCAAGTCTGGATATGGAAGCGGGACAGAGGAATTGTCAAGACGACTAGGCTCGATTGTCTTAGTAGAGTTGTACGGTCCAAGAGTTGAGATTATCCAAACACGAGATTGGAAGTCAGGTGTACTTTCCAAAGACTAACTGGATGGTCAAGAAACTACTAGGAGGTACAAGATACTATAGATGGTGAGTTGTAGTCAAAGTTAACCATGGTGGTATATGATCGGATCCTTCCATGAGTGTCTAGATCAGTCAAGGCGTTTAGAGGCCGTGGAACTTACTAAAGCTTGATTTGATTTTGGTTGACGGTTCAATGGCTTAGGACGATCAAGATAGTCTTGATGATCGATTCCTTTCATGCGAGAGTCTAGATCAGTCTAGGTGCTTATTGCTGTGATGCATATTAGGACTCAGCTGGATCGCAAGACGATTGCTCGATGAACTGGAATGATTATGCTAGACGAGACCGAGTGTTGGAGAGTAAGCAAGTGAAATTACCGAATTGTAATTTAAGGGTTAATAATATGTCCTTGGGAACTGAGTGTGGGTTTGCCAAGGCATAACTGTACTGACGTCTGTCTGTTCTGCCGTCTAGGGAAACCGAGAGTTTCCTAGATGTGACTGTCTGTCATCGCGTGTTCTGTTCTGACGCCTGTGGAAACCTTAGAGTTTGCCAAGGTGTATCTGATCATGATGATGGGAACTAGATCAGTTTGCCATCACATGCCTGTGTAAGGACACCCAATCTGATGTCTGTGGGAAACATACTTTCCAAGACATGTCTGTACTGTCACTGGAACTCATTGAGTTCACTACTGTGTGTTTTCTGATCGCGATGATAACGTGGATGGGAACTAGTGAGAGTTTGCCATCACGTGTCTGTTGGACGTCTGTTGGGACTGTATGTTCTGTGTGTTCTGGTGTCGTTGGGAACTGTTAAGCTTCCAAGGCATGACTGTGACCGGGATAATGGCAACTAGATGAGTTAGCCATTATGAAGTTGTAAACTGAGAAGGACTGAGAGTCCGAACAGGAAACTGTGCAGAGGATCAAGTGTAAGATCCGGTAAGAAATGGGCTGTAAGGATCGGGTGTGATCCGGAACTGTCAGTAAAGATCGGTAAGGATCTTAGAAAAATTATATGTCGATCATGTGATCGGGAAACTGGTTAGGATCAGAGGGATCCAGGGAAAACAACTGTGAGGATCAAAGGTGAGTACCGTGAGTTTGAGAAAAAGGCTAAGTTCCTAGCATTCGGAGATAGGCCGTGCTATGGAAAGACTGAAATGAGAGAATCAAACAGTCAAGTCAGGATGGTCAAAGACTGGTTTGAACTGAGTCCTAGAAGGACTAAGGTTGAGTCCAAGAGTGACTACGACCGGTAAGGTTAAGTCTAGTAAAACTTAACTAAGGTAGTAAGTTGAAACTTCGAGAGTTGAGGTAAACTGAACAGCACTGTTGGGAATGGAGTGTTCTCATCAAGTGTGTATCCAAACACCAAGAGATTGCTCGGAAGTAAGAACTACTATGCTTTGTGAGTAAGTGGACTGGACTGAGTCTGATGAGACAGGATAAAAGGGTAAAGACTGGATCGAAGAAATCGATAACCGGGAGTCTGAAAACTGAGTCAAGGCAAGTGAGTGCCGTAAGCTGAGATGTTCTGATTTAAATAGAATAAGATTCTATTGACTGCTGAACTCGAGGACGAGTTCATTCCGAGTGGGGGAGACTTGTAACATCCCCGTCCCGCAGTCCGAGCTGGATCAGTCCAAGGTCGAGTAATACTTGAACTGATCAGTCGAGCCAAGCATGGTCCGGATAGTATGGGTCGGTTTAAGACAGTATGTCTGGTCTGGACTGAGCTGTTGAGCTTGTCGGACTTAGCTGGTCGGATTCGGACAAGTCAGTGGGACTTGTCATCTGAGCTCAGCTAGTCTATGTATGGACGAACGTTCTGTTGGGAACTGATACTGAGCTGAACGTGTACTGATAAACCAAATAAGCTGGTGGGATCAGCTACTTGACGGTTACTGGATGGATGAACTGCTTGACGGTTACAAGGCGGTTACCAAGCAGTTACCGAGAGCAGTTACTGAGGCGGTTACGAGGTGGTTATCAGGAACGGTTACTAAGCGGTTACCGGGTCGGTTATAGGAGCAGTTCCGGAGCAGTTACTGGATGCATAACCGACTGGGACGGTTTAGTTCTAGAACCGCTAAGGCGGTTAGACAGCAGTTGGAACTGCTGGGAGTTACTGGGAAACCGTCAAAGACGGTTACGGACTGAGAAGAAACTGCCGCGGGCAGTTATAAGATTGATTGGGCGCGGGAGCGGTTATGGACTGACGGTTTGGGGTGGAAACCGCCCAACCGCCCATTTAATCTGATTTCTGGCGGACAGAGAAGGGATCTCTTTCCCTTACGGTTTGGGGACAAGGAAAAATACAGAGAAAGGGGGAACCGAGGGAGAAAAGAGAGAAATACCGAGAGAGGGCGGTTCAGATCGGGAAGAGTTGGCCGGAAGGCCGATCCGAGGCCGTGTGGGCGGTCGCGAGTTGTCCTGTTCCGTCTGAAGGTCGTTCTGTTCTGTTCCGGGGACAGTTCGGGGCTGTGGTTGATCCGTAGGCGACAGACAGACGATCCTGTCAAGCCGAAGCCAAGGAAATCATCGGACTGTCCGAGTGGTGAGCGATTGACTGGTGGCTTTGTCTGGTGAGTAAGGCGGATCGTGTACTGAGCGTTGGATCGTGATGGTTGTACCGGAGCGTACGGCCAGCCCGTCTATGGGATCGGGATTGAGCGGATACTTCAGTTGGTGTCTGGTTCGGATGTGGGATCTGAACGGATCGAGGCGGTTAGGTGATTGATCGGCGGTTATTACCGCACAGGATCGAACCGGAGTAGAGATCGGAGCAGTCTGTGGTGTGAGTAGGCTCGATCGGATGCTAAGCACTGGATCGGGTGGGATCGATAGGCCCACAAGGCGCGGGTGGTTACGGACTGACGACATGCGGGCACCGAGCAGCGGATATGCTAGAGCAAGCGATGCGATGGACTGATCAGTGGGTTTATCCGACTGCGGGTTGTACTGAACGCGCAATGGAGCGCCAGCGTGATCCTGGACGCGATGGCCCACGCTATCAGACTGTCCTTGTTTGATAGTACGGTTGGATACTGGGCTTGGACGATCCGAGCCACGGATGGATGCGGATGCTTATTATTGGATGGGCCGAGAGGCAGGATGGCCGGAAGGAGTACTGACTGGATAGAGAGCTGTGGAGCCGAGTATATACTGACTGATCTAGGTGGGATCAGTGACTGGTTCTGGGGCGCTGAGCATGGCTAGCGCACTGTCTGTTCTGGATGGCTGGTTGGATACCAAGCTGTCTCTCTTTGATTCTTGGTCATGTGGGGATGGTTGGCTGAGTGACTAAGGAACAAGGGGATTCGGTTAAGTATCTGATCGAGCTGGCTGGATATGGACGGATGGAAGAGAATGAAGGCACCAAGGTGGAGCGTAGGGATGGACTAGCAGACAACCGAGCATCAAGGCAGTAAGGTACATGTTTATTATACTGTCAGTCTTAGTGACTTGCTAGGATGCTGGATAGGTCTAGCGAACCTTGTGTACTGAATGGAACCTCTTAGAGGAAATCTGGATAAGAATAGTGAGTTTAGTGAACAATCGGGATTGGACCATGTTTGGTCGAGGAAATCGAACTGAGGACGTACCGGCAGTAAGGAAAACCGGGTCGGGGCATCACAGTGTGCCCCCTGACAGGGCTGACCCGTTCATGATCGAACTCGAACCTGGAACGGCCCCAATGTCCAAAAGTCCGTATCGTATGGCACCAGCTGAGATGGCTGAGTTAAAGAAACAACTCGAGGACTTGTTGGAGAAGGGTTTCATACGTCCCAGTGTGTCACCCTGGGGAGCACCAGTCCTATTTGTGAAAAAGAAGGATGGTAGCTTCAGGCTATGCAATGACTACAGGGGATTGGACCGGGTGACTATAAAGAACAAGTACTCGTTGCCCCGGATTGATGAGTTGCTGGATCAACTCAAGGGAGCTAAGTGGTTCTCTAAGATTGATTTGGCCTCGGGTTATCACCAAATCCCCATCGAGCCAAATGATGTGAAGAAGACGGCATTCCAGACAAGGTATGGTCACTACGAGTTTGTGGTCATGCCATTCGGTCTGACCAATGCACCAGCAGCCTTCATGAAGATGATGAATGGTATTTTCCGGGAATTTTTAGATGAATTTGTAATCATCTTCATAGATGACATACTTGTATACTCTAAAAGCCAGGAAGACCATGAGAAGCATCTCAGGTTGGTGTTGGGACGGCTGAGGGAACAACAACTCTTTGCTAAGTTAAGCAAGTGTAGCTTCTGGCAAAAGAGTATAGGGTTCCTCGGTCACGTAGTGTCTG